>JACEFZ010025195.1:30000-62392 GCA_014155875.1 Cepaea nemoralis | reverse complement strand
AAATTAACCAAATTTTTTAAAACCCCCCCACCAAAAAATTAAATGCCCAAAAAAGGGCGTGAAAAACCCCCAATAATTTTCCCGGGGGAAAAACAAAAGGGGGGGTCCTTACCCCCATATAGACAGTAATCATCTTCGGATTCATAAGACTGTGAGGGTAAAACCGTGGGCAGCTGCTTTGGTGGCTGTCTAGTCACTGGACTATCATTCTGAGCCGGTGATGGGCCCTACTATAACTTCTTCTTGAGGTTGAAAGGGGTAGGGGTAATGGTTTAAGAGAAGAAAGCAAAAAAAAAGAGTCCTTTATTTTACTTCGTTTTTATCTGCCCCTCGCCTTAGACCACCAAAGTCAGTTGCATATAATTTACAGGACGTCGCAGTCAACACCAGCATTTTTTGCTTTTGTGATCTCTTGGCAAGTTTACGTTCAGTAGTTTGCCATTGCTTTCCGGGCGGCCGACACATATACCGTTTCGTAAAAAAAACCAACGCAAGGCTGTCTGCTGCCAAAAGAAGCTGCGTTTTTAAATACGGGTATGCGGGATTACGAATTGCGTCAGTAACGCCATCGTCACGGAAGTCCACAAAACATTCTGACAATACGCCTCGGGGCTTTAAAAAGCGCCTCTAAAATGTAACGCTCGGGTGCCTTTTTTTCCGTGTAGCCAGAATAATTAGCGTTTGACATGGATATATGCCCTGAGAGGGCACGTCTGCCAAGCAGACCAGGCGCCGTCCATTAGTTCATTAAAGTTCATCCTATGACAGGTCTTAAATTGAATCCTGGCGTCTTGCTCTTCTAAAGAGACCCGTTTGGTCATTGCTCGCCCATGCGAATTTTGAACCATCCCATAAGGCTCTGTTTACACGACTTCCGCCCTGGTGAGGGTCAAAGGGTGTTTCCTGCTTCAGTTATCAGTTATCAGTTATCAGTTGGGGTATCTTCGTTGCACTCCGGACATGTCCATAGGTGCTCAGATCCTCCCCCCAGCATATGCATCAGCGTCCGGTGGCTAATAGTGCCAGTTCTGTGTTGGTTGACGAGGCGCTTTGTTTTCCCGATGTACTTCTCGCGTCTGGCTGTGCCGATTCTTACTCCCAGGTCTTTCATCCTGGAAAGCGATGTGGAATCACTGGCGTCAAAATCCTCTGTTCTCGCCATATCTTTAAGGGCGTTAATGACATCGGCACGATCCATGGGCTGGCCATCTACAGGGGGTGCAGAGCCAGCCAATTTATCAGCTCGTTCATTTCCCTCGACTCCCGCATGTCCCGGGACGAAGATGAAGGTGACTTTGCGGACAACAGACTTCCGCAGCGACTCAGTCCACTGTCTACGTACAGATCCAGCTTCGACCTTCTGAATCATGCTCATTGAATCACTTAGTACACACACGTTGGTATAATGCTGTGATTCCAGCCATATGAAAGCCTGTGTAACTGCCATCACCTCCATCGTCATGCTGCTCGTGGTCATAGAGTGGGCACCACTGGATTCTTGAACGGTTCGGCCCGCTGAACGGGCTGTAAATGCCCACGCACTCTCTGCTGCTTTACAACAGATCCATCTGTATAGATGAGCACTTCGGGGCTATCTGAGTGATCTAGATGAGCGCGTTAACCTCTGCATTGACAGCGGCAGGGTTCTGCTCTCTGCACCGTCTGTCGAGTGTGATAATGCAGGAGAAGGTACACTTAAAAAGCTGGAGGCACCGCACCCATTCCTTGCCGGGGTTGATACTGGTAAGACTGCAGACCTGTCCGACGACATCTTCGCACCGACCCATCCATGATTTGCCCCTCTTTACCTGTCACCCTTTTCTCTAATACAGCGTCATGCAGAGGGTGCTGTCATCTGCACTTATTTTTAAGTTGCACGAGCTCTCCAGATCTTATCCTGTGTTCCATTGTCGGGAAGTCAAGGAGGTCTCATTGCTAAAAGCTGTGTCTCTCGTGCACCCAAAATGATGCGCATGGGTTCGTTTTTTTACCTTTTCAAGTCTTCCATCTGTGTAGGGCTGACAGTGAGGGTGGCAGGGCTACTCGATCTGAAAGCAAATCCTTGGAACGAAGTAATACAGTCTTTGCTCGATATTGGCATCGCCATGCTCTCATTGCGCCAAAACCCTTTTTGACCTTCGTTTTTTGACATAGTCGCATGACTTTTAAAGGGCAGGGTACGCAAGCCTCCCCAAGATATGTCATTGACTGGGTTCTACTCAGAATGCTCCCATCCTTCTAACTGCCGGGAGGTCTGTTTTCACAATAGGTTGTTTTTGAGAAAACCCTGTAAACCCTTGCCTTTGCAGGGGTTTACAAGGGCATCGGGATCCAACCTGAGAAATTGATCTGTTCGCCCTCAATTTGTTGGCAAACCCCCTGTCTTCTCGACCCCGTCGATACACGAGGATTCGTCAACGAATGATAGAGTCCTACCCCTCCCATCCAAAATGTTGTTCAGTGATCGCACCGTATACACTTTAATAGTACTGGGGACAGTGGTGAACCCCGTGGCAATCCTGGACATATCGTTATCGGCTCAGAAAACCAACTCCCGCATCTTACACCACCTTCCTTTTGGGTAGAAAATGCACTATCCATCTACAAGGTGAGGTGCACTTTCAGTCTGAGGGGGGTTTTTCATCAAATGCTCGAAAGTACCTGTTATTGCGTCCTCTAAGTCTATGGCGGCCGCACATGTCTCTTTTCTGACCCGAAATCCTTCGTAAACATCTTTAGCAAAGACCGCCACTTCAGCCATGACTCTTTGTTGCTCTGTATCCTCCAAGTGTGGGCGGGGAAGCAGCCGAGCTGTTCCAAGTCCCAAGCAAATCTGTGTGCTACATTTTTTCCATAGCTTGCCAAAAGTTTCCCCATCGTAATGATTCTGTGCCGCTTATCTTGGAGTGGGCTTTGTTCGGTTTTTTGGGACGGCAGCAAGTAGCTGTGTAGCCATTCTTCTTTGACCTGACCCCTCTGGATACTGGTGTTGAATTCTCTGGCAGTTCTTCCATGTCATCATCTGATATCACCATTAGGTCCCATATCGGAATGCCGTCTGGGCCTGGGGCGGTGTTAGGTGATTTCTTGAGCATTGCACGCTCATTGCACGTTTCCTGCTTGTTGCAGCCAATCAAAATCGCGGCTGATTTATTTCATAAATAGTCTCAAATTTCCGTTTAGTCTGGCGTGTGGTGGGCGATGATGTCTGTTCACAACCTTGGCTAACTGCGGTAGTTTATTGTTTGGCACTTCCTGTACTGCAGACTGATGGTCTATGGCGTGATGTGAGGGTACTGAATAATGTGATTGCTTGCACACACACACAAATAAAACGGTACGAGTTGAGGTAAAAGAGTGAGAATACAGGTTATGAAAAGGGCAAAACAATCACACATACACTCACAGAGGAAGATTGAAGAAAAAAAAATCCGCTGGGCGTTATGCCAATAAGACTTCCTATTCAACCTACATTTAACAATAATAACCACAAACAAAGACATACAATGAAAGCAACAAAGTGGTTGCTTTGTAGTTGCTTTATCTTCATTTTTGTTTGTTTGTTTAGTTGCTTTGTTTTTGTTATTATTGTTGTTATTTGCTTTTGTTTTTGTTGCATATTCGGTCTCTTTTTTTATTTTCAACTTATCGGGGATTGTTTAATATCGTGCAACATGTACGTTTTTCGCACTTATCTAAACAGGTTAGACCTCCGATTCACTACCTGGGGAGTAGGGGTGTAGTATTTGCCATTATTATTAATGTTTTTTTAAAAGGACAGAAAATTGTCACAGTCCATACCCTGCACTCCGCGAATCCTACCAGGTCTGCTCTAGTAAAATGTTCAAGCCATACATCAAAGCAGACCCTGGCACTCCCATCCACGTGCTAATTATGCGGCGACCTAGATTATGTTAACATATTCAGTGCTAAACAAAAAGTAGGTTTGGACCAAATAAAAATAGATGGCAGAAAATGGGAAGCATTGGATTATGACTTATGAGTTGTTAATATGGTAGCGAAATTATAACGTATTATAAATTAATGACAACATTTCCTTCACCATAAGATCTGGAGTACGACAAGGTTGTGTCCTGTCCCCTCTCTTGTTCATAACATATATAGACAACATATGTAAAGAAACCAGCCAAGCAGAGACAGCAAGAATCCCGCATGACGAGAACACAGGAGAAGAACCATCTGCAAATCTAACCATTAGAGAACTCCTGTTTGCGGACGACCAAGCACTAATAGCAAAATCAGAAGCTGAATTACAAGACTACATGAATAGTCTAAAGGAAATGTGTAGGGAACATAACATGAAAATTAGCACAAGCAAAACAGAGGTAATGACTATAACTAAAGAAGAACAAAACAACAACCAAATCACCTACACGAACGTCCCTTGAAACAAGTAAAGAGTTTCAAGTACCTAGGAAGTATAATATCATTCAAATGGCAGATCAGAAGACGAGATCGAAAATAGGTGCAATAAGGCAAACCAAACTCATTGGACAAATGGCACCAATACTAAAAGAACAAACATGTATCAATAACTACTAAGAGAAGCACTTTTACAACACAATCTTCCTACCAACTCTATGATACCAATGCCAAACCTGGACAATGACAGAAATAGAGAAAAGAAAAATTACAACAACAGAAATGAGGTTCCTGAGAAGAATACTCAACGTATCAAGAAGAGATAAGATCAGAAATGAAGAAATCAGGACTAAAGTGGGGGTTAAAGCAGCCCTAGATTTTATCAGAAAGCAGCAGGTCACATGGTTTGGCCATGCAAGTAGGTTACCAGTCAACAACATACCACAACAAGCAATGATGTACAGACCAGATGGAATCAGAGGAAGAGGCCGACCACGTAAACGTTGGACGGAGGGAATAGCAGAGTCCATGGGAATATCGATATATGAAGCCCATAATCGGGCACTCTCACGAAGTTTATACTTCACCTCGACACCGCAAGGTACAAGAGGAACATGATGAGATGAGATAAGACAACATTTCAGCGATAAATCAGCCTATGGCAGATATGGGAAGCTGCTTAAGAAGATTAAAGAACCAATGCAATTAATCAGTGAAGATCTACCCATTCCGACCCCCGCACGAGTTATGATCGTTAGGTTACCACGTGCCTGCTGTGTTCTCATCGCTTTTTGCTTTTAGTCTGTGAATCTGTAACCTTGCTTTGTGACCACAGTTGCGGGTGATTTGGCAGCAGAACGCATTGCGTTGGGTTTTTATGAAATGGTATGGGTGCCTGTCGTTCAGTAAGAAATAGCAAACTTTTTTGTGTGGCATATTCTATTTACAGGACATTGCAGTCAACACCAGCATTTCCCAGCTGCTGTTGATGTATTGGCAAGTTTTACGTTCAGTAGTTTGCCATTTGCTTTCTGAACGACCAGCTCACATACCTTTCCGTAAGAAACCAGCGCGAGGAGATGGCAAACTACTGAACGCAAATTTGACCAGGAATCACGAACAGCTAAAACTTGCTAGGGTTGACCGCAACGTCCTGTAAAGGATGTGCAACTTGTTTGCTTTGACTACACATTCCGTGGCGTAGCTAAGGGTGGATGGAGTTAATTAAGCGACTGCTGACTTTGTTTTTTTTTTTTTTTTTCCGCCTTTCCATCCTGTTTCAGGATATTGCGGTCAACACCAGCATCTTTCAGCTGTATGTTGATTCCTAGGCTAGATTACGCTCATCAGCACGCCACGACTTTCTGAGCGACCGGCTCCATACTCTCATAAGTCACTTTTGCGATTCGAACCACTGCTAATTCTCGTCGCGTCACGTGACGAGAGTATTCGGGGTTAGCGGAGAAAGCTGCTAACTCCTCGGCCATGTTCAAGTTGCACATAGTTCACTTGCGCGATAAAAGGCACACTTAGCGCTTATCTTGAGTGTTCCAACAAACGCGTTTTTTTTTGTTTTTTTTTTGGTTTTTTCGTTCGTTCCCTTTGAACTACAGCGTAGTCCGCACTTAATTTATTTCTCTGTGTGAGCCAGCTTTTCCTTATTACTAGTCTACCTCGCCATCAAACCACTCCTTCTCCGATCTGAGGTACTCGTAATTTAAGTCTCAAAGTCAACGATTAGAAGTCAACATTTTAGTCCAATTCGTTGTTGTAGAGAATGATGACGACGATGATGATGACGATGTTGATACTCTGTTAAAATTCGTCATCATCATCATCATCATCATCATAATCATCATCATCATCATCATCATCACTTTCATAATCGTCGACATCGTCGTCATCATCATCATCATCATCATCATCGTTATCCTCATCATCGACATCAACATCGTCAAATTCATCATCATCATCATCATCATCATCATCATCATCATCATCATCATCATAATCGTCATGGTCATCACCATCATCATCGTTGCCATCATCATCCTCATCGTCGTCGTCGAGTCAGCTGCGTTGCACTGTTTCGTCTAGCAAATCTATTTCACATAGACATAATCTAGGTCACAGCATAATTAGCACGTGAGTTGCAGACCAGAGGTCTGGATGTGTATGAGGTATGACGTGCACCTTTTACTGGAGCAGACCTGGGAGGGTTTACGGAGTGGGGTGTAAGGACTGTGAAAATGTTTAATTTAAGATGACAAACAATACTCCCCTGCTCTTCAGATACTGGGTTGAAAACAAAGGCTTAAAACGCAAGAGGGTCTATTTTAGTGAACCGGGTTAGGTCAGCGTGGCCGAATTGGTAAGAGCTTCCAGTGTGCTGATGCCATGGTATCAGTTTCAACCACTACATCAATCAGCTGGACTAAAATGTTGACTTCTCATCCTTGACGTGGGGACCTAAATTACAAGTACCTCAGAAGTCGGAGTGGATTCGCATGATGGCGAGGGCACTGGTAATAAGGAACGCTAATTTAAGGCAACTGAAATAATTTGGTCACTTGAAACGTCATGAAAGTTTGGAGAGAACAATAATGGATGGGTTATTCCTTGGCAAGAGAGGAAGAGGAAGGCCAAAGAGAAGATGGGTGCAGGATGTGGTGGATGATCTTCAGATGGGTGCATTGGGCGCGGGGCATCTCGCTTATGACCGAGAAGTCTTCTGAAAGGTTGTTATGGGAGCGAGGTTCTGCAAAGGACATCTTACTGAAGGAATGAATGAATCCACACGCAAACATCAGTCCAGTGTATTCCCAGGTAACGGCAACTACCAGAAACAGCAGCGCGTCTATGGACTACCCTAGAGTTCAAAGCGAGCGAACGAACACAAAATGTAAAAATATCGTATAATTAGTTAATTGCACAAATTTTACAGGGCGGTGCAGTCAACCCCTGCATCTTTTGACTGTCTGAGATTTCTTGGCAAGTTTACATTCAGTAGTTTTCAGCCAATGCTTTCTGTTCCTATAATTAGAGCTAACAATTATTTTTCTAACTGCCAGCAACTTTAAAACCAAATAATGCTCAGTTACTGGTGACGATGATTCACTGAGATGAAATAACCACAACTGGGTGTGATCATGTTACTGGAAAGACCCCTGTCGTGGTGGAACAGTTACACATAATATGGCCAGATAACCGTAAACTTCCGCGGGAGAAATTTCACACTTTGGTTATCTGTAGAACCATCTCTGTATTCAATGGACAGCATCTCCGCGATGTTGATTGGCTGCTGCGACCCAGGACAGAATAGCCAAACAGAAGGGCGAAAGTCGCTGTCATCATTGGTCTTTTGTTGATTTTAATGCAGGACGGTCCCCAGGTGGAAATCCCTGTCGCTTTTGCAACTTCATGAGCTTTGATTGGGTTAAAGTGTCAGTAGAGCTGAGGTGCCTGGACAGTTGGTGCCCGTTATTCATTCTACTAAACACGGCTTCGGAGTTACAGAGGTACATATGATGCTGTTGTTGTTCTTATTGCTGTTATGTTTGTTTATTTATTTGCCTGATTTCACTGAAGAAATATTATGATAATCAGACATATTTTATTCTAGTATATTATCATCGTCATTGTGTGTCTTGCAAAGTGGAGTGGGCGCTTAACAGATTAAGTGTTAAACATAAAAGGTTTGGACCAAATAGAAAAGTAAGTTTGGACCAAATAGAAAAGTAGGTTTGGACCAAACAAAAAATAGGTTTGGACAAACAAAAAAGTGTTTTTGGACCAACCAAACATAAAAAAAAGGGACATTGGAAGTAGGGGTGTGTCACAGTTATGACTTAAAAGTTTTTAACATGATAACAGATATGTTGTATTATAATACGACTGACTGACTGACTGACTGACTGACTGACTGACTGACTAACTAACTAACTAACAAATTACCTGACTAAAAAGCTAGTAAACTAACTAACTAACTAACTAACTAACTAACTAACTAACTAACTAACTAACTAACTAGCTAACCAACCAACCAACCAACTAACTAACGAATTACCTAACTAGCTAGCTAACTAACTAATTAACTAACTTACTACCTAAGTAACTAACTTACTAACTACTAACTAATGAATTACCTAACTATCTACCTAACTAACTAATTAACCAACCAACTTACTAACTATTTAACTAACTAACTAACTAATTAGCTAACTAACTAACTAACTTACTTACTAACTAACTAAATAAATAACTAAATAACTAACTACCTAATTAACTAACTACCTACCTACCTACCTAACTAACTAACTAACTAACAAACTAACTAACAAACTAACTAACCAACCAACCAACTAACCAACCAACTAACCAACCAACTAACTAACGAATTACCTAACTTAATAACTAAGTAACTAAATAAATAACTACCTAACTTACGTTAAGGGAAAGTATGAATGAAAACATAACATCAGATGGAAGTTATTTCTGTTATTCTGTTGGTTCTGTGATGTTGATTCTTGTCTCAACTCAATTCATCTCAACTCAGCTCAATTCATTGGATGGTTAGTTGGTTAGTTAGTTAGTTAGTTAGTTAGTTAGTCAGTCAGTCAGTCAGTCAGTTAGTCAGTCAATTTATCAGTCAGTCAGTCAGTCAGTTAGTTAGTTAGTTAGTTAGTTAGTTAGTTAGTTAGTTAGTTAACTACAAATCCAGACAAAAATGAGAGGAATATTTGACAAGGAAGAACAGAACAGTGTACAGCGCAGAACAGCCACTCTCAGCTTCCTTGATGAAGAATACCACAGGATCTCTGGATCCGAGTCTACACAGATGGGTCAGCACAAAATGCTGTTCGAAATGGAGGAGCGGGAGTGTACATAGAATACCCAAATAATATTAGGGACACGGCCAGAGTTCCAACAGGAAAGTACTGCCATAATTAAGATGCTGAAATTCTTCTTCTTCTTCGTTCATCCGGAGTTTTTTTCCGGACGTGATTGCGTTGTGCCTGTTTACAGCAGAGCTGTGTTCTTGCGCCGTTATGCCGACACATCCGACTTCTGCGGGCATTTGTTGACCGGGTTAACCTTCCCGGGGGTTTCTTAGGACGTTAGACTCTCACTGTTGTGGTGTTATCTCCCATTCCAGCTGGCCCATATAGAACAGCCAAAGGCATCCTGGTCGGCCCTCAAGGGAAGGCAGGGGCAGACCATGGGCATTCCCCGCCATCCAAGGAGGCTTCCATAATTGCAGAGCCATCACACACCGCTCTGGTACTGGGCTCACCCAAGGAATCGTCACGTCCTGCACATGGCTGCTTAGCCTCACTTCCGTATATTGGGCCTTCCGTTCACCATAGGCTGTTCTTCCAGAAGCCAGAAGAATGCAGTTTGCAGATGACATCCACACAGTGAGCTTTCGATTCAGACTTTCCACGTAATGGATTTGCTATCCAAGCAATATTCCATTTCATGATTCTGGGAGGCTTGTGTAGAGATGCTGAAATTGAGGCAATCAATTTAGCAATAGAGAAATTACAAAATACCAGACATGGTAGACAACCTGTGGTGATATTGACAGATGCATAATCAATAATAGAGGCACTCCTGTCTTGGAAATTACCAGTTCTAAGGACACTACTTTCTGAACTTAGCAGTCAGCATAAGGTCACCATACAGTGGATACCATCCCACTGTGGAATAAGGAAATGAAGAAAGAAAAAAAAGAATGAAGAAAGAAAAAAAAATGATCAAATCAGTCAGAAGGCCACCAAACCCTACTCAAGACGACTACCACGTTATGTACAGACCAGAACAAGTCATTATTCTGCGCCTCAGAACAGGACACAATAGATTATGCAACAACATGTATACAAAATTCAAGATTGGTGACTCAGCCATGTACACATGTGGTTTGGCGTCGCAGACAGCAAATCACATGCTCCAGGACTGCCCAAACTACAACGTATCCAGGCGAACCTTCTGGCCTAGAGAGACAACAGTGGAAGATAAACTCCATGGACCGCTGAATGAACTAAAAAAGACTGTTAGATTCATGCATGAGACAACATTGCAGTTATAGACATCTTTCAAGCGAACGAAAGAAGAAGAAGAAGAAGAAGAAGAAGAAGAAGAAGAAGAAGAAGAAGAAGAAGAAGAAGAAGAAGAAGAAGAAGAGAAGAAGTAACTAACTAACTAACTAACTAACTAACTAACTAACTAACTAACTAACTAACTAACTAACTAACTACTAACTAATGAATTACGTAACTAGATAGCTAACTAACTAATTAATCAACTAACTTACTAACTATTTAACTAACTAACTAACTAACTAAACTAACTAACTAACTAACTAACTAACTAACTAACTAACTAACTAACTAGCTACCTAACTAACTAACTAACTAACTAACTAACTGACTAAGTAATTAACTGACTAACTGACTGACTGACTAACGAACTAACTAACTAATTAACTATTTAACTAACTAACTATCTAACTATCTAACTAACTAACTAACTAACTAACTAACTAACTAACTAATAACTAACTAACTAATTAACTATGATAATCAGGTTACTTTTATATTATTGTTTCATCATCATCATATCGCGTGGCTTGCAGAGAGACTTAGGCGTTCGTGTCTCTCCACAGATCTATGAGCACAGAATACTGTTCTTCTCTGTCATACAGTTGTGGATGTTGTTCTACCTTCATTAACCTCATTCTGACACTGGTCGCTCAAGGCATTCACAACATTCGTCTCAAAAACCACATCTCTGCTGCCCGCAACCTCTTTTTAGTGTTATCCTTCACATTCAAAGATTTACTGCCATATCTTGTTAGATATAACATTGTAGTGCTCTCTTTGTGACATTAAATAAGAGTGATGTATTACATCAGTTATTTTTCATCTTCTAAAATGCATTTTTAGGTTGGCATATTCTATACTTAATGTATGTCACGCATCTTCCATCTGATGTTATGTTTTCATTAATACTTTCACTTATTCATTCATTCAGTAGCATGTCCTTGCCCCTATAACAATCTTCCGGATACACCCATCTGCCACATCCTGCACCCATCTTCTTTTTTTGCCTTCCTCTTCCCCTCTTCCCGGTCATATACCCCTCCATTATTGTGCTCTCTAAACTTTCATGACGTTTCAAGTGACCAAAATATTTTAGTTTTCTTTGTTTTATCGTCTTAAGTAGCCAACCTTCTTCAATATTGTCTTATGGATGCATTTGTTTTTTTTATGTATCCAAGATATTCTTTGAACCTGACTATAACATTTATATTCAAAGTCATTTATGCGCTGTTCAGCCTGTTTATTAAGTGTCCCAAGTCTCACACATATTTGACTGTATAGACTTCATAAAGCATATCTCCTTCTATTGTAATTTCACATTTTGGTGATAAAATTTGAGCTTCAAGGTTTAAAAACATTATGCACATGATGGCATGCTGGTGTAGTGGGAAACGAGCAGGGGGACAGATTGGCTGTGTTTTTGGGTAAGGTATTAGTGCATGATCAGACACATGTGGTGGAGGGCCGTTCGGATCGCTCATATAGTGCAGAAGAACAGACAGATCACCACGGTATGTAGAGAATGGTGCTGCAGGGAGTGACCAGAGGATCTGGCCGAATCTCGGGACTCCGGAGAAAGGTCAGACGGATACATAATCGGTCTGCTACTGGTACCATTAATATTGGGGCTCTTCGCTGGCTGTTGCAGATTAGGATGGAGAACGTATGGAAATTTCCCGAGTGCTGTGATGTTGGTTCTTGACTCAACTCAATCCATTTCAACTAAACTAAACTCAACACAACTCAATTCAAACCCACCATCATTATCATCAAGTGCCATGCCTGCTGGCGTGGGCTTTTATGACTCTCCACAGATTTTGTCACGAAGTCTTGGGAAGATAATGTGATGGTTTCCTCCTTGTCTTCCACATCCATATGAAGGTCTATTACCTCAGCCTTTGCAGCCATTTCCGACTGTCAGGACAAGTGAGTGCCCTGCTCTGCTCAGCTGCAGAGTTGTCCACTTATTCCGGTGGATACTCGGTCCCCAGAGCTGTGTTAGCCACACCGTGGTGTGTTTTAACCATCTACCACGTGGAGGTGCAGTTGGGATTTTCCCTTCCTAAAGTTGGTGTTGCACTCTTCAGTACTTTTAATTCCACCCAACTCAACTCAACTCAACTCATCTCAACTCAACTCAATTCATCTCAACTCAACTTAACCCATCTCAACTCAACCCAACTCAATTCAATCCAAATAAGCACGACAGATACTCAACCCGGCAAAATGGGCCACCTTGTATTCGCACATGTTAGTTCAGGTTTGACTGCAGCTCTCTGATGGTCCACTTCTTCTTCATGTGGTTTGGAGCAGACATTGGTGATAATGACAGTTCAACCCCCTCTGTCCTTTCATGTGTTGATGACGGAGGTAATGTGGCCGAATGGATACGCGTACTCGATCTTAAACTTCCGGTGTGCTGATGCCAAGATAGCGGGTTCAACACCGGTCAGTTGGACTAAAATGTTGACTTCTCGTCCTTGACTTAGGTACGAAATTACAAGTACCTCAGAAGATAGAGTGAATTCGCCTGATGGCGTGGGACACTGGTAATATGGAAAGCTAACCCACAAACGTCGCAGTCGACTCCAGCATTTTGGGCTGTTTATGTTGTTTGGCAAGTTTGCACTCAGTAGTCTGCCATTTCTTTCTCAACGACTGGCACTAATACCATTTCATGAAAACTAACGCAAGGCGGTCTGCTTCCAGATCGCCCGCAGATGTGTTTCGTGTAGCTCCACAGATCCTGGCGCTTGGTGCTCCAGATACATTGTATTGGTTATATCCCCCCTCCCCCAATGCCACCTCCTGAGTGCACCCAGTGTCTTTGTCTCCTTGTGCCTTCTACCACAAATCTTTCCCTTTTGACCCAAAACTGGGTTGCAGGTTGATTTGACTCTTGTTTAGGTTTTCGTGCTACTTTTTTTTTATTTCATCATCATCATCAAGTGCCATGCCAACCGGCGTAGGCGTTCACAACTCTCCATAGCTCTCTGTCCTTGGTTTTCTGGATCAACTCTGCTGATTATATTCTTACATGCCACCGTTTCATTCCATCCAGCATCATTTCTCTTGGTCTGCATCTGCCTCGCTTCCCCTCGATCTTTCCATTTGTCACGATGTTCTCGAATGCCTCTCTTCTCATCACATGACCAAAGAAAGCTGTTTGCCTCTTTCTTATCGTTGTGTGTAATATTCTATTTTCATTAGGCTCTTTCTTTTTATTCCTTTTTTATTATTTACCCTAATTAATTTACCTAAACGTACAGTTCAAAATCAGGGAAATTGTTGTTTTGTCTGTTTTTATTCATGCACTCAAGTTTCCAATTTCTTTCTGTTATTTGACAATATTTTATTGTATTTCATAATCTTTAATTACAGATAACGACGTACCGACTGCACTTTCAACCTACAGTACAAGCAGTAAACAGAAGATCTGATTATTGAGTTACTAAAGACAATTTCGTAACGACTATTCTCCGTTCTATTGTCGACAGGTTTAAGTCTGTGGACTTTTAAGTGCTTATATAACTATTGTAGTGTTTATCAAGGGGACACAAACCTAACTCAACTGAAATAATTTAATACCGAGTTGGACACAATATCATTCCTGTATTGTTGCTTTAAAACTAGCTGTTACAACATGAAGAAACCTATAACTTGCCTTAAGTAGGCAATATTAATTTGTTTTTGCTAACAAAATCCAAGGGAAGTAATTGTTTATAATTACTTTCTGTGACTATTCTAATCATTTATGCATTTAAATCGGCAAATATTTCTAAATCTTTGTAGCTAACGAGTTCAGATAAATAGAATGCCGAAACAAAAGGTATCGAGATCACCAAACAGAGACTCAATAATTAATGTATGCGACACCACAACACTGGCCCCTGCCTTTGAGCAGCAGAACGATCTAGAAAAACCTCAAAGACCCCGTGATGTCACAGGATACCCAAACAATCAGCAGCGCCGAATTCGCCGCAAGCAGGACAACAAACATGCCCAATTCCATCCTGCAAAACACGAGCAAGAAATTCCAATCCCCACTTACAGATTTGAACCATATTCTAACACTTCAAACGTGTACTGTCTGAACCAGTTTGTTAACGGTATGAACACGTCTGAAGAAGGCGATCAGGACTTCTCCAGTGACGAAGAGTTCCAAGATTCTCTGCATCAACAATACAACTCGCGCGGTGAAGAAACAGAACACGGAATCAGCGACGACGACAGCAAGACTACATCGGAAGTACAGGAGACTTCTGGCTCCAAATCCAGAGTCCCAGAGGAGGTGAGACTCCGGATCAACAGCAGGGAGCGACAGAGGATGCACGATCTGAATTCTGCTCTAGATAGTCTTCGACAGGTAAGAAGTTAACCTAAATAGGTAACTATGTTATCATTTAATTTCATATCCTTTACAGGACGTCACTGTCAACCCCAGTGGTTTTTTTGTGTGTGTTGTTTTTGGCTGTTTGTGATTTCTTGGAAAGTTTACGGCCGGCACCCATACCTTTGAATGATCCTTACACACACATCCCCCACCCACCCACCCACACACACCCCCACCCACCCACACACACACACACACACACACATTCCCTACCCATACACACATCTCCCACACACATTCCCCCACCCATATACCCATCCCCCAACCAACACACACACATCCCCCTCACCCCACACATACCCCCACCACATACACATCCCCCATACACACACATCCCCACACACATATCCCCCACACACACACACCCACACACACCCTCACATCTAGACACATTCATGATGCCTCACATAATCACTGAAACTAATACGAACAGACTCCCACATTTTACACTCTCACAAAAATGTAAAAAATTGAGAAAAAAATTATACATATATATTGTGTAACGTTGAAAAAAATAGTGGTGCTCCCATACACAGAGACAAGCACACACACACACACACACACACACACACACACACACACACACACACACACACACACACACACACACACACACACACACACACACACACACACACACACACACTTACACTCTCTCTCTCTCTCTCTCTCTCTCTCTCTCTCTCTTATTCACACTCACTCACTCTCTCCATTAGAGAACTCCTGTTTGCGGATGACCAAGCAAGCACTAATAGCAAAATCATAAGCTGAATTACAAGACCACATGAATAGTCTAAACGAAATGTGTAGGGAACATAACATGAAAATTAGCACAAGTAAAACAGAGGTAATGACTGTAACTGAAGAAGAAAAAGCAACAACTATTCACCTAAACGAACATCCCTTGAAACAAGTAAAGAGTTTTAAGTACCTTGGAAGTATAGTATCATTAAATGGCAAATCAGAAGACGAGATCGAAAATAGGTGCAATAAGGCAAACCAACTCATTGGACAAATGGCACCAATATTAAAGAACAAACATGTATCAATAACTACTAAGAAAGCACTTTACAACTCAATCTTCCTACCAACTCCATGTTACCATTGCCAAACCTAGACAATGTCAGAAAAATAGAAAAGAAAAATCACAACAACAGAAATGAGATTCCTGAGAATACTCAATATATCAAGAAGAGATAAGATCAAAAATGAAGAAATCAGGACTAAAGTGGGGGTTATAGCCACACTAGATTTTATTAAAAGGCAGCAAGTCAAATGATTTGGCCTTGCAAGTAGGTTAGCAACTAACAGTATACCACAACAAGCAATGATGTACAGACCAGAGGGAAGCAGAGGAAGAGACCAACCACTTAAACGATGGACGCAGGGAATAACAGAGTCCAAGGGAATATCGATACATGAAACCCACAAGAGGGCACTCTCCCGCTGTTTATACTTCACCTCGACACCACAAGGTACAAGAGGAACACGATGAGATGAGATGAGGTGAGGTGAGATGAGATGAAATGCTCTTATCCAGCCATGCTGTCCTCCTCCCTATGTATTTAAGATCATGTTCATTTAATCTATTTCGTGACTAGCTTATTCTTCACATTTTGCAAGAATATCACACCCAAGACGCTTCTATGTTCTCATCTTTCTTTTCTGGTTATTTGTAGTAAGAAACATTTCCCCACATTCTTTTCTTTCTAATCTGTTGTCTGAAAAATTGTCCCTGTATTTTTCACGTGCTATATTTTTGTAAGAACAATCTCCATAGTCGTCTTCGGTCGCTGATCTGCTGTAAGAAACATCTCCCCAATATTCTTCTCTCGCTAATTTGTTGTATGACATAACACCAACCCGCGTAATCTACTTATCTCACAAGAAATCCGTAATAAGAAACACCACCCCAATCTTATCCCATTACTAATCTATTTGAAATCACCTCTTCAATCTACTTTCCTTGCTAATCTATTGTAAGAAACATCTCCCCAATTTTCTCCCTATGATAATCTGTTGTAAGAAACATCTCCCAAATCTGTTTTCCTTGATATTTTTTTTGTAAGAAACATTTCCTTAAGTTCTTCTTCCCTTCATAACACCCGAGCTTTTAGAAAGGCAGAATGTCAGACGGGCCTGCGTGCCCAATTCTTAACCCTTTGAAAATAAAGATTTTCGTTCGTTCGTTCTTTCTGATCTGTTGTAAAAAAAAACATCTCCCAAATTGTATTCCTTTGCTTTTCTGTTTACACACTCGATCAACTCTTCTTCCTTTGCTAATCTGTTGTAAGAAACATCTCATCAATCTTCTTCGTTTGGCAATGTTTTGTACTCAACATCATCAACGCTTCTTCTCTCGCTAATTTGCTGTACATGAAACCTCCTATCTGCAGGTGATGCCCTACTCCTCAGGCCCGTCCGTCAAGAAGCTCTCCAAGATGTCCACGCTCCTGCTGGCCAGGAACTACATCGTGATGCTGACACGCTCCCTAGAGGAGATGAAACGGCTAGTTCAGGTTTGTTTTCTTGTTGTCTAGGTATTGGGTTGGAGTATGTTCACAATGAATTACCTAAAGCCTCTTGAGGTAGGCAGCCTCGGTAGCTAGTGACTAGACAGGAGGTCCCGGGTTCGATCCGCAGATGGGCGAATTTCTATTTATCAAAATTTACTTGGGCTCTAATGTCAACCCAGCATAAAATCAGTACCAAGAATATCTTGAGAAGTAAAGGCGGCCGGCCTGAAGCTGACGTCCCCATTCTCCGAGTGCCGATAAAAATATGGGTCAAGCACAGTATGCGCCCTAAGGGGTGAAAAAGATCGTTTATTTACTTACGTACTTATTTTACTATGTACTTAATTACTTACTTACTTTTCTTATTTACTGTTGAGGAAATATCACCAACCTTGACCTAATCTCATTCAGTCCTGTGATGTGATGAATTATGACCTCATTACATCCTAGTTTTCCTCTACCCGGATGTGAAGTTCCAGAAACGGTCTTGCACTCAAAACATCTCCCACGTCATCGATCGGAAGGCACATTTTGGAAACCGGCCATGTGATTGATAAGAACATTGCATTTCGTGTGTTGTTTAACGCACAAACTGGCCACATGCTACAGCTGGCAGAGGCAATTGCCATTCATTTACAAAAAAACAACTTTCTTCTTCTTCTTCTTCTTCTTCTTCTTCTTCTTCTTCTTCTTCTTCTTCTTCTTCTTCTTCTTCTTCTTCTTCTTCTTCTTCTTCTTCTTCTTCTTCTTCTTCTTCTTCTTCTTCTTCTTCTTCTTCTTCAGCGTTCCGAGCCATTGAGGTTCTTTGCTGCAGATACAATCCGTCGCCATTTGTCTCTCTGGTGGACCTTCTCTTGCCAGTCGTTGATTCCAAGTGCTTGTAGGTCTGTATATGTATTATCTCTCCACCATCTTTATGCAAACAAAAAGACATGACAGCCAGAGATTGCCGTAGTAGACAATTCAAATTACTCTGTGAATATGTGTGTTGTATATTTCAGCTTGAAGGATTTATCATATTGCTTGAGTTTATGTTATGTGATTTCTGAAGTATTTCATTGGTTTTCAAGATACGAATATGAATCAAAAGCTATTTCACGATTACTAAAGAACAAATGTTAAGATTTTGAACTTAAATATAGCACTTGACGTCAGCATGGCCAAATTAGTATGAGCGCTAGTTCTTAAACATACGGTGTGCTGATGCTGAGATAGGGGATTCAACCCATACACTGGTCAGCTGAACTAAAATATTGACTTCTCGTCCTTGACTTGGGGACGTAAATTACAAGTACCTCTGAAGACGGAGTGGGTTTGCCTGATGGCGAGGGACAATGGTAATAGGGAGAGCTAATCAGCACGCAAAATTCAGTCCAGTGCTTTTAGGAGTAGCGCGTATGGACTCCATTTGAGTTGAAAGCGAGCGAGCGCCCCCCTCTCTCCTCTCCCCTCCCCCCTCCCCCAAATGTAGCATTAAAACGTAGTTTAACACAGCGGAACCGGAACAGGAACAAGAATTATACCGGAGCTCTTCAAGATCTTCAGATTGGCTGGGTCTGCACCGCTAGATGGGGTATTGGTTCAGGATAAGGCAGATGTGATCGGGCCCCTCTGGGATCACGTGTTTAGTGTAGACGAGCAGATAGTTTATAAATACCTGGAGTGAATGGTGCTACAGTGAGTGACCAATTCTAGACACATTTCAAGCGAACGAAAGAAGAAAACGTCATCTTGTCATAATATAATCTCTAGAGTTGTTGTTTATGAACCTTCCCAAAGATAACCTTAGTTCAGGTAGCCTTAGCTCAGGTAGTCTTAGTTCAGGTAGCCTTAGTTCAGGTAGCTTTAGTTCAGGAAGCCTTATTTCATATATCATTAGTTTAGGTAGCCTTAACTCAGGTAGCCGTATTTCAGGTAGCCTTAGTTCATGTAGCCATAGTTCATGTAGCCTTAGTTCAGGTAGCCTTAGTTCATGTAGCCTTAGCTCAGGTAGCTTTAGCTCAGTAGCCTTTGTTCAGATAGCCTTAGTTCATGTAGCATTAGTTTAGGTAGTCTTAGTTCAGGTAGCTATAGTTAAGGTAGCTCTGAAAGTGCTTGCATCTATCGAATCGAGGTACAATGTGACTTTTGAGTTTCTTCAAAAAGTGTTAACAAGTCCTAGAATAAGTGTTAACAACGCCCTACAATAAGTATTAACAAATTCTACAATAAATGTTGATGAACATCTCCTGCACTTAATGTTAACTAACAATTCCCACAATAACTGTTAACAACTCCTACAATAAATGTTAACAACTATAATCAATGTTAACAACTCCTACAATAAGTGTTAACAACTCATACAATAAGTGCTAATAATACTTACAATTATTGTTAACTACCCCTACACTAAATGTTAACAACTTGAGAATAATAACCATATCACTGACATAGACACATATGGTACCCTGTAACATACCTTTATCTTTTTTGTCTATTTACCAGGAGATGTCAGCGTCACGGCGACCACCCCCACCACCACCACCACCTCCTCTTCCTCCAACGACATTACCACCACCGCCATCATCAACAGCAACGCCAGCACCACATCTATCTGTTCCAACAGCTTTATCGTCGCTGCCTTTGATATCGAACCCTTCCGCCTACGCAGCACTGCTTTCGGCGCATTCCACTATACCAGGTGGGTTTATGCTGCCGGCATCGTTATTCCAGATCCCACAGATGCTTCCAGCAGCGGCGCTGGCCCACCATCCTCATCATCACACCACAGGCTTGTCCAGCTGCCTCTGCTACTACTGCAAGAAATTCAGAAGTGCGCTTCCAACCTCATAACGGCCGTCGTTGAGGTTGTGTGGCCGTAAATAACGAGATAAAGAAAGGACTCATGGAGATAGTGACATTTTCAGAGATAAAGAAAAGAATCGTGGAGATAATGACAAGAATTGTGAAGATAAAGACAAAAATCGCCGAGGTAAAGATAATAATGCCAGAGATAAAGGCACGAATTGCAGAGATAATGACAAGAATAGTTGAGATAAAGAAAAAATGGCTGATATAACGGGAAGAATCGTTGAGATGAATACAACAATACTTTTATCGTTTCTTTACTTATTCAGTCTATTCTCGCTGGTCGCGAGATCCGCACAGTGGAAGGTTGGGAGATTTGCTCGCAAGAGACGAGCAATATCTGCGGCGATATCTCGGCGGGCCTATTCCCGGTGGTCGCGGGATCCGCAAAAGTCAGGTGGGGAGTCTGACGATAGTGCACGCCTTACACAGGTCCGGACACTTGTGGTTGACAGATGTACGCACCCTACGGTTTAGGCGCGTACGAGGCCCTCACCTATGGGACTTGGCTGAACGCCTCTAAGTCAGGTCCCTTGGGTTCCAGGGTCTGGCCACCACTCGCCACCTACTCGTGGAGGCGAGGTCTTGGAGGTTTTGACGCTGAGCAGCCAGCGTCTGCAGCCTACCTTGTGCCAGACGTATTGGTTACCCATTCCTCTGGAAAACACAAGGCAAGGCCGAGAGAGGGAACATATCGTTTGGGCACCTCATGTTTCTCTGAAGCTCTGCCCAGGCATTGTGATGGAATTTTGGCCACATTCCAACTCACATACTTTGGTCTGTCAAGTCTGCAAGGAGCCACACTCAATTAAGATAAAGATAATAACTGCAAAGATAAAAACAAGAATCAAGTAGATAAAGAGAAGCATTGCAGAAATAAAGACTAGAAGAATAACGGAAACAAAGACAAGAATCGTAGAGATAAAGATAAGAATCACTGAAATAAAAACAAAAATTGCCCTATCCAAAGATAAAAATGAGCAACGTTATTAAAAACAGAAATTTCGCTACAAGTGCAGACATTCGCTGACTGTAAAGTTCAGTATAGCCTGTCCCTCTGTATGGAAGCCAATAATGGACAACGAGAAATGCCATTAAGAAACTGGAAGCAGCGGTGATGTGGTGTTTGAGAAAAATATTAAGAACAGTCTGTCCTGTCTTTCTTCACCCAAACCACCCGCATGTACTGGTATAAAGATAAACAAAGAATGCGGGCTGTAAAAAGGTGAATTGTTGTATACATTCTTACTGCTGAATTACTTGTATCTCATTCTCTCGATTTGAATTCGAGCGTAGTCGTACAACTACCCGTGAGTGAACTGGACTAATATTATATTTTTGGGTAAGGGTTAACTTTCCATATTACCAGTGTCCCACGCCATCTGGCGAAACCTTACAGACTTCAAATAATTGAAGTCTCCAATTCAAGGACGAGAAGTCAACATTTATGTACAGCTGACCTGTGTGCGGAATGAATCCACTACACTGCGGTAAGAGGAGAAAGTTCAAGCGCTTTAAACCTCCCAGCCACGCCGACCTCCACACAGTTAACTTTGGTTACACTGAATATTCTATATTCAGAAAAACCACGTCAGTTTGTTAAAACTGCTCTTTTTACATGTGAAAAATGTGTTTTATTATTAATATGAAAATTGTAAACCAAACCAAAAATTTTTAAAAAAAAACATTTCGTATATTCATGAAATGTGTTGACTTATTTTTTGTTGTTGTAATGACAAAGACACGAACAATAGATTGCATGATTTAATGCCTGGCATATTTCGTTCCACCCCGCCATGTATAAACTGTCATTTACTGCCAATATAGTACCTTGCGGAGTATGGCAAAGGGGTCTTTGAGACTGAGGAATTAAGGCCGTCTGGCTAGAGCAGTCGCCGCGAACTGTGCAGGTTAGGATTTTCTTTTTGCCCCCGACAGAAAAAACATCCGACACCTTACCGAGGGATCGAACCCGGGCCTCCCGAATGAGAATCCAGCGTTCTAGCCTCTCGGCCAGTCGCTCCTTCGCCATGTACATACTGCAGAAATCTCACAACATAAACTAAAGTAATAAGATCACTCCTTCAAGCTGAAATATACAACATACAGCGAAATGTGCCAGGCAGTAAATATGTCTGTCTGTCTGTCTGTCTGTCTGTCTGTCTGTCTGTCTGTCTGTCTGTCGGTCGGTCGGTCGGTCGGTCGGTCGGTCGGTCGGTCGGTCGGTCGGTCTGTCTGTCTGTCTGTCTGTCTGTCTGTCGGTCGGTCGGTCGGTCGGTCGGTCGGTCGGTCGGTCGGTCGGTCGGTCTGTCGGTCGGTCGGTCGGTCGGTCGATCGGTCGGTCGGTCGGTCGGTCTGTCTGTCTGTCTGTCTGTCTGTCTGTCTGTCTGTCTGTCCATCTAACTACTTTACTACTTACCCACCTATCTGTCCTTCTGTCTGTCTATCTCTCTGCCTGCTAGTAGTATATGGCGTGCACTTGCCACATGATTGGAGGGTAAACTGGTAGGGTAATTTGGGTTTATGAAGGAAATACGGGGAAAATGTCGACTCGGTGAAATTTTTTTTTTTTTTTTTTTTGTGGGGTGAAACGGCGTGTGGGAACTTTTTTTCGTGGGAACGAAATTTTTGGCGCTGCCTGGTGGGGAAGTAATTAAGGTAAAATGGTCTGGAAAGCGAGGTTGTGAGATGAGGGGTATATATTTTAGAAAGGAGTATATGAATGTGTATGCATGGTGATAAACAAAGGGTGTGATGGGTCGTGGTTTCTACTCATGGGTATATGGTGGTGGTGTAGATATAATGTGTGCGTGGTGATGAACAAGGGTGTGATGGGTCGTGGTTTCTACTCATGGGTATATGGTGGTGGTGTAGATATAATGTGTGCGTGGTGATGAACAAGGGTGTGATGGGTCGTGGTTTCTAAGTACACAAAGACACACCCAAAACATTACTACTGGTACCTCAATCAGTACAGATACACTTACCCATAAGACTAAACTATACAAACCACATACCCCCTTGTGATAAAGAACGCGGATGTCCGAGACAGCCCCTACGTCATCACCGCCATGTGCAAAAGTCATTAAGTATGAGTCATCGGTTTGTGGGAAGCAGGCGGGCGGCGTGAGAATAGCTTGTCTTCAAAAACTGCCACGTCAGCTAGGTCGTGTGCAGAACCAGTGTATAAAATAGAAGGCGTCTCTTGTGAGCTCAGTGCCAGTTCACGGCTGACTTGGGTATCTACAGACGTGCTTCAGGTTGGTGTGAGCATTGTATAGTAACCACCTATTTTTCACGTAGTGACTTGGCTAGCTACAGTAGTGAAACTTGATGTGAGCCTTATTCGTGTCGTTGGCCTCTGATAAAACATTGAAACATTGTATACATCAGAACATTTTTTCGTGGTTGTAAGAAAGAAGAAACAAACCAGTTTATCAATATGACCACCAGATCGACTTTCACGTGTTCAGTGTGCGACAAAGACTTCCGTGATAACTATAAGCTCACTCGTCACATTCGAACCATTCACGAGGGGAAATCATACTTATGTCATATCTGTGGACAACGTTTCAAGCAGAAAAGACAATCTACAAAAACACAAACGAATACGTCATCAGCCCCGTATGGATACATCAGAACCAGAGACAACTACCTCTTCACCATCAGAGACAACACCACCAACAACCTCTACGACACCACCAACTGAAACTAATATAACTAACAGTCAGATACAACCAGACGAGAATATTCTTGAACAACTGGTAGAAGATGAAGTGAGCATCTTAGCAGCCGGAGAACCAGAGACACTACACGTCCTTCCATCGGATATTCAACAAATATATAGAGAAAATTGGGAAGCTATCAGGACACATCACAAGATTAACAAGTATTTATCGACATACACCTTCTTTATTAGCCCGGAGATACAAAAGCCTATCAACTGGACAGATACGTTGTATAAGATATTCAATGCTCAAATTAGTCGCTTTAAGATCAACTTTAGCTTTCATCTAGTGTTACGACATAGAGGAACACAAGATCTTAGATTCTATCATGCCTCATTTAACAATTCTTCTGTTTTAGAATTTCCAGCGCTAATACATAACAGATACGACTTTGATGCCTTCCTTACAACCGTACACGAACATGACATTCATTCCTACGCCATGCAACAACGTACAGACACCAAATACACACAAGAGACAGTAGCTGGTATATGTTTTTACCTCTTTCATATGCCCGAGTTCCCGATAGTTTGATGTCTAGGTCATCCCCCAACTACATTGTTTCATAATTTTGTCACTAAGCATGTATGTCATTGATGTTTTCTTATAGCACTAAAGTGTTTTGATGAATAATACATTCTTTGATATATTGAAACCAAGATATTTGTTGATTTTCTTTAGTGGTTTTGTTTTTACTTATTGTTCCGAGAGACATCAACACTGACAGACAATGAAACAAAGACACATACTGAAATGTATTATGTATTTATTCAACTACTGCTTGCAACCAAGTATAGAAATTACGCCATCCACCTCGCAGTATCCAATGATGTAGTTTATCAGTCATATACGTGCCTACAGATGTAGCGAAGCTTTCCTCCAGGTCCTGGACATTCACGTCTGTGTTATAAGAATTATTAACCAGATGCTTACCCAGACGCATACCAAGTGTAAAAACCATCATTATTCTCCCGTAGTTGATGACGTTATCGGCAAAGACTTCGTCAGCGATTGAAACAAAGACCGGGAAAACGTGTTCGGGCTTGATACAGACTTCTAGTCTCGTGAATAATACATCATGTTGGTTGGCTATCTGACGTACTAAGCGACACAATCCCGAGTTATTGGTCTTTGTGGGCATGTATGAACTAATAATAGTCAACACCATACTCACCAACTCGGTGTGAACTTGTGTCAAGTCGACTATTGGTTCCATCATTATTATACCAATAGCTACCAGAGACCCACTGACGTGCAGTTGGTGGTCAAATGGTCTAATATTAGCACCCCGATACGTTTATAAACAACAAGGCGAGTAGATAGCTGTTTATTAATACTCATGGATCCTAGGTGGAAACATCCTTTTACGGCTTTGATTGCGGGCCCAACAGGGAGTGGTAAAACCGTCTTTGTCCAACAGTTCTTGGCCCATCTACCAGCCATGGTAGACCCCCTTCCAGAGGAAATTATATGGTGCTATGGGGAATGGCAACCCATCTACGAAACTATGAAGGGTGTTCAATTTAATGAAGGTCTGCCAGATGTGGAAAAATGGACAGGTGATAGACGTCGGTTAGTAGTCATAGATGATCTAATGTCTGAGACAGATGACAGAGTGACTAAATTATTTACTAAAGGCAGTCATCATCGCAACCTCAGTGTTATGTATATAGTACAGAACCTATTTGGTAAGAATAAAGAACAAAGAACTATCAGTCTGAATTCGCATTACCTAGTGGTGTTTAAGAATCCTCGAGACGGGTCTCAGATTACCAATCTCGCCAAACAGATGTATCCAGGTCGTGTGTCATATGTCCAAGAGAGTTTTAAAGACGCGACATCGGCTCCACACGGGTATTTGTTATTTGACCTGCGACAGGAAACACCGGATCAGCTCCGCTTACGAAGTCATATATTTCCCGACCAGCAGCACGTCGTCTACGTCCCCAAATAACATGTCTAACCGACTTAAACGGAACGAGGGTATGTTACGTTTCTTGGGTCAGACCAACCCAGCCACTGTGAAGGCAGTAATGAAATCAGCTTCCCCGGATCTCGTCCAATCAATTTGCGAGTGCTGTCACAACGTTTTAAAAGGTAATGTTCCCCTGACACCAGCTCAGAAGAAGCGCCTGCAACGACACAAAGACAGTCTGAGAGCACTCACTCATAAGAAATTATCGCTCAAGAAAAGGAAAGAGATTCTACAACAAGGTGGTTTCATAGGCGCCTTACTAGGCCCCATACTAAATGTGTTGAAAAGCGTGGTGGGATTGTAATGGCCAAGAAGATGATCTTGATCGATCCCCGATTACTAGAAAAACCCTATGTACCACCCGACACACTAAATGACAGTCTACAGGATTTGGATCGTCAGATGCAACAAGTCCTGGAAACAGAAGATCTACCACCCCGTGACAAGGCCAGAGCGTATCAGCAAACACTACAGAGGTATCTGAATCGACTCGAACAGTACAGACACAAGCCTCTGGGACTAGTAGATATCAAGGAACAAAAACCTGAAGTCACCAGTGTACCGACACCAGTAGCCGAGACACCTCTTCAACCAGCACCTCTTCAACCTATTCAACCGGCTCAAGTAGTCGAACCCAAAACAGTCGAGACCACACCACATTACAAACTCAGGCGAAGTAAGAAGAAGACTAGGATACCTACCCCCAAGTGGCAAAAATGGCCGCCCAATTAAGAAAATATTACTATGACCCTAAGAAACCGGGAGCCTATGGTGGAGCAGCCGCCTTAAAAAGAAATAGTAACCTGAAGAAAATAGATAAATGGTTACGTCATCAGGATACCTACACGTTACATAAACCGATCCGTCGTCGATTTCAGAGACGCCAGACCATAACAGGTGGTATAAATCAACAATTTCAAGCCGACTTGATAGATATGAGACTATTACAAAGATACAACGATGGGATGTCGTACCTAGTGACTTGTATTGATGTGTTTAGTAAATATGCTTGGGCTATCCCGATCCAGAAGAAAACGGGGAAAGCACTGGTGGTGGCTATGAGTAAAATCTTTGGTGATAACCAACCGATAAATTTTCAGAGCGATAAAGGTTCGGAATTCGTTAATCGGACCTTCTTAAAATTTCTGAAAGATCGAGGTGTGCACTTCTTTACCACCGAGAATGAAGATGTGAAGGCAGCGATAGTGGAAAGATTCAATCGAACCCTGAAAGAAAAAATGTGGCGTTATTTCACCAAGACCAATACACTCCGCTACGTCGACGTGATAGATAAATTGATCCAGAACTACAATGGTTCGTATCACAGAAGTATTCGCATGGCCCCTGTACAAGTCAACTATAGTAATCAAGAAGAGGTGTGGGATAACTTG
Organism: Cepaea nemoralis; assembly: GCA_014155875.1. Lineage (NCBI taxonomy): Eukaryota > Metazoa > Mollusca > Gastropoda > Stylommatophora > Helicidae > Cepaea > Cepaea nemoralis. Next base: position 35,058 of record JACEFZ010025195.1, on the reverse strand, counting down.
TATAAGCCGACATACGTATCGAAAAAAGTGTATTTTACACCTGGGGATCGAGTCAGACTGGCTGAACCCAAACAACCTTTTAAAAAAGGGTATATGCCCTCGTGGACAGAAGAATTGTTTACCGTCAGTCGCATAAACCAGACCAGTCCAGTGACCTATGTGGTAAAAGATGACTCGGGAGAGGAACTACAGGGCTCGTTCTACAGAGAAGAAATACAACTAGTTGGAGACAAGCAAGTGTATCGTATCGAAACAATCTTACAAGAAAGACCCAGGCGAGGTGGTGGGAAAGAGTATTTAGTGAAGTGGTTTGGTTATCCCCATTCATTCAATAGTTGGATAGCTGATACGCAACTAGCTAGTTATGGAGACTAGTGGTGTGAGTGAAGACAGGGTGGAAACTATGGGGGTGCGCCCACAACTGACAGAGGGGGAAAGAACATCGATCTAGTCATTCTTTGGGCAACGTGTACCGAGGCCAGAGATTGTATTTATGTGTCAAATGGTGGTTATATATGCCGTAATTGCCGTGTCTTTGTTCAATCTGACTCAAGGCAGCGCAGACGCACCAGACGGCAAGTTGTGGGTAGCTCTAATGAGTAGTTGTTTGGGTTATATGCTACCTAATCCTAAATTAGAAAAACGATGAGTTTCTATATAACTTTACCGAGTAATTCTGGACCAAAGGTATTTCCCAACAACCAACCCGGTCACTTTTTTGTCAAGTTGCCGCAGACCATTGATGTAACGACCCAATACGAAGTGGCCCTGGTCGAGATTCAGTTCCCCAATTCGTATTTTAATGGTTTGCCTGGGGAAATTTGGTTCCAATACTTTCCACCTAAAGGTAGTGGTATGGAACCTATAACCCTTGTATGTCCACCGGGTCCGTTCAGCAGCCCTGAAACTTTCATCGAGGAATTGAATAAGTTGTGTGTAGAAACCCAACTAGACGAGAAAGTAACCATCAAATTCTTTCTAGGTTCACCTCGGAAAAAGGTCGGGATGAAAATATTTGAAAAAGGCGCCCAGGCAAAAGTTAGTGACAGATTGAAGAATATGTTGGGTTTTCCCAGCTCGACTCTATCAGACGATAATGTCTTATTATACGGTAATATAGAATTAGAGATGGATAACGAAGTTAAAAATATCTACGTCTATTCAGATCTCGTAGCCGCGAGACCAGTTGGAGACGTCATGGTTCCTTTACTAAGGACTGTTCCTATATTGGACCGACTGTCACCTTCAGTGTTTCGTCTTTATGATAAGCCACATTATGTACCATTAAGTCGATTCTCCTTCGACACGGTGGAAATACTTTTAACTGACGATACGGGTAAAACACTCTCATTCAACGATGGGACTTCAGTACTAACTTTACATTTTCGAATCAGGAAGCACTCAGACCTCGAATAGACTAATATGAGTTTCTACGTGACACTGACGAGTAACGCGTCATTACAAATATACCCCCAAAATAATGCCGGACATTTCTTTGTCAAACTACCACAAACTATTGAGCTCACCTCCCAGTACGAAGTTGGTTTGGTTGATATTCAGTTTCCCAACACCTATTTTAATATTTTGAAAGATGAGGTGTGGATAAAGTACTTTCCACCTCCAGAGCTAGACGAACCACCGATGACGATTACGCTGACGCCTGGTCTGTACAAATCAACAGAAAAATTCATTGGTGAATTGAATAGATTGCTTTTCGAAGCTGAGAGATTTATCAATGAACTGCAATGGCTGCGTCTCGATGATGCCTTACAAGAACATAACCGAATGATGTTCTCTTATAACGATATTTCGAATAAGGCTCGTTTCCAGTTATATGAACAGGGGGCTAAAGTTAGACTTAGTGACAAGTTGGCAGAAATATTACAGTTTCCCTCGACACATGTCACCGAGACTGAACCCAGTCTGTCTGGTGTGGGTGAAGTGGATTTAGACCAGGGCACAAAAAATGTCTTCGTCTATTCCGATATTGTCACCTCGCGGGTGGTTGGTGATGTGATGGTACCATTACTGAGGACACTACCTGTTCTAGACAGATCTACCACCTCGGTATTTAGGATGTATGACAAGCCACATTACGTACCCCTCAGTCGATTTTCATTTGACACGATTGAACTTCTTATAACCGACGAGCAGGGGAAACCTATCCCATTTACAGGTGGAACTTCAGTAGTGACGTTACATTTTCGAACAACCAAACGGTTTGATCTGGGCTAACCATGGTTAGGCACGTGCCATTCCAACGCAACCCCAAACTATACGAGGAGTATTTCTGCAATCAAGCTGGAAGTGGTCTCCCTGTTTTTGTAGGTGGTCGAAGTCAGCGAGGTCATGGAATTGGTAGTTTCTTTAGTGGTCTTGGTCGCACAATTCTTCCTTGGTTGAAGACTGGTGGCAAAGCCCTATTGAGAGAAGGACTGGGGACGGGTTTGCAAGTGGCTCAAGATGCCTTAGCTGGTAGAAATGTTGGTGAGTCCTTCAAAGAACACGCCAGAGATGCTGGTCAACGACTACTCCAAGGCGCAGCTCAACACATCAGCCAATCAGGTAGTGGTGTTAGGAAACGAAAACGAGCCGCCCCGCCAGGTCAGCCCAGTAAAAGAATAAAACCAACAGTCAGAAAGCCATCGAGTCATAAGACACATCACCACCAAGCTGGACATTCGGATATTTTCTCATAATGGCGTTAATTCATCCCAAGTCATGTGAGTGTCTGCATTCTGGTCTGGATCTGTTTAGTGTACCTCCCACCCAGACAGCCGTAGAAGAGGGACAGTTTGTGGAGATTCATCCATTGGCCACTTTAGCTTATGGGGCACCCATCGAATTCACCATTTCTGGTGTCGGTGAAGATTACATTGATTTGTTTAATACTTTTCTGCACGTGAGAGCCAAAGTTACACTGCCCAATGGCGACGACCTACCAAACACAGCCGAAGTTGGTCCGATAAATTATTATTTGCATAGTTTGTTTTCTCAAGTAGACGTGTCCCTGAACGACACTCTTATTTCACCGAGTGAAAATTCGTATCCGTACCGGGCCTACTTGGAAGCTCTTCTGAATTACGGTGAAGAGGCCAAAAAGAGTCACCTGACGTCAGCTCTATACTATCAAGATACTCCTTTGTACATGGCAGACACAAAGGGTGATACCAATACAGGTCTAGCCAAAAGAAGATCTTTAGCCAGCTATAGTGTGCCTCTGGATATGATGGGGCGCCTACATTCCGACATTTTCAATCAGGACCGGTACATGTTGAATGGTGTCGATATTAAAATCAAACTAACCCCATCAAAGTCCGTCTTTAATTTGATTGCCACTGATGTAAATGGTGGGTACAAAAGTGTCATTACTTACGCCGCCCTCTTGGTGAGGAAAGCTAAGTTAAATCCAGCTATCTCTCTGGCCCATGAAAAAGCCTTATTGAGAGCCAATGCCAAGTATCCTTTTAAAAGGGTCGTGGTAAAGACCTTTTCTATCCCTAAAGGTATGTTTTCCCATACACAAGATAACCTTTTCCTCAGTCAGACACCGACCCGGGTGGTGATCGGATTAGTGAATGCTTCCTGCTTCAATGGCGAGCTGAATACGAACCCCTTCATATTCAATCATTATCAGTTAAACTATTTGAGTCTGATGGTAGATGGGCGTAGTGTTACAGGCAAACCCTTAACCATGAATTATACCACAGGTCAGTACATGCGAGCTTTCCATAGTACCAACTTGGCCCTTGGTCTGACCGGTAAGGATGTCGGGAATGGTATAAATTATGAAAGTTATAGTCAAGGGAATTGTTTGTATAGTTTTGATCTGACTCCCAGTATATTAGATGGAGAACAATTTGAAATGGCGAAATCTGGCCCATTGTCAGTAGAACTAAAGTTTGACGTTATAACGACTGTACCTCTACAAGTCATCGTATACGCCGAACTCGATTCGGTCCTAGAAGTTTCCAAGACGAGACAAGTGCTAACAGATTACATAGCATAATGGATACCCAACAACTAAGACAATTACTCATGTCTGATCTGTTTGTTCGTCGCCTTCCACTAGTCAACGTATGCGCTAGAGATCATTTGCCTAGACACATTGATAGAACACAGCCAGCTGCTTTGATCGTCAATACTGACACCAGTGCTTACTCTGGTTCACATTGGATCGCCCTATATTTTAATGGTCTAGGTCAGTTTGAATATTTCGATTCGTTTGGTTTGCCACCATTACACGCCGACATTATCCATTTTATACAACGAAACTCGGACAGAGCACCCGTATACAATACCCGTATGCTACAAGACATTAATAACACTACTTGTGGTCTGTATGCGTTGTATTTCTTATTAATGAAATGTCGTGGTTCGAGCATGTCACGTATCCTGCAACGCTTTGGACACAGACAACACGTGAACGATCGTCTCGTATTTCGCTTGGTTACTCCGTGGTTAAAAAAGACAAGTCCAGAACTGTTTAAAACTAGATAAATTCGTCGTTATAAAATGAGATGTCTACACCCAAGTGGTTATTCATGCCAAGACCTGATGATATGCCCAGACAACTAGACAACAGTTTGAAAGCGGTGACAGTTTATCAAGACACAGGAACAACGACAGTCAAGACATCTTTCTACAATAATCAAGTCCCCCTCTGCTCCCTTTGGATCGTAAACGAAGCCATTTTTAAATGTTGTATACCAATAAAAGCCATTTGAAAATGTTATTATTTGTTTCTCTATTTTATTATGTTTTTGTTCAATTGTATAGTTCTCTCTCTCTCTCTCTCTCTCTCTCTCTCTCTCTCTCTCTCTCTCTCTCTCTCTCTCTCTCTCTCTCTCTCTCTCTCTCTCTCTCTCTCTCTCTCGAAGAAGAAGAAGAAGAAGAAGAAGAAGAAGGGGAAACAAACTTGTATGGTTGTTGTTTTTGTTCGATTGTATAGTTTTTTCGCTCTCTCTCTCTCTCTCTCTCTCTCTCTCTCTCTCTCTCTCTCTCTCTCTCTCTCTCTCTCTCTCTCTCTCTCTCTCTCTCTTTATATATGCCACTGTT
>JACEFZ010025195.1:0-25000 GCA_014155875.1 Cepaea nemoralis | reverse complement strand
TTGCAGACAATGAACAGGACCTGCAACATTTAGTAGATGTGGTTGTTGCACACAGTGAACAACTAGGATTAGAATTAAATTGTAAGAAGACACAGATTATGGTCGTCACAAGGAAGAAGGAAATACCACAATGTAATATACAAGTAAATGGGCATATTCTTAAACAAGTGAATCGGTACAGCTATCCCAGAACAGTCATAACATCTGATGGGAGATGCCTTGAAGAAATTAGAACAAGAATTGCCATTGCGAAGGTAGCCTTTTGGAAGATGAAAAACATACTGACCAATGCAAAGATATCAACTGAAACGAGAAAAAGAGTGTTGAAGTGCTACATAGAACCTGTACTTTTGTATGGATGTGTAGCGTGGACAATGAGCAGCTGAGCTGAAAAACATCTGATAGCTGTGGAAATGTGGTTTTTGAGGACAATGCAAAGAATACCATGGACAGACAGAAAAACCAATGAACAAGTCCTTCAAGAAACCAACGAAGATCGTAAACTGATTAGAGACATTAGACGTAGGCAGTCAAAATCTGTTGGGCATGTTATGAGAAGAAAAGAATTCGAGAACTTGGTGACAACTGGCATGATCGAAGGGAAGAGACCAAGGGGAAGACCGAGAAGTAAATACCTGGATGGACTTGGCCACGTGGATTGGTAGAGACAGGAACACGGAGCTGATCCACGACTCTGGTGATCGAGTGAGATGGCAACAGAGCATGTACCGCCCAGCCGCTTCTCGGCACTGGTACTATGATGGTATGCCAGGTGTGGGGGTTGAACAAACTATCTCACCATCAGCACACTGGATGTTTAAGAACGAGCGCTCTTATCCATTCGGCCACGCTGATCTCGAATCGACATGTATACCAGGTGTTATCCCATATAGCTCCGTCCCTGTCCTCGGGGGAATCGACATGTATACCAGGTGTTTATCCCATATAGCTCCGTTACTGTCCTAGGGGGAATCGACATGTATAACAGGTGTTATCCAATATAGCTCCGTTACGTCCTGGGGGAATCGATATATCCCATATAGCTCCGTCCCTGTCCTAGGGGGAATCGACATGTATACCAGGTGTTATCCCATATAGCTCCGTCCCTGTCCTCGGGGGAATCGACATGTATACCAGGTGTTATCCCATATAGCTCCGTCCCTGTCCTCGGGGGAATCGACATGTATACCAGGTGTTATCCCATATAGCTCCGTCCCTGTCCTCGGGGGAATCGACATGTATACCAGGTGTTATCCCATATAGCTCCGTCCCTGTCTAGGGGAATCGACATGTATACCAGGTGTTATCCCATATAGCTCCGTCCCTGTCCTCGGGGGAATCGACCATGTATACCAGGTGTTATCCCATATAGCTCCGTCCCTGTCCTAGGGGGAATCGACATGGTATACCAGGTGTTATCCCATATAGCTCCGTCCCTGTCCTCGGGGGAATCGACATGTATACCAGGTGTTATCCCATATAGCCCCGTCCCTGTCCTCGGGGGAATCGACATGTATACCAGGTGTTATCCCATATAGCTCCGTCCCTGTCCTAGGGGGAATCGACATGTATACCAGGTGTTATCCCATATAGCTCCGTCCCTGTCCTCGGGGGAATCGACATGTATACCAGGTGTTATCCCATATAGCTCCGTCCCTGTCCTCGGGGGAATCGACATGTATACCAGGTGTTATCCCATATAGCCCCGTCCCTGTCCTCGGGGGAATCGACATGTATACCAGGTGTTATCCCATATAGCTCCGTCCCTCTCCTCAGGGACCAGTCGGAAACCTGCAGAGAGCACGAGCTCCGTAACTATAGCAATGACCCCCAGGAGTCTCCGGAAAAGCATGAACTGAGTGATGTAGTCTGCAACTAATCCACGACCTTCGGAGCCAGACGCAGAAGACTTGATCACTTCAACACGAAAACCCCCAATAATCCACCATGCATGACGTAAGAGGCGACTAAGACTAGAAGAAAGAGAACTGCAGTAAAGCTTGAAAAGACAGTGAATAGATCACCATTAAACGATAAGCAGATAGTGAGCTTAAACTTCCGAGATAGTGAGATTTTTAGATAATGAGTTTTACTAGAACAAGAAACAAAATGGACGTTGCGGCTAAAGCCTTCGTCAGCACAGAATAATCAAACATAAATCGACACAACTACATGAAAGACACTACATGAAAATATAAATATAAAAGTTACTTATCTGTATCCTTGTTGTGGGCTTGACACGTCTTTCAAAGGATCAGTGTATATGATTACAATGAAGTGAATGGCGACTAAGAAGGGTTTGGTATATGACTGGCTCATCCCATAAAAAAAAACCTGTCGCCACAGAATCCTACTGATTATTATGTCTACAGAGGGCATGACCATAGTTGGCTGATGGCCCGTGCTCCGCTGGAGACGAAAGCAGCAGACATTAAACATTGAACAAAACAGAAACCCCCTCTTTCTTCTCCTACGATTACTCCCCCGCCTCCTTCAACTATTCCTCGTAATATGTCTTATTCGTCTTCTCCTATCCTCATCCTTCTCCTTATCCAAATCCTTCTTCTTCTTCTTCTTCTTCTTCTTCTTCTTCTTCTTCTTCTTCTTCTTCTTCTTCTTCTTCTTCTTCTTCTTCTTCTTTCTTCTTCTTCTTCTTCTTCTTCTTCTTCTACTACTACTACTACTACTACTACTACTACTACTACTACTACTACTACTACTACTACTACTACTACTACTACTACTACTGCTGCTGCTGCTGCTGCTGCTGCTGCTGCTGCTGCTGCTGCTGCTGCTGCTGCTGCTGCTACTACTACTACTACTACTACTACTACTACTACTATTTCTCCCCTTCTTCTTCCTGTTGTTTCATTGCTTTGTGTATCCCCGATCAAGGATGTCTCAAAAATGTTGCTGCTTACATTCAAAGAATCAACTTTACACTTGTTATTTTTTATCGCTCATTGCTATATTCATCCACACGAATATTCCAACTGCCTCCTATATGTGATTTTGTTTTCCTATTTTCCCACCACTATCAGCAACAAGGTCAATAGATCAGCATTCTATGATACTCAAGATGGACCAAAAATATTAAAGGCTGAAGTAGAAATGGCTATTAAAATGATGAAAGAAGGAGAGGCTGCAGATCCTGACAAGATAACAACTGAGATGATAAAATCCTTATCCAGATTTGGCATCGATACTATTACAGAATTATCATCATTGGCACCTTTCCGTCTTGACAGACGATAGTTTGGTACATTGTGCTTCAAAAAGGCTTAATAGCTACGACCCATGGCGGTGGCGAATGTGGCTAGTAAGGCCTATTCTTGATGCAAATGTTTGCCCACAGTAGATTCATGTGAAAACATGGTCATTTCCACCATTGTGCACCATCTTACGTCTCTCACGCTCTGTGTGTGCTTTATCTGCAATCATTTTCTCTTTTGTCTTTATTCCATTTCTGATGTTTCCCAGCCATGCAGATTTTTCCTGAATTTTACAGAATTATGTAATGATATATATAATACTGGGTACTTTCCCAATGACTTGAAACCATCAATTTTTATCACACTACCGAAGAAAATGCTATTTAAAACGATGTAAGAAGGAAAGGCTGCAAGTTCTGACAAGATAACAACAGAGATGATACAATCCTTATCCAACTTTGGCATCGATACTATTACAGAATTTTGTAATTTCATTAGCACCTTGCCGTCTTGACAGACGATAGTTTGTGCTTTAAAAAGGCATAATAACTTTTACCTATGGCGGTAGCGAATGTGACTGATAAGGCCAATTCGCGCTGTAAATGTTCCTTCACAGTGGGTGCATGTGAACACGTGGTCATTTCCACCATCATGCACCATCTTGCGTCTCACACGCTAGGTGTGTGACTTATATGCAATAATTTTCTCCTTTGTCTTTATTCCATTTCTGATGTTTGCCCTCCATGCAAAACGTTCAGCGGCGACTTGCTCCCAATGTGCATTATCAATGCCTGTATCAATCATGTCCCGCTTACACACATCTTTGTATCGTAGTAGAGGCCGACCCTGAGATCTCATACCCATCTGTAATTCACCAAACATAATGTCCTTTGGTATTCTACCATCATCCATACTCCTAAGATGTCCTGTCCATCTAAGTCTACGAAGACTGAGCATGGAATAAACCGTCACACAACCTGATCTTTCCAATACTTCAGTATTTGTGATTTTGTCTTGCCACTTAATACCAAGAATTCTTCGCAGACACCGCATATGAAAGCTGTTTAAAGAGAAAACGTTTCTCTTGGTGTGAGTAAGTTGTCCAGGTTTCACTGCCATAAAAAAAAGAGTACTAAGGACACAGGCTTGATAGACAAGGACTTTTGTTTTGGCAGTAAGCTTCCTGTTCTCCCAGACTCTTTTTCTTAACCTGTTCATTGTTGTTGCTGCCTTACCAATCCGGATGTTGATTTCCTGATTTAGGGATAATTTGCTATTTACCACTGATCCTAGATATGTAAAATGGTCTACCATCTCTCGTTCGGCGTAATCAATAAAGATTGATGGTACCCCATGTGCACCTTGTGACATAATCTGTGTCTTCTTTTTGCTAATTGTTAAACCAAATTCAGAACAAGCATTGGAGAATGCAGATAGTAGACATTGCAATTCTTCCTCAGAGTGGGTCGTAACTGCAGCATCATCTGCAAAAAGCAACTCTCTGATCAGTACCCTACTAATTTTGGTCTTGGCCTTCAATCTCTGAGCATTGTAGAGGCCGCCATCTGAGCGTGAGTGAATGTATATACCACCATCCTGATCACGAAAGGCATATTTCACTAGAAGTGAAAAGTATATTCCAAAGAGGGTGGGAGCTAGTACACAATCTTGCTTAACTCCACTCTTGATTTCAAACTCTTCGGAAATTGCACCATCAAACTTGATTATACCCTTCATGCCTGTGTGGAACGATTCCACAATGGACAGAAGAGTTGGTGGGCAGCCAATCTTCTTTAGTACCTTGAACAGACCCTCACGACTGACCAAATCAAATGCCTTTGTGAGACCGCTGAAGGCAATAAACAGTGGTTGATTCTGTTCACGGCATTTTTCTTGCATTTGTCTCAATGAGAATATCATATCAATGGTAGACCGGTTCTGTCGAAAGCCACACTGCGATTCTGGGTTGACTTGATCTCCTAGGACTTGAAGTCTGCGCAGAACAATTCTGGCAAATACTTTTCCAACAATACACAGAAGTAAGATACCCCTATAGTTGTTGCAGTCGCTCCGATCGCCCTTGTTCTTGTACAGTGTTATGATGCTTGAATCTTTGAAATCCTGTGGGACTTGTCCTTCTCGCCAGCAAAGCTCTAATAGCTGGTGGATCTGTAGAGTGAGTGTGTCTTGCCCACTCCTGATAACCTCTATTGGAATCCCATCCTTACCTTTAGCCTTGCCAGATGCAAGTTCATTTATAGCACACTTAACTTCTGTTATGGTGGGAAGTGTGTCCAGGTGGTCAAGAGTTGGTAGAGCCTCTATGGCGTTGAGGGCATCATCCGCTAGTTTGGTCTCACTTGAGCAAAGCTCCAAATAGTGCTCTACCCATCTGTCAATCTGCTGTTTCTTATCAGTTATGATTTCTCCAGTCAAGGTTTTCAATGGTGCACTTCTTTTGATCATTGGACCACAGGCTTTCTTTATTCCTTCATACATGCTTCTGATGTTTCACTTATCACTAGCTTGCCTTAGCTCACTCAGAGTGTTACGCGTTGGTCTTTCCTTGTTTCTTAAGAGAGCTATCTTCTTCTTATCAATCAAGGGCTGCAGAGTCTGGCTGTTTGCCGCAAACCAGTCCTGCCTCTTATGATACACAGTGCCGTGAACCACGAGAATTTTGTATTGATATATATAATACTGGGTATTTCCCCGGGGACTTGAAACCATCCATTTTCATCACGCTATCGAAGAAAAGGCTATTACAATGATGAAAGAAGGAAAGGCTGCAAATTATGCAATTATCAATTAACGCACCTACCAGATGAAGACACCTGCGCGCGCAGCCACCGAAATCCGCACCAGCGCGCGCAGCCACCGAAATCCGCACCTGCGCGCGCACCCACCGACATCCGCACCTGCGCGCGCACCCACCGACATCCGCACCTGCGCGCGCACCCACCGACATCCGCACCTGCGCGCGCACCCACCGACATCCGCACCTGCGCGCGCACCCACCGACATCCGCACCTGCGCGCGCACCCACCGACATCCGCACCTGCGAGCTTTATTTTCTTTATGTAATATGTTTGCTTTTTTTAACCCGCAAATTTTTCCCTAAATTTCGCTCGTATTTTTATTTCTCCTTAACGTACTCCAAATATTTTCTCCCACATTTTAGATTTTTCATTATTATTTTATTTTATTATTTCATTCTGCATTTTCATTTTCTTTTCCTTTTTTAAAATATAAAGTCATAGTCAGGGTTTGATCCATCGTCCTGTTCGCTTAATGTTGTTTCCAGAGTCCAGTTCACTATTGATTGAGCAATCCTGATGTTCAAGAAAATCTGCTCAGTGAATAATTATAAACACATGTCTTCATATTTACGATAAAAGCTAATCGAATCTGCACAAAATATATTCACTTTTAGAAGACTTCCACAAGAGAATCAAATCAACAGTCTACAAAGTTTCTACGACAGAATTAAACAATTTTATTTTTATACTATTATTAAACTAACATGTAACCCCTTTGTTCTTTGCCTGGTGTCTGAGTAATCCTCACTAACGCCTGGCGGTAAATGTTGAAAACTTGAAGTTGAAACTAAAATAAATTGTTGTCCGACAACTATTTTAATAGTTCTGAATTCCTCAAGTTCCCCTTCATATCTGATGGTAGGGTCTTGCTCACAATACCATATTAAGAATGATATAATTAGATATTGAAAATGTGCTTGTGGCTTAGGGGTTATGAACGCATTGCACAATCCCGACATGCTGTTCGAATTCAGCTGCAGGTGATTTGGAAGTATTGTATAAGAAAGTAATGAGGGGAAAAACAACACTGAACTTAAAATTGCTTAGAAAATTACAAGCGGCCAATAAATGCTGGGATTGACAACGACGTTCTATAACGGACATACAAAACATTTATTCAGTATTTCCTGCCGATATTGCACAAGCAAATAAGTTAAAGATAATATTAGTTCAGAACATGCATCTTTACTGTGGCAACATATGAATGCGAGTCGTGGACCATCTTTCCTGTGGCAGCGTACGTACAAATGCGATTCGTGGACTATCGTTATTACAGCAACACACATGTGTGTTGTTTGTCCATCAAGAATGATGATGATCATTCATTTCATCCAGTGGGGTTGAAAGTGTGGAGCCGTGAGTTCTAAGATGGCTGATAAGGCCTATTTTGGCTCGAAATGTTCTTTGACAAAGTGGACAAGGAATGCTTGACGTTTCTGGAGGAGGATTTCCTGCAGCGGATTTTCTGTCCTGCCTTTTCTTCACAGCTCTTGCAGTCCTGGTTACCTCACACGTGACTGCACCCTTGCGTAATGATGCACGCCATGAATTTCGGTCTCTGGCTGCAGTCTTCCAGGTGTCATATTGAATTCCAAAGCATTCATTGAGATTTTCAGACACACATATGTGAGTCGTGGAGCATTTTTCCTGCGTCAGCAAATGAATAGAGGTCGTGGACCATCTTTCCTGTGGGAACTTTCCAATGTGAGTCGTGGACTATTTTTCCTGTGGCAACATACGAGTGTGTTTCGTGGACCATCTTTCCTGTGGCATCATATGAATGTGAGTCGTGGACCATTTTTCCTGTGGCAACAGGATTAATTTACATAGCTATGCCGCATCTACCAAATTACGCAACTGTGTACGGACCTACTAATTACGCACTAGCGCGTTCACCTACCAAACTATGAACCTGCGCTTACACCAAATATAATATGCACTGGCGCGTACACCTACCAAATTATGCACCTACGTGCACACCAAACAAATTACACACTTGCGCAAGAACATACCAAGTTACACCCAACCACATTATGCACCTGCGCATGCACTACCAAATTATGCCCCTTCCAAATTATGCACCTACAAAATTATGCAACTGCAATTATAACAACCAAATTACCCACCCATACAATGATGCACCTACCAAATTAAGCGCCTGTGTGCACTCCAGCCAAACTAGGCACTTGCGTGTGCTCATGTATAATTATGCATCCGTGCATGCATCTTCAGATGCACATATGCCAAATCAAGCATATGTGCCCACACACCGGCCAAAGTATGATCATGCCAACGCACCTGGCAGGTTCTGCCAAATTATGCACCTATCAATTAACGCACCTACCAAATGAAGGATAACCTGCGCACCCACCGAAATCCGCACCTGCGCGCGCACCCACCGAAATCCGCACCTGCGCGCGCACCCACCGAAATCCGCACCTGCGCGCGCACCCACCGAAATCCGCACCTGCGCGCGCACCCACCGAAATCCGCACCTGCGCGCGCACCCACCGAAATCCGCACCTGCGCGCGCACCCACCGAAATCCGCACCTGCGCGCGCACCCACCGAAATCCGCACCTGCGCGCGCACCCACCGAAATCCGCACCTGCGCGCGCACCCACCGAAATCCGCACCTGCGCGCGCACCCACCGAAATCCGCACCTGCGCGCGCACCCACCGAAATCCGCACCTGCGCGCGCACCCACCGAAATCCGCACCTGCGCGCGCACCCACCGAAATCCGCACCTGCGCGCGCACCCACCGAAATCCGCACCTGCGCGCGCACCCACCGAAATCCGCACCTGCGCGCGCACCCACCGAAATCCGCACCTGCGCGCGCACCCACCGAAATCCGCACCTGCGCGCGCACCCACCGAAATCCGCACCTGCGCGCGCACCCACCGAAATCCGCACCTGCGCGCGCACCCACCGAAATCCGCACCTGCGCGCGCACCCACCGAAATCCGCACCTGCGCGCGCACCCACCGAAATCCGCACCTGCGCGCGCACCCACCGAAATCCGCACCTGCGCGCGCACCCACCGAAATCCGCACCTGCGCGCGCACCCACCGAAATCCGCACCTGCGCGCGCACCCACCGAAATCCGCACCTGCGCGCGCACCCACCGAAATCCGCACCTGCGCGCGCACCCACCGAAATCCGCACCTGCGCGCGCACCCACCGAAATCCGCACCTGCGCGCGCACCCACCGAAATCCGCACCTGCGCGCGCACCCACCGAAATCCGCACCTGCGCGCGCACCCACCGAAATCCGCACCTGCGCGCGCACCCACCGAAATCCGCACCTGCGCGCGCACCCACCGAAATCCGCACCTGCGCGCGCACCCACCGAAATCCGCACCTGCGCGCGCACCCACCGAAATCCGCACCTGCGCGCGCACCCACCGAAATCCGCACCTGCGCGCGCACCCACCGAAATCCGCACCTGCGCGCGCACCCACCGAAATCCGCACCTGCGCGCGCACCCACCGAAATCCGCACCTGCGCGCGCACCCACCGAAATCCGCACCTGCGCGCGCACCCACCGAAATCCGCACCTGCGCGCGCACCCACCGAAATCCGCACCTGCGCGCGCACCCACCGAAATCCGCACCTGCGCGCGCACCCACCGAAATCCGCACCTGCGCGCGCACCCACCGAAATCCGCACCTGCGCGCGCACCCACCGAAATCCGCACCTGCGCGCGCACCCACCGAAATCCGCACCTGCGCGCGCACCCACCGAAATCCGCACCTGCGCGCGCACCCACCGAAATCCGCACCTGCGCGCGCACCCACCGAAATCCGCACCTGCGCGCGCACCCACCGAAATCCGCACCTGCGCGCGCACCCACCGAAATCCGCACCTGCGCGCGCACCCACCGAAATCCGCACCTGCGCGCGCACCCACCGAAATCCGCACCTGCGCGCGCACCCACCGAAATCCGCGCACCCACCGAAATCCGCACCTGCCCGCGCATCCACCGAATTCGGAGAAACCCACCGAAATCCGCACCTGCGCGCGCACCCACCGAAATCCACGCACCCACCGAAATCCGCACCTGCGCGCTGACCCACCGAAATCCGCGCACCCACCGAAATCCGCACCTGCGCGCTGACCCACCGAAATCCGCACCTGCGCGCGCACCCACCGAAATCCGCACCTGCGCGCGCACCCACCGAAATTCGCACCTGCGCGCGCACCCACCGAAATCCGCACCTGCGCGCACCCACCGAAATCCGCACCTGCGCGCGCACCCACCGAAATCCGCACCTGCGCGCGCACCCACCGAAATCCGCGACCATCGACGCGCGCACCCACCGAAATCCGCACCTGCGCGCGCACCCACCGAAATCCGCACCTGCGCGCGCACCCACCGAAATCCGCACCTGCGCGCGCACCCACCGAAATCCGCGAACCCACCGAAATCCGCGTACCCACCGAAATCCGCACCTGCGCGCGCACCCACCGAAATCCGCACCTGCGACGCACCCACCGAAATCCGCACCTGCTCGCGCACCCACCGAAATCCGCGAACCCACCGAAATCCGCGCACCCACCGAAATCCGCACCTGCGCGCGCACCCACCGAAATCCGCACCTGCGCACACAACCACCGAAATCCGCACCTGTGCGCGCACTAACCGAAATCAGCACCTGCGCACGCACCCACCGACATCCGCACCTGCGCGCGCACCCACCGAAATCCGCACCTGCGCGCGCACCCACCGAAATCCGCATCTGCGCGCGCACCCACCGAAATCCACACCTGCGCGCGCACCCACCGAAATCCGCACCTGCGCGCGCACACACCGAAATACGCACCTGCGCGCGCACCCACCGGAATCCGCACCTGCGCGCGCACCCACCGAAATCCGCACCTGCGCGCGCACCCACTGAATTCCGCACCTGCGCGCGCACGCACCGAAATCCGCACCTGCGCGCGCACCCACCGAAATCCGCACCTGCGCGCGCACCCACCGAAATCCGCACCTGCGCGCGCACCCACCGAAATCCGCACCTGCGCGCGCACCCACCGAAATCCGCACCTGCGCGCGCACCCACCGAAATCCGCACCTGCGCGCGCACCCACCGAAATTCGCACCTGCGCGCGCACCCACCGAAATCCGCACCTGCGCGCGCACCCACTGAAATCCGCACCTGCGCGCGCACCCACCGAAATCCGCACCTGCGCGCGCACGCACCAAAATCCGCACCTGCGCGCGTACGCCACCGAAATCTGCACCTACGCGCGCACCCACTGAAATCCGCACCTGCGCGCGCACCCACTGAAATCCGCACCTGCGCGCGCACTCACCGAAATCCGCACCTGTGCGCGCACCCATCGAAGTCCGCACCTGCGCGCGAACCCACCGAAATCCGCACCTGCGCACGCACCCACCGAAATCTGCACCTGCGCGCGCTCCCACCAAAATCCTCACCTGCGCTGCGCACAAACCGAAATCCGCACCTGCGCGCGCACTCACCGAAATCCGCACTTGCGAGCGCACCCACCGAAGTCCGGACATGCGCGCGCACCCACCGAAGTCTGCACCTGCGCGCGCACCACCGAAGTCCGCACCTGCGCGCGCACCCACCGAAGTCCGCACCTGCGCGCGCACCCACCGAAATCCGCACCTGCGCGCGCACCCACCGAAGTCCGCACCTGCGCGCGCACCCACCGAAGTCCGCACCTACGCGCGCACCCACCGAAATCCACACCTGCTCGCGCACGATGTTAGGAGGCCTGGTGTTCCTTGCCAGTGAGAAGTCCTGATCGTTCGGGTCCCATCGATTGACGGACGTCGGTCGCGGCGATTGGGCAATCTTGAGCATAGCCTGCGATTGGTGGCGTTGTGGTATTCTGTTGTGATAATTTGGTGTGTCCAGTGTGTGCCGCGTGGTTACACACCCGCTTCACACGCGTGATCCGGGACTGTTTCCGGATCCGGTCAGGGATGTGCACTACTGACGAGCTCAAATGAGGGCGAAACTCGAGTCTAGTGCTTCCATATTGGCGTGGATAGGCCTTAGGTTCATACCAGAGTGCGATCAGCGTTGCCAGTGGTTGGTTGTGCTCAATATTTAAATAAGTTAAAGATAATATTAGTTCAGAACATGCATCTTTACTGTGGCAACATATGGATGCGAGTCGTGGACCATCTTTCCTGTGGCAGCGTACGTACAAATGCGATTCGTGGACTATCGTTATTACAGCAACACACATGTGTGTTGTTTGTCCATCAAGAATGATGATGATCATTCATTTCATCCAGTGGGGTTGAAAGTGTGGAGCCGTGAGTTCTAAGATGGCTGATAAGGCCTATTTTGGCTCGAAATGTTCTTTGACAATGTGGACAAGGAATGCTTGACGTTTCTGGAGGAGGATTTCCTGCAGCTGGATTTTTCTGTCCTGCCTTTTCTTCACAGCTCTTGCAGTCCTGGTTACCTCACACGTGACTGCACCCTTGCGTAATGATGCACGCCACGAATTTCGGTCTCTGGCTGCAGTCTCCCAGGTGTCATGTTGAATTCCAAAAGCATTCAGTGAGATTTTCAGACACACATATGTGAGTCGTGGAGCATCTTTCATGCGTCAGCAAATGAATAGAGGTCGTGGAACATTTTTCCTGTGGCAACATACGAATGTGTTTCGTGGACCAACTTTCCTGTGGCATCATATGAATGTGAGTCGTGGGCCATTTTTAGGAATAAATGCACCTTTTAAATTAAACCAGGATTAATTTACATAGCTATGCCGCATCTACCAAATTACGCATCTGTGTACGGACCTATTAAATTACGCACCTGCATGCTCACCTACCAAATTACGCACTAGCGCGTTTACCTTCTAAACTATGAACCTGTGCTTACACCAAATATAATATGCACTGGCGCGTACACCTACCAAATTATGCACCTACGTGCACACCAAACAAATTACACACTTGCGCAAGAACATACCAAGTTACCCCCAACCATATTATGCACCTGCGCATGCACTACCAAATTATGCCCCTTCCAAATTATGCACCTACAAAATTATGCAACTGCAATTATAACTACCAAATTACCCACCCATCAAATGATGCACCTACCAAATTAAGCACCTGTGTGCGATCTCCAGCCAAATTAGGCACCTGCGTGTGCTCATGTATGCATCCGTGCATGCTCTTCAGAGGCACATATGTCAAATCAAGCATATGTGCCCACACTCCTACCCACAAACCGGCCAAATTATGATGCTGCCTGAATGCAATTGACAAGTTCTGGGAAATTATGCACCTATCAATTAACCTACCTACCAAATGAGGACACCTGCGCGCGCACCCACCAAAATTCGCACCTGCGCGAGCACCCACCAATATCCGCACCTGCGCGCGCACCCACCGAAATCCGCACCTGCGCAGCGCACCCACCGAAATCCGCACCTGCGCGTGCACCCAACAAAATCCACACCTGCGAGCGCACACAACAATATCCGAGCCTGCTCGCGCATCCACCGAAATCCGCGCACCCACCGAAATCCGCACCTGCGCGTACACCCACCGAAGTCCGCGCATCCACCGAAATACGCACCTGTGCGCGCATCCACCGAAATCCGAGAAACCCACCGAAATCCGCAACTGCACGCGAACCCACCGAAATCCGCTCACCCACCGAAATCCGCACCTGCGCGCGCACCCGCCGACATCCGCACCTGCGCGCGCACCCGCCGAAGTCCGCACCTGCGCGCGCACCCGCCGAAATCCGCACCTGCGCGCGCACCCGCCGAAATCCGCACCTGCGCGCGCACCCGCCACAGTCCGCACTTGCGCGCGCACCCGCCGCAATCCGCACCATTGCGCGCACCCGCCGCAATCCGCACCTGCTTGCGCACCTGCCGCAATCCGCACCTGCTTGCGCACCCGCCGCAATCCGCCCCTGCGCGCGCACCCGCCGCAATCCGCACCTGCGCGCGCACCCGCCGCAATCCGCAACTGCGCGCGCGGTGAGCACCTTCGCACCCGCCACAATCCGCAACTGTGTGGGCACCCTCCGCAATCCGCACCTGCGCGCGCATCCGCCGCAATCCGCACATGCGCGCGCACCCACCGAGATCCGCACTTGCGCGCGCACCCACCGAAGTCCGCACCTGCGCGCGCACCCACCGACATCCGCACCTGCGAGCGCACCCACCGAAGTCCGCACCTGCGCGCGCACCCACCGAAGTCCGCACATGCGCGCGCACCCACCGAAGTCCGCACCTGCGCGCGCACCCACCGAAGTCCGCACCTGCGCGCGCACCCACCGAAATCCGCACCTGCGCGCGCACCCACCGAAATCCACACCTGCGCGCGCACGATGTTAGGAGGCCTGGTGTTCCTTGCCAGTGAGAAGTCCTGATCGTTCGGGTCCCATCGATTGACGGACGTCGGTCGCGGCGATTGGGCAATCTTGAGCATATCCTGCGATTGTGGTATTCTGTTGTGATAATTTGGTGTGTCCAGTGTGTGCCGCGTGGTTACACACCCGCTTCACACGCGTGATCCGGGACTGTTTCCGGATCCGGTCAGGGATGTGCACTACTGACGAGCTCAAATGAGGGCGAAACTCGAGTCTAGTGCTTCCATATTGGCGTGGATAGGCCTTAGGGTCATACCAGAGTGCGATCAGCGTTGCCAGTGGTTGGTTGTGCTCAATATTTAAATAAGTTAAAGATAATATTTGTTCAGAACATGCATCTTTACTGTGGCAACATATGGATGCGAGTCGTGGACCATCTTTCCTGTGGCAGCGTACGTACAAATGCGATTCATGGACTATCTTAATTACAGCAACACACATGTGTGTTGTTTGTCCATCAAGAATGATGATGATCATTCATTTCATCCAGTGGGGTTGAAAGTGTGGAGCCGTGAGTTCTAAGATGACTGATAAGGCCTATTTTGGCTCGAAATGTTCTGTGACAATGTGGACAAGGAATGCTTGACGTTTCTGGAGGAGGTTTTCCTGCAGTGGTTTTTCTGTCCTGCCTTTTCTTCACAGCTCTTGCAGTCCTGGTTACCTCACACGTGACTGCACCCTTGCGTAATGATGCACGCCATGAATTTCGGTCTCTGGCTGCAGTCTTCCAGGTGTCATATTGAATTCCAAAAGCATTCATTGAGATTTTCAGACACACATATGTGAGTCGTGGAGCATTTTTCCTGCGTCAGCAAATGAATAGAGGTCGAGGACCATCTTTCCTGTGGGAACTTTCCAATGTGAGTCGTGGACTATTTTTCCTGTGGCAACATACGAGTGTGTTTCGTGGACCATCTTTCCTGTGGCATCATATGAATGTGAGTCGTGGACCATTTTTCCTGTGGCAACAGGATTAATTTACATAGCTATGCCGCATCTACCAAATTACGCAACTGTGTACGGACCTACTAAATTACGCACTAGCGCGTTCACCTACCAAACTATGAACCTGCGCTTACACCAAATATAATATAGCACTGGCGCGTACACCTACCAAATTATGCACCTACGTGCACACCAAACAAATTACACACTTGCGCAAGAACATACTAAGTTACCCCCAACCATATTATGCACCTGCGCATGCACTACCAAATTATGCCCCTTCCAAATTATGCACCTACAAAATTATGCAACTGCAATTATAACTACCAAATTACCCACCCATCAAATGATGCACCTACCAAATTAAGCACCTGTGTGCGATCTCCAACCAAATTAGGCACCTGCGTGTGCTCCTGTATGCATCCGTGCATGCTCTTCAGAGGCACATATGCCAAATCAAGCATATGTGCCCACACTCCTACCCACAAACCGGCCAAATTATGATGCTGCCTGAATGCAATTGACAAGTTCTGGGAAATTATGCACCTATCAATTAACCTACCTACCAAATGAGGACACCTGCGCGCGCACCCACCGAAATCCGCACCTGCGCGAGAACCCACCAATATCCGCACCTGCGCGCGCACCCACCGAAATCCGCACCTGTGCGCGTGGCCAACCGAATTCCGCACCTGCGCGCGCAATCACTGAAATCCGCACCTGCGCACGCACCCACCGAAATCCGCACCTGCGCGTGCACCCAACGAAATCCGCACCTTCGCGCGCACCCACCGAAATCCGAGCCTGCTCGCGCACCCACCGAAATCCGCGCACGTACCGAAATCTGCACCTGCGCGTGCACCCATCGAAATCCGCGCATCCATCGAAATACGCTACTGCGCGCGCATCCACCGAAATCCGAGAAAAACGCCGAAATCCGCAGCTGCGCGCGCACCCACCGAGATCCGCAGACCCACCGAAATCCGCACCTGCGCGCGCACCCACCGAAATCCGCGCACCCACCGAAATCCGAACCTGCGCGCGTAGTCAACGAAATCCGCACCTGCGAGCGCAGCCACCGAAATCCGCACCTGCGCGCGCACCCACCGAAATCCGCACCTGCGCGCGCACCCACCGAAATCCGCACCTGCGCGCGCACCCACCGAAATCCGCACCTGCGCGCGCACCCACCGAAATCCGCACCTGCGCGCGCACCCACCGAAATCCGCACCTGCGCGCGCACCCACCGAAATCCGCACCTGCGCGCGCACCCACCGAAATCCGCACCTGCGCGCGCACCCACCGAAATCCGCACCTGCGCGCGCACCCACCGAAATCCGCACCTGCGCGCGCACCCACCGAAATCCGCACCTGCGCGCGCACCCACCGAAATCCGCACCTGCGCGCGCACCCACCGAAATCCGCACCTGCGCGCGCACCCACCGAAATCCGCACCTGCGCGCGCACCCACCGAAATCCGCACCTGCGCGCGCACCCACCGAAATCCGCACCTGCGCGCGCACCCACCGAAATCCGCACCTGCGCGCGCACCCACCGAAATCCGCACCTGCGCGCGCACCCACCGAAATCCGCACCTGCGCGCGCACCCACCGAAATCCGCACCTGCGCGCGCACCCACCGAAATCCGCACCTGCGCGCGCACCCACCGAAATCCGCACCTGCGCGCGCACCCACCGAAATCCGCACCTGCGCGCGCACCCACCGAAATCCGCACCTGCGCGCGCACCCACCGAAATCCGCACCTGCGCGCGCACCCACCGAAATCCGCACCTGCGCGCGCACCCACCGAAATCCGCACCTGCGCGCGCACCCACCGAAATCCGCACCTGCGCGCGCACCCACCGAAATCCGCACCTGCGCGCGCACCCACCGAAATCCGCACCTGCGCGCGCACCCACCGAAATCCGCACCTGCGCGCGCACCCACCGAAATCCGCACCTGCGCGCGCACCCACCGAAATCCGCACCTGCGCGCGCACCCACCGAAATCCGCACCTGCGCGCGCACCCACCGAAATCCGCACCTGCGCGCGCACCCACCGAAATCCGCACCTGCGCGCGCACCCACCGAAATCCGCACCTGCGCGCGCACCCACCGAAATCCGCACCTGCGCGCGCACCCACCGAAATCCGCACCTGCGCGCGCACCCACCGAAATCCGCACCTGCGCGCGCACCCACCGAAATCCGCACCTGCGCGCGCACCCACCGAAATCCGCACCTGCGCGCGCACCCACCGAAATCCGCACCTGCGCGCGCACCCACCGAAATCCGCACCTGCGCGCGCACCCACCGAAATCCGCACCTGCGCGCGCACCCACCGAAATCCGCACCTGCGCGCGCACCCACCGAAATCCGCACCTGCGCGCGCACCCACCGAAATCCGCACCTGCGCGCGCACCCACCGAAATCCGCACCTGCGCGCGCACCCACCGAAATCCGCACCTGCGCGCGCACCCACCGAAATCCGCACCTGCGCGCGCACCCACCGAAATCCGCACCTGCGCGCGCACCCACCGAAATCCGCACCTGCGCGCGCACCCACCGAAATCCGCACCTGCGCGCGCACCCACCGAAATCCGCACCTGCGCGCGCACCCACCGAAATCCGCACCTGCGCGCGCACCCACCGAAATCCGCACCTGCGCGCGCACCCACCGAAATCCGCACCTGCGCGCGCACCCACCGAAATCCGCACCTGCGCGCGCACCCACCGAATTCCGTACCTGCGCGCGCACCCACCGAATCCGCGCATCGACTTTATTTTGTTTATATAACATTATTTGCTTTTTTTTTCACCCGCAAATTTCTCCCTAAATTTCGCTCGTATTTTTATTTGTCCTTAACGTACTCCATATATTTTCTACCGCAACATTCACCCACATTTTAGATTTTTCATTTTTACCTTTGTATATTCTGCATTTTCATTTTCTTTTCCTTTTTAAATATAAAGTCATAGTCAGGGTTTGATCCATCGTCCTGTTGGCTTAATGTTTCCAGAGTCCAGTTCACTATTGATTGAGCAATCCTGATGTTCAAGAAAATCTGCTCAGTGAATAATTATAAACACATGTCTTCATATTTACTGATAAAACTAATCGAATCTGCACAAAATATATTCACTTTTAGAAGACTTCCACAAGAGAATCAAATCAACAGTCTACAAAGTTTCTACGACAGAATTAAACAATTTTATTTTTATACTATTATTAAACTAACATGTAACCCCTTTGTTCTTTGCCTGGTGTCTGAGTAATCCTCACTAACGCCTGGCGGTAAATGTTGAAAACTTGAAGTTGAAACTAAAATAAATTGTTGTCCGACAACTATTTTAATAGTTCTGAATTCCTCAAGTTCCCCTTCATATCTGATGGTAGGGTCTTGCTCACAATACCATATTAAGAATGATATAATTAGATATTGAAAATGTGCTTGTGGCTTAGGGGTTATGAACGCATTGCACAATCCCGACATGCTGTTCGAATTCAGCTGCAGGTGATTTGGAAGTATTGTATAAGAAAGTAATGAGGGGAAAAACAACACTGAACTTAAAATTGCTTAGAAAATTACAAGCGGCCAATAAATGTTGGGATTGACAACGACGTTCTATAACGGACATACAAAACATTTATTCAGAATTTCCTGCCGATATTGCACCAGCAAATAAGTTAAAGATAATATTTGTTCAGAACATGCATCTTTACTGTGGCAACATATGAATGCGAGTCGTGGACCATCTTTCCTGTGGCAGCGTACGTACAAATGCGATTCGTGGACTATCGTTATTACAGCAACACACATGTGTGTTGTTTGTCCATCAAGAATGATGATGATCATTCATTTCATCCAGTGGGGTTGAAAGTGTGGAGCCGTGAGTTCTAAGATGGCTGATAAGGCCTATTTTGGCTCGAAATGTTCTTTGACAAAGTGGACAAGGAATGCTTGACGTTTCTGGAGGAGGATTTCCTGCAGCTGGATTTTCTGTCCTGCCTTTTCTTCACAGCTCTTGCAGTCCTGGTTACCTCACACGTGACTGCACCCTTGCGTAATGATGCACGCCACGAATTTCGGTCTCTGGCTGCAGTCTCCCAGGTGTCATGTTGAATTCCAAAAGCATCAGTGAGATTTTCAGACACACATATGTGAGTCGTGGAGCATCTTTCATGCGTCAGCAAATGAATAGAGGTCGTGGAACATTTTTCCTGTGGCAACATACGAATGTGTTTCGTGGACCAACTTTCCTGTGGCATCATATGAATGTGAGTCGTGGGCCATTTTTAGGAATAAATGCACCTTTTAAATTAAACCAGGATTAATTTACATAGCTATGCCGCATCTACCAAATTACGCATCTGTGTACGGACCTATTAAATTACGCACCTGCATGCACACCTACCAAATTACGCACTAGCGCGTTCACCTTCCAAACTATGAACCTGTGCTTACACCAAATATAATATGCACCGGCGCGTACACCTACCAAATTATGCACCTACGTGCACACCAAACAAATTACACACTTGTGCAAGAACATACCAAGTTACACCCAACCACATTATGCACCTGCGCATGCACTACCAAATTATGCCCCTTCCAAATTATGCACCTACAAAATTATGCAACTGCAATTATAACAACCAAATTACCCACCCATCAAATGATGCACCTACCAAATTAAGCGCCTGTGTGCACTCCAGCCAAATTAGGCACCTTGCGTGTGCTCATGTAATTATGCATCCGTGCATGCATCTTCAGATGCACATATGCCAAATCAAGCATATGTGCCCGACACACCGGCCAAATTATGATCATGCCTGAACGCACCTGGACAGGTTCTGGCAAATTATGCACCTATCAATTAACGCACCTACCAAATGAGGTACACCTGCGCGCGCACCCACCGAAATCCGCACCTGCGCGCGCACCCACCGAAATCCGCACCTGCGCGCGCACCCACCGAAATCCGCACCTGCGCGCGCACCCACCGAAATCCGCACCTGCGCGCGCACCCACCGAAATCCGCACCTGCGCGCGCACCCACCGAAATCCGCACCTGCGCGCGCACCCACCGAAATCCGCACCTGCGCGCGCACCCACCGAAATCCGCACCTGCGCGCGCACCCACCGAAATCCGCACCTGCGCGCGCACCCACCGAAATCCGCACCTGCGCGCGCACCCACCGAAATCCGCACCTGCGCGCGCACCCACCGAAATCCGCACCTGCGCGCGCACCCACCGAAATCCGCACCTGCGCGCGCACCCACCGAAATCCGCACCTGCGCGCGCACCCACCGAAATCCGCACCTGCGCGCGCACCCACCGAAATCCGCACCTGCGCGCGCACCCACCGAAATCCGCACCTGCGCGCGCACCCACCGAAATCCGCACCTGCGCGCGCACCCACCGAAATCCGCACCTGCGCGCGCACCCACCGAAATCCGCACCTGCGCGCGCACCCACCGAAATCCGCACCTGCGCGCGCACCCACCGAAATCCGCACCTGCGCGCGCACCCACCGAAATCCGCACCTGCGCGCGCACCCACCGACATCCGCACCTGCGCGCGCACCCACCGACATCCGCACCTGCGCGCGCACCCACCGACATCCGCACCTGCGCGCGCACCCACCGAAATCCGCACCTGCGCGCGCACCTGCGCCGACATCCGCACCTGCGCGCGCACCCACCGAAATCCGCACCTGCGCGCGCACCCACCGAAATCCGCACCTGCGCGCGCACCCACCGAAATCCGCACCTGCGCGCGCACCCACCGAAATCCGCACCTGCGCGCGCACTCACCGAATCCGAACCTGCGCGCGCGCACCCACCGAAATCCGCACCTGCGCGCGCACCCACCGTAATCCGCGCATCGACTTTATTTTCTTTATATAACATTTGTTGCTTTTTTTTCACCCGCAAATTTCTCCCTAAATTTCGCTCGTATTTTTATTTGTCCTTAACGTACTCCATATATTTTCTACCGGAACATTACCCACATTTAGATTTTTCATTTTTACCTTTGTATATTCTGCATTTTCATTTTCTTTTCTCCCTAAATTTCGCTCGTATTTTTATTTGTCCTTAACGTACTCCATATATTTTCTACCGGAACATTTACCCACATTTTAGATTTTTCATTTTTACCTTTGTATATTCTGCATTTTCATTTTCTTTTCCTTTTTTAAATATAAAGTCATAGTCAGGGTTTGATCCATCGTCCTGTTGGCTTAATGTTTCCAGAGTCCAGTTCACTATTGATTGAGCAATCCTGATGTTCAAGAAAATCTGCTCAGTGAATAATTATAACACATGTCTTCATATTTACTGATAAAACTAATCGAATCTGCACAAAATATATTCACTTTTAGAAGACTTCACAAGAGAATCAAATCAACAGTCTACAAAGTTTCTACGACAGAATTAAACAATTTTATTTTTATACTATTATTAAACTAACATGTAACCCCTTTGTTCTTTGCCTGGTGTCTGAGTAATCCTCACTAACGCCTGGCGGTAAATGTTGAAAACTTGAAGTTGAAACTAAAATAAATTGTTGTCCGACAACTATTTTAATAGTTCTGAATTCCTCAAGTTCCCCTTCATATCTGATGGTAGGGTCTTGCTCACAATACCATATTAAGAATGATATAATTAGATATTGAAAATGTGCTTGTGGCTTAGGGGTTATGAACGCATTGCACAATCCCGACATGCTGTTCGAATTCAGCTGCAGGTGATTTGGAAGTATTGTATAAGAAAGTAATGAGGGGAAAAACAACACTGAACGTAAAATTGCTTAGAAAATTACAAGCGGCCAATAAATGTTGGGATTGACAACGACGTTCTATAACGGACATACAAAACATTTATTCAGAATTTCCTGCCGATATTGCACCAGCAAATAAGTTAAAGATAATATTTGTTCAGAACATGCATCTTTACTGTGGCAACATATGAATGCGAGTCGTGGACCATCTTTCCTGTGGCAGCGTACGTACACATGCGATTCGTGGACTATCGTTATTACAGCAACACACATGTGTGTTGTTTGTCCATCAAGAATGATGATGATCATTCATTTCATCCAGTGGGGTTGAAAGTGTGGAGCCGTGAGTTCTAAGATGGCTGATAAGGCCTATTTTGGCTCGAAATGTTCTTTGACAAAGTGGACAAGGAATGCTTGACGTTTCTGGAGGAGGATTTCCTGCAGCGGATTTTCTGTCCTGCCTTTTCTTCACAGCTCTTGCAGTCCTGGTTACCTCACACGTGACTGCACCCTTGCGTAATGATGCACGCCACGAATTTCGGTCTCTGGCTGCAGTCTCCCAGGTGTCATGTTGAATTCCAAAAGCAATCAGTGAGATTTTCAGACACACATATGTGAGTCGTGGAGCATCTTTCATGCGTCAGCAAATGAATAGAGGTCGTGGAACATTTTTCCTGTGGCAACATACGAATGTGTTTCGTGGACCAACTTTCCTGTGGCATCATATGAATGTGAGTCGTGGGCCATTTTTAGGAATAAATGCACCTTTTAAATTAAACCAGGATTAATTTACATAGCTATGCCGCATCTACCAAATTACGCATCTGTGTACGGACCTATTAAATTACGCACCTGCATGCTCACCTACCAAATTACGCACTAGCGCGTTCACCTTCCAAACTATGAACCTGTGCTTACACCAAATATAATATGCACCGGCGCGTACACCTACCAAATTATGCACCTACGTGCACACCAAACAAATTACACACTTGCGCAAGAACATACCAAGTTACACCCAACCATATTATGCACCTGCGCATGCACTACCAAATTATGCCCCTTCCAAATTATGCACCTACAAAATTATGCAACTGCAATTATAACAACCAAATTACCCACCCATCAAATGATGCACCTACCAAATTAAGCGCCTGTGTGCACTCCAGCACTTGCGTGTGCTCCTGTATAATTATGCATCCGTGCATGCATCTTCAGATGCACATATGCCAAATCAAGCATATGTGCCCACACTCCTACCGTCAACCGGCCAAATTATGATCATGCCTGAATGCAATTGACAGGTTCTGGCAAATTATGCACCTATCAATTAACGCTACCTACCAAATGAAGGTACACCTGCGCGCGCACCCACCGAAATCCGCACCTGCGCGCGCACCCACCGAAATCCGCACCTGCGCGCGCACCCACCGAAATCCGCACCTGCGCGCGCACCCACCGAAATCCGCACCTGCGCGCGCACCCACCGAAATCCGCACCTGCGCGCGCACCCACCGAAATCCGCACCTGCGCGCGCACCCACCGAAATCCGCACCTGCGCGCGCACCCACCGAAATCCGCACCTGCGCGCGCACCCACCGAAATCCGCACCTGCGCGCGCACCCACCGAAATCCGCACCTGCGCGCGCACCCACCGAAATCCGCACCTGCGCGCGCACCCACCGAAATCCGCACCTGCGCGCGCACCCACCGAAATCCGCACCTGCGCGCGCACCCACCGAAATCCGCACCTGCGCGCGCACCCACCGAAATCCGCACCTGCGCGCGCACCCACCGAAATCCGCACCTGCGCGCGCACCCACCGAAATCCGCACCTGCGCGCGCACCCACCGAAATCCGCACCTGCGCGCGCACCCACCGAAATCCGCACCTGCGCGCGCACCCACCGAAATCCGCACCTGCGCGCGCACCCACCGAAATCCGCACCTGCGCGCGCACCCACCGAAATCCGCACCTGCGCGCGCACCCACCGAAATCCGCACCTGCGCGCGCACCCACCGAAATCCGCACCTGCGCGCGCACCCACCGAAATCCGCACCTGCGCGCGCACCCACCGAAATCCGCACCTGCGCGCGCACCCACCGAAATCCGCACCTGCGCGCGCACCCACCGAAATCCGCACCTGCGCGCGCACCCACCGAAATCCGCACCTGCGCGCGCACCCACCGAAATCCGCACCTGCGCGCGCACCCACCGAAATCCGCACCTGCGCGCGCACCCACCGAAATCCGCACCTGCGCGCGCACCCACCGAAATCCGCACCTGCGCGCGCACCCACCGAAATCCGCACCTGCGCGCGCACCCACCGAAATCCGCACCTGCGCGCGCACCCACCGAAATCCGCACCTGCGCGCGCACCCACCGAAATCCCCACCTGCGCGCGCACCCACCGAAATCCCGCACCTGCGCGCGCACCCACCGAAACCGCACCTGCGCGCGCACCCCACCGAAACCCGCACCTGCGCGCGCACCCACCGAAACCCGCACCTGCGCGCGCACCCACCGAAACCCGCACCTGCGCGCGCACCCACCGAAACCCGCACCTGCGCGCGCACCCACCTAAATCCGCACCTGCGCGCGCACCCACCGAAATCCGCACCTGCGAGCTTTATTTTCTTTATGTAACATTTTTGCTTTTTTTTTCACCCGCAAATTTCTCCCTAAATTTCGTTCGTATTTTTATTTCTCCTTAACGTACTCCAAATATTTTCTCCCACATTTTAGATTTTTCATTATTATTTTATTTTATTTTATTATTTCATTCTGCATTTTCATTTATTTTCCTTCTTTTAAAATAAAAATCATAGTCGGGGTTTTTTTATCCATCGTCCTGT
>JACEFZ010025194.1:0-25162 GCA_014155875.1 Cepaea nemoralis | reverse complement strand
CCGGGAAAATTAAAAAAAAAAAAGAGGAACCCCTTAACATAAGATGTCCCCGGGAAAAAAACCCAAAAGAACCAAGAAAAAAAATACTAAAAGAAGAAATTATAGAAGCCATCAGATTAGCCCCATTGAACAAATCTCCGGGACAGGATGAAATACCAAATGAACTAATTAAAGCAGCAAGAGAAGTAGGAACAGCTTGGCTACACAGACTATTCAACCAAGTTTGGGCAGAACAACAGACACCACGAGACTGGGGAAACGCCATAAGTATCCCAATTTGGAACAACAAAGGCAGCAAAAGAGACTGCACACAATACAGAGGCATTTCACTGTTGAGTCATACTGGGAAAATATTTTGCAAAATTCTTGAAAACAGATTACGAACTATTTTAGAACCCCAGCTAAGTGGAACACAACTTGGATTTAGGAAAAACAAAGGATGCACAGATGCCATTTTTGCTCTTAGACAACTTTTAGAAAAATCAATCGAATTCAATGAAACACTCTACTTAGCCTTTGTTGACCAAGAAAACGCATTTGGCAGAGTAGATAGAAACAAGCTGTGGGAAATCCTTAAACAATATGGAGTGAGTACATGTCTAACAATCCTATGTAGAAGCCTATACAACAACAGTGAATGCATAGTGAGAGCACCTGGAGGACACTCAGAACCCTTCACCATAAGATCTGGAGTACGACAAGGTTGTTTCCTGTCCCCTCTCTTGTTCATAACATATATAGACAACATATGTAAAGAAACCAGTCAAACAGAGACAGCAAGAATACCGCATGACGAGAACACAGAAGAAGAACCATCTGCAAATCTAACCATTAGAGAACTCCTGTTTTCTGACGACCAAGCACTAATAGCGAAATCAGAAGCTGAATTACAAGACCACATGAATAGTCTAAACGAAATGTGTAGGGAACATAACATGAAAATTAGCACAAGCAAAACAGAGGTAATGACTATAACTAAAGAAGAACAAACAACAATTCACCTAAACGAACAAAGTAAAGAGTTTCAAGTACCTAGCAAGTATAATATCATCAAATGGCAGATCAGAAGACGAGATCGAAAATAGGTGCAATACGGCAAATCAACTCATTTGACAAATGGCACCAATACTAAAGAACAAACATGTATCAATAGTTAGTTAGTTAGTTAGTTAGTCGACAGATCATCCTCATTGCACATCGAACCATTCAGTCCATAAGTGCTCGGATCCCCTCCTCAGCAAATCCCGCAGCGTGTAGCGGCTAACGACGCCAGTTCTGTGTTGGTTTATCAATCTTCTTTGGCTTCCTGCGTAGTGTTCTTGTTTGGCCACCCCTCTTTTAATTTGCTGCTCTCGCAGTCTGGCCATTGTTGTAGATTCACAGTCATCACTTGGTTCTCGCAAAAGTCTTACTTCTCGTAGAGCATTCAGAATGTCAGCCTGGTCCATGGCGCGTCCGCCCTCCACAGTAGCCTCACCTGCGAGCTTGTCAGCCCGCTCATTTCCTTGTACTCCCGCATGCCCTGGCACGAAGATGAAACTAATCTTTGCCAGCCGAGACCGCTTCAGAGGCAGCAACCATTCTCTTCGGATCGACCCCTCCTCTATCCTCTTGATCATGTTCATTGAGTCGCTAAGGAAACAAGCCCTAGTGAATGTCTGTGTCTCGAGCCATGTTATTGCTTTACTTACTGCCATGACTTCCATGGTCAGGCTACTTGTGGTTTCAGTGAAAGCACCAGAGTCCTCCTTCACAATTCTCCCTCCGGCCCGAGCTGTAAAGGCCCATGAGCTTCTCACATGTCGGACGACCGACCCATCTGTGTAGATGACCGCGTCACCGTCTAGCGAATTCTCGAAAATCAACGCTTGTACTTCAGCCTCAACAGCAGCCGGATTTTCTTGTCTGCATTTTCTATCTAGTTGGATGCAAACTGAAAAGGATGTGCAGAAGTCTGTTGGCACTTGCACCCACTCCTCGCCAGGTTCTAAGTCCTCAAGTGAACACACCTGTTGAAGAATGTCTTCGGCTTGACCCATCCACGACCGTCCTCTTTTTAACCTGCTGCCCTTCACCTTCCTAATTTCACTATGCAGTGGATGTTGTGTGTTTGCGTTAATTCTGAGGTAGGCGCGTGCCCTGCAACCTTGTATTCTCTCTTCAATGGTTGGAAAATCAAGAAGGTAGCGCATCGCCCTGCATGCTGTATCTCTTGTACATCCAAGAATAATGCGCATAGCTTCATTCTGTATCCTTTCCATCCTTTCTATCTGCTTATGGCTGAGAGTCAGGATTGCCATTGCATACTCCAAAACAGACATGACCAGCCCCTCGTACAGAAGACATAGATGGCGCTGCTCACAGTTTGCTGCCGCCATCACCCGCATCGCTGCCAAACCCCGCTTGGCCTTTGTTATCACCTGGTCTATGTGCACATTATAAGCAAGGCTTCGATCAAACCGTATCCCCAGGTAATTCATTGCCTGCGTTCTTTCCACCGTCTCTGAACACAGCATTACAGTTGGTGTTGGAGTGTTGACAATATGATTATTCAACGAGAACCAAGTCACTGTTGCCTTTGTTGGGTTGACCATTGTCCCAGCTTCATCACACCAAGTACTTATGCGATTGAGTTCGGTTTGTAGTTCCACAGCAACCTCCTCTCTATCCTTACCCTGACGATACACTAAAACATCATCGGCATATTACAATGTCCTGCCAGGTCCAGTGATCTGCTCACTGGTGATTCTCACTGTGTAGGCGTTGAACAGTACCGGAGATAATGGTGATCCCTGTGGTAGGCCAGGATATATTGTTGTTGGTTCCGAAGTCCAACTGCCACATCTAAAAACTACTTTCCGTTGGAAGAGGGCTGCAGCGATCCAACTAAGGAGGAATGGACTTACGTTTAGTTCGAGAAGCTGAAACATTAACAAATCCAGTGGTACTCTGTTGTATGCGTCCTCAAGATCAATCGCTGCAGCAACGGTTTCAGTGCCTGAGTGGAAACCTTCATAGACATCCTGGGCAAAGACTGCTGCATTGGTCCAGGTTTCTCTTTTTGGACGGTACCCACCCAGGGTAGGTGGGAAAACACCTTGCCTCTCTAGTTGGCTTGATATTTTCCTGGCAATTACCTTCTCCAGCAGCTTGCCTATTGTATTCTGCATGGTTATAATTCGATATCCCTGAATTTTTTGTGGTCTTTGTCAGGTGTCATCAAGCGATGCTTCAGGCATTATGGGATAAACTTCTCTCGCACCACACAAAAAGATTTGTCAGTCGTACGAGAGGAATTGATTACACATTTTATTGCCACTGGCTCTTTACATTACATAAATGCACAAAACTGTCTCTAATGAATCACACATGAATACACAGAATTTCCTATTACTAGTCGTCCCTAGCCCTACTGCTAAGTCTATCTACTCATCTAAAGAAATACGCATCGACGCTAAGCGATGTGTTTCCCTACGAAGTCTGTCCCCAGTCTGACGATTCTCCGCGTGCTGATTACACAGTACGCGGAAGGACCTCGTGCGCACTCCGGCTTTTGCGTGTTACATCATTCAACACGCTTAGAGTAGTAGTCTACTCTTGAGTTCTATTCTAGTGCTTCGTGTCTATCACCTTGGCGTGATTCACACCGTGACCAGAGTGCTTACTCTCTGGTTGACACCTCCGTGTCTCATGAGAGAACTGTTTTGACAGTTCCCCTTCCTATCTACTCCCTACACCTACCCTGCCCTCATGTTGGGGCACTGGGTTACCTCTAATCTACTTGAGGTAGCCCACTCATCCCGGGTGGTCTTCCCTCCTATCTATTTCAGTCTTTGACACAAAACCCTCCCCTCCCGTGTTGCGTTTCAAACTTTGACTCCTGGTTTTGACGCCCAAAAGGTTTCTAAAAAAAAAGGTATCTAATTTTTGTCAAAGATACTGATAACTTGGTTCTGGGTAACTCAATAGACCTTCTGACTATTTTCAAAAATGTAGTATACTTTATTGGCTACTGGTGATCGCCACAAACTTGTCTGGTTGGCGTGAGCCCTCTTCTCACTCGCAATATTATATTTATTAGAGGTTTGTCTGAACGGGCCTTGTCTTATAAGACCTGCCCTCAAATAGCAAATTTAATCACTACCCATACAAAGTTGACTTTCTTAGGGTCAACACACGAATTGCTTTATGTCCCCCATATAATATTAAACAACCATTGCACAAGCTGTGTGCGACAGGCTTTTCCTATCTTTTTCCGCGTGTAAAGTTATCTTTCAATGTTAAGTTAGTGCTTCGATGTCTATTGTGTCCCCTGACCCGGAGTTATCTCCTTGTTCTAAAACTTGTATGTACTTTACATGTATGTACTTTACATGTTTGTTTTTCTGGTTGTTTGCGTGTTTGGATGTGCCTAATAATATTATTTACTTTTTAACATGTGTGTCTGTCTATAATTTATATGTAAGTTAGTTTTCAAGTGCCATAATCCGGTTAAATGTGGCTACAAACAAGTGTATAATACTAATTCGTGACAACGTTTCCGTCTTATGAGACTTAAAATACTTTCTCTTAGGTCTACACTAAACTACACACAACACATTCGAGACAGTATATTTCAACATTGAAAGCAAACGCTTGACTCAGACAAATAATAAAAAGTTGCGTTGAGCGGCAGAAAAAATCCGCTGGTTGTCCTCACTCTCCATTGTATATTTTCCATTTTCTCTTACTTTCACACTTCTGTCACACATCTTTTATCCTCCCAATTATTTAAAAACCTTGAAGTGACACTGTACAAGTTTGGCTCAGTTTGAAAAGAGTTGATCTTAATGACTGTGAGTAACTTACTGCACTAGTCATGTATTTACAAAATATTTACATGGATGAAATAGGGTTGATAGTTTTACCTTGATAATACTAAACACTACATTCTACTGAAATACTAATACTAATTCTATAACTATATTTTTTTCTAATTTGTTGCACAAAATCAACCTACTTTAAGGGAAATAATCTAACTAACTACAACAATGAAAATGATGTGAGATGAGTTATGTACCTTTCTGAAATAATGGGAAATGTAACAAAATTATAAATAATGGGTTATTATAAATAATTTTTAAAAAATGTTTTAATGTCTACATGAAAACATATAATTTTAATATACATGGTGAAATGTATAATCATGTCATCCTATAAGGTATAAACTACTTTTAATTCTAAATGATGAGGTTGTTAAAGTGTTTATCAAGATGAAATAATGTGAAATGAAATGTACTAACTGGTACTGTTGCTATCTTAACTTTTTATCCTCGTCTTTACTTAGCTATTATTAAATTTAACGTACTATCCTAAGTAAGTGGGTAAATTAGTGATTTATGTAAACTACAAAAAAAAATCTATTATATTCCCTAAATCTAATCTAGATCTATATTAAAGTAACTAGTCTACCTATAATGTATCACTATATTAAAACCATGTTATAATACATATCACAATAAATAAATATATATGCATGGTATTTAACTACCTCAGGTTAGTGGTTGCCATAACGTTCAGAAATTGCTTTCGTTGGCACAGTTCATAGATACACAATTGTCCTGGGTATATTAAATACACTACACAGTCATACTTGTGTCTTGTGGGTATTCTTCCACTCGTAGAGTCCGCTGGTGTCGTAGACAAGTATATTCGTGTCTGTTATTTATGCATTGTTCTGACACTGTTCTTCCATGATTAACACAGGTGATTCACCGGAACACAAATGGAGCATAGTAAGTAACAAGCTGTCTATGTACACACTGTGATTCACTTGTTCTTGGAGCACAGTTCTTATTCTGCTGTCTACGGACACATGGTGGTTCACTGTTCTTAGCACACAGTCCTGATCATAATATCTATGTATTACATAGGATATTTTACACAGGATATTCTAAGTGTACTAAATTAGATATCTTAGACTCAATCTTTATGTGGAGTATCAGGTATTTCTACCTCAGATGGTCGACTAAGGGTATCAGCAAGAATGTTGTCCCTACCCTTAATATGCTCTATACTAAAAGTATAATTTTGTAATATTAAAGACCACCTGTAGATGCGGTCATTGCGCTGCACCCCACTTTGTATGACCGTGATTGCGGAGTTGTCGGTCTGTACTACGAAGTGATTACCCGCTAGAAATCGATGTAATTTCCTTACTGCATAGATGACGCTTAGGGCTTCCAACTCTGATATGGAATATCTGGACTCAGCAGGTGTGATCTTGCGGCTCACGTAGCAAATTGGATGGAAGATGCCGTCGTAAAACTGGCCTAGTACTGCAGCGATGGAAATCCTGCTGGCATCTGTCCTAAGATAATAAACGAGCCTAGGATTAGGCAAAAGCAGGATTGGTACATTACTAAATAGGAGTTTCAATTTTGACAATGCAGAAATTAATAATGCATCTTTGACATCTAATTTTACTGATGCTTTCAACACATTTGAAAATACACTTGTGATTTCAGCTAAGTTCGGTATGAACTTACTATAATAATTTACTAAACCCAAAAGGCTCCTGACCTGCTTCTTTGTTGTAGGCATGGTCAGGTTCATAATTTTAGTAACAATTCTATTGTCAGTTTTTAGTTGTCCCTGTGAAATGACATGACCCAAAAAATCAATTTCTTGTAGGCCCAGTTCAACTTTGCTCGGTTTGACCGTGAGACCAAAGAGTCGCAGCCTATCGAAGACATGTCTGAGTTTCAGTAAGTAGTGTTGTCCAGTCATCTGTATGGACACATATATCATCTATATATGTCACCGTATTCGTCACTCCATGTAGTAAATCTCTAGTTAGGCGTATAAAAGTGGCAGGAGCGTTGCGAAGTCCGAAAGGAAGAAACCGCCACTCGTAAAGACCTAAAGGTGTTGAGAATGCAGTAAGATGGATGGATTGAGTCTGCATAGGGACCTGCCAATATCCCTTAGTAAGGTCTAATTTAGAGAAGATTTTGGAGGTGGACATATCAATAATAAGATCTTCGCAGGAAGGAATTGGTTCTGCCCTCGATCTTAGTGACATTGTTAAGTTTTCTATAGTCCACACAGAGACGAATTGTGGAGTCTTTTTTCTTGACCAAGACGATTGGAAAGGAGTACTCAGATGTAGATTTCTGGATGATTCCACTAGCTTCCAAATTAAGAATTTCCTTATTTAGACTTTCTCTGTAGCTAAGTGGGATAGAGTACGGCCTGCATTTGATAGGCTTAGAGTCCGAAAGAAGGATGGAGTGCTTGATCCTGTCCGTCCTACCTGGAATGTCGGAAAATATGTCCTTATATTCCGTCACTAGTTCTATTGTCTGTCGTCGTTGTTCTTCTGTTAGTCCCGGTTCTAACCGTATACAATCTAATGTCGCAGTCTTGTCTACAATTGGAACAGGTAGTTCCATCCCGTCGTCGTCTACCTGATTCAGTACGGTTGTGGTGCTAAGTTCGTTTTCTGTATGCTCACTAGGTGTATGCATATCGTCGGCTTTGCCAGTCTCGCTAACTAGTGTAGTTGCGTTGTGTATGTCCGTCGTCTCATCAATAGGTGTGGGTGCATTGTGTTCGTCTGTCTCTAATTCAGTCTCTTGTCGTGAAAAGTAGGGTTTCAACATGTTGATATGAAATATCTTTAAGTGTTCGTTTATCGATATTTCATAATCGACATCTGAAATTTTTCGTACCCTTTTGAATGGCCCTTGCCATGAGGTCAATAATAAATTCCGTTTGTCTGGGAGTAAAAGCAGTATGTCTTGATCTGGTTCAAGATTAATAGTCCTCGCACCTTTATTTGCGTATTGGCGGTAGATTTGACCCTTCCTCTCCAAAGCTGCCTTGGCTATGATACACGATTTCATAATATTATCTCGTGTTTCTGTTACCATCTCATAAGGTGTTTTAGGGGTTGGAATTTCAACGCATTAGTTACTAACTGATGGTAAATTGTTAGGGGTCGACGTGGGTTAGCCCCGTAAACTAATTCAAACGGTGAGAAACCCGTGCTTGAATGGGGAATCTCCCGATAGGCGAACAGCACTGTTGGCAACAGTGTATCCCAATCAGCTGGGTTTTCTGCTGTCACCTTAGCCAGCATATGCTTTAGGTCTCCGTTAATTTTCTCTACTATTCCATTGCTAGCTGGATGATAAGCTGTCGTAAAATGCTGTTTAATTCCTAACATTTTCGTAAGGGCTTGCGTTGCAACCGATATGAATTGGGTTCCACGGTCGGATAAGATGGTACGTGGAAATCTGAATCGTGAGAACAAATGTAGAAATACATTGGCAATATCTTTGGAGGTGATGTATTTCAAAGCTACTGCCTCAACCCACCTTGAGCATAGGTCTACTAGCGTTAAGAGGAAGCGATTTCCTTTGCTGGACACCTGGTTCAGGGGTCCAAAAATATCTACCGCCACACTCTCAAATGGCCTAGAGGCCAGTGTTGAAGGTTGTACTTCAGCTGTAGGATGTTTACCCTTACGTACTAGTTGTTGACAGACATTACATGAACGACAAAATACTTTTATGTCATTACAAAAACCTGGCCAATAAAAATGAGCCTGAATTCTGGCCCTGGTTTTGTCGTATGCAAGGTGACCAGCAAACGGTGACTCGTGTGCAATGTTTAGCACAGTTTGGCGGTGTTGTACAGGTAACACCGTTTGCTGAATCTCATGGTTGCCAGTTGTATAATAACGAGTAAGAATACCATTATTAAGTCTAAAGAACCATGATGCGTTTTTTGTTACTTTGGCTTTTTCTTTTAATAGTTTTAGATATGGAGACACACTCGGATCAGCTTTTTGTTGGTCTATAAACTTTTTTCTGGTGGTATCATCTGTGCTAGTTGGTGATAGCAACAGTAGTCTTTCCTCCTGTAGTGTGTCTTGATGCTTAATAGTATCTGCTCTGGTTGTTGCATTAGCTGCATTTAATTCTTCCCATGCAGCTATTTCTTCGTTAGTGCAATGCTTCAATTGGGGTAAGCATCCCAAGATTAAATCAGTACAAGGGTTATCTAAAATAGCACATGTAAAGGTACCAGAAAGGAAAGGAATGTTAATACGGGCTCTTGCCAGTGGGTAAATTTTAATATTACCCGAAAAGGTTCGGCACTTGACTGAGTCACCTGTATAATCATTTGGATTCACCAAGTCCTTTCTAAGACCTATAAGAGTGCTTCCACTGTCAAACAAACATTGGCATGGTATTTCGTTGACCAATGCATTGTGGAACACCAAATTGCCTCTGGAGGCTAATGCTGCATTTACACTCTCAGTGGAGAATGGTACTGTATGTCCACATTCTAATTTTCCGTCTGCATGACATTGGTGACATCGCTCACAACTGTCAAAGCTTAAAATATCGTTTACACAACAAACATCTTCAGATTGATTAACTGGTAATTCATTTTCGACCTCACACTCAGTCTCACTTCCACTGTCAGAAGATGTATCAATTAACATTGCATTGTTGGCCTTCATTCTTTGGCGGCCTAGGCACTTATTGGAATAATGCCCGTAGCTAGAACAGAAGACTGCACGCCTGTATGCATTTCTCTTGTTTTGTTGTTTCTTAATGACCATCTCAAGATGTGTCGGATAGTTTGGTGATAGTTTATCACACATAGCATAAGTATCATGAAAAAGTTGGCAATACACACATTTAGGCAATTTTTGATCTTTCTTGTCGACTCTCTGAAATGGTTTTTTATTGCTACGATAGCTTTTAGGTTGGTCCTTAACAAAAGAGACTATTTCAGAGTCGATGTTTGATGTTTTAAAAATTTCTCTATTCGAGGAAAAATTTGCGGAGCCTTTCTTCTCGAATTGTTCTATTGTTTCGATGTCTGACTGCTGAAGGAACTTAGCGAAAGGAGTAAGGGACTGTGGAAATGACTTTATCCATTGCTATTAAATTTTTAAGTTTCTCATAGTCCTTTTCTATTTTTGCTGCACTAAGCCATCTATTCAGCACGCTTTGGACATTCGAGACATAATCGA
Organism: Cepaea nemoralis; assembly: GCA_014155875.1. Lineage (NCBI taxonomy): Eukaryota > Metazoa > Mollusca > Gastropoda > Stylommatophora > Helicidae > Cepaea > Cepaea nemoralis. Next base: position 15,129 of record JACEFZ010025194.1, on the reverse strand, counting down.
TGAAGGTCTCGCTTGGTTTTGGTTTTAAGTTAGAAAACTGCACTTGATACCCAGGGGCATCAAGTAAAAAATGTTGCATTATCCTATCGTGAATGTACTAATAGTTAGATCTAAGATCAGTTGGTATTGATTCAATAACTTTAAGGGGCTCCCCACTGAGGATTTTCATGTAGATCATGGCCCACATATCGATTGGTACTTGATGGTATTTCAGCTGATATTCGACATTTTCTGTCCAAGCTGATATGGAATCTTCTTTACAGAATGGCTTAATAATATGTTTGTATTTATTAAGTTTATTCTCTTCTTGCTGACTCTTTAGTTTTGTAGTGGAGATCTCTAAGTGTGACTCTACTTCCATACCTTTCATCTTTAACTGTGTCTCTGATTCAACCTGTATTTGTTTTTCTTTTACTCTTGCCATTTCATCTATCTCTCTTTGCTTTAACTCTCTTTCCTGCTCTAATTGTTTTTGCTTTAATTCTCTCTCCTGATCTAATTGTTTTTGTTTAATCTCCTTATCTTGTTCTAACTGTTTCTGTTTAGTTTCTTCAGCTAATTGTGCCATCTCTTTTTGGTGTTGTCTCTCTTGTTCTAACTGTTTCTGTTTTGTTTCTTCAGCTAATTGTGCCTCTTTGTGTTTTATTTCTAATTCCTTTTGTTTTGTTATCTCAGCTAGCTCTACAATCTCCTTCTGGTGTTGTCTTTCTCGTGCACGTTCATCTCTCTCAGCATCTTTTGCTTCCCTGAATTTTCGATCAGCATATTGCTCTAATTCCTTTCCGGTGTATTCTAATTCCTTGCCTGCTTGTATGAAATCAGCTAAAGTTGACATGTTGTTGGATAATTAGCTAGAGTTGATAGGTACTCAAATATTTACTCAGGTATATTAGATAAGTTAAGATATTAAATGCCTATGTACAAAAAATATTATCAGATTACACCCTGAAAAAGAGATGCATTATTAATTATATTGCATTCAAAATAATTTGGGTATACTCATCTCAGCACTCCAGAAAATCAGGCACATTCGTTTGGCACCTCAGGTACAATCGTTTGGCACCCCGACATACACCTTGCGTTACTCTTATAAACAGCTGTTGTTATACCTGGTTTACAAGAGCATCAATAATTAACCATTTGTAAACGACATATGACTTTAGACATTTGTTTGACATTTACAAGTACATGCCCCCGGACAACACAATGTGGTAACGTTAATAGTAAATGTCACTGTCCTGTCTTCGTTCTATTGTCTTCTGCGTTCCCTAACTATTGCTGTTTAATTTATGAAAGTGCTGTGCAGACGGAATCTTATTTGCATAAAGAAAGTAGTGCCATCGTGACGGTAGAAATTAGAAAAAAATCTACAAATAATAAAATAAATGCTTTGAAATAAATATAAAGGTAATAATAATGTTCAAATAAATAAATATATTCAATAAATAGCTTGTATAAACAAATAATATTCAATATAAGCCAACGATTCAGGCGAGCAGCCGCTTGGCGATTTGTAAACACTCTGTCGCTGATTGCAAATGGCGTAGGGCAGCTGTTTGTCAACCGCAATACGTCACAGGCGCAGCGCTATTTTTAGATTGGAGAAATCGATATTGTCGCCGGCTCATTTCTTGTGTATTGCTCCGCCGTGAATCATTTTTGATAAATACTCATACATCAATAATTGTAGAAATAAATGATACAAAACTATAACAATAATACTTACAGATCAGAAGAAAACATGTTCATAAAGCACAAAACATTTCAATAAGCATAAATAAATGTTAATCGGTCACGATGGGCACAGCTCGCATCTTGTTTTAGTCTGCACACGCCATTTTACACTAACACAAATTAAACCCTGTGATTAACTGACAGTAATACTATTCTAGAGCCGTGGGTGAGTGTTTTAGCTTGAACAATTGTCCAAGCCACACTTCTGACACCACTTTTAACCTAGCCTGTCATCAAGCGATGCTTCAGGCATTATGGGATAAACTTCTCTCGCACCACACAAAAAGATTTGTCAGTCGTACGAGAGGAATTGATTACACATTTTATTGCCACTGGCTCTTTACATTACATAAATGCACAAAACTGTCTCTAATGAATCACACATGAATACACAGAATTTCCTATTACTAGTCGTCCCTAGCCCTACTGCTAAGTCTATCTACTCATCTAAAGAAATACGCATCGACGCTAAGCGATGTGTTCCCTACGAAGTCTGTCCCCAGTCTGACGATTCTCCGCGTGCTGATTACACAGTACGCGAAAGGACCTCGTGCGCACTCCGGCTTTTGCGTGTTACATCATTCAACACGCTTAGAGTAGTAGTCTACTCTTGAGTTCTATTCTAGTGCTTCGTGTCTATCACCTTGGCGTGATCACACCGTGACCAGAGTGCTTACTCTCTGGTTGACACCTCCGTGTCTCATGAGAGAACTGTTTGACAGTTCCCCTTCCTATCTACTCCCTACACCTACCCTGCCCTCATGTTGGGGCACTGGGTTACCTCTAATCTACTTGAGGTAGACCACTCATCCCGGGTGGTCTTCCCTCCTATCTATTTCAGTCTTTGACATCAGGCTTCGGCAAGGGAATCAGATAGCTGTGTAACCATTCCTCCTTGATGCTAGCACTCCCTATACTGTTGTTGAACATGTCTGCTAGTTTCTCTAGCTCATTGTCGGTACACATATTTATGTCGTCGTATCTTATGTCATCAGGACCTGGAGCACTGTTTTTTGATCGTCGAAGCACAGCCTTGATTTCTTTCACTGTCTCTGTGTCTTCATCCGAAGTGTTCTGGGCCTTGCATCTGTCTGCGGTGACCTCCTTGGCCAGATTTCGGCCTCCCATGTCTGTCTTGTTGCTCTGCTCAAGGTAGCGTTCAAAGAGGGCTTTGCCCTTGTCCTCGTCAGTCCTCTACCAGATGAGGTCAGCACCTTGGAAGTCAGAAATGCTCTTATTCTTGACTACATCACTCATGCTTTTATGTAGTCGCCAGAACAATTTCAGTGATTTGTCTGTGCTTACTCTTTGACACACCTCTGCCCATTTTTCGCTTTTAACAACCTTGACCAGTTTTTTGAAGTAACTTACTTTTGTGTGCATCTCTCTTTATAAATGCAAGCAGGGACTAGGATGACCAGCTCTGTTCTTCTTGGCATTTTGCCATCTCCTTACAGCACTACGCTTATCCACCCAAGCCTTCTCCACCTCGAAACTCCACCACGGTGGCTGCTCCCAGCTTTTTTTCCTGCCCTGAAACGTTCTGCGCTTGTCACGTCTTAATTTACTCACCACATCTTGCCCTGTACTGTCATACTGGAACGTCTTTACCTTTAGCTTGTGCTGCCTGGTTCTGCCTTTCTCCACCAGTATGCTGCAAGGGTGGTGGTCGCTGCCATGGTGTCCTAGGACACCCCATCTACACACTGTTGTGAGTGAAGGTGAAACTAGCGCCAGATCAATAGCACTGTCCTCATCGCCCGGACGGCTTGCTGTCGTGGTGACACAGCCACTGTTGATACAAACCAGGTCGATGGTTTCCAGTGCAGTCTCGAGCTCCTCCCCCTGTGTATTGGAGGAAGTGTTTCCCCATGATCTGCCTTTAGCGTTGAAGTCACCACAGAAAATAACATTTCTCTCGTGGCCTAATATGTCACTTAAGCACTGCCACTTCTGGGCGTCCACACTGGCATTGCGGGCATAAACATTAACCAACACGAATGGTTATACTGGAATGAACTCTCAACGCCTGTATTTGTATATCGTCACTGTCCCAACTGGACATGTCTAGCTCTGACGCCACCATGCTGTCGCGAACGAGAATCGCCATTCCCAGATGTCGTCTGTTGTAGAAACATTTGAAGCCGGCAATTTGGAGTAGCTGATCGCCCAGTCTCGTCTCCTGGAGTGCTATAATGTCGTTCCTGTAAACTAGGGTTTCTAAAATAGAGCCCCGTTGTTTTACACTGGCACAGTTCCAATATAGAATACGGATATTCCTGAGTCCTAGACACAATCTTCCTACCAACTCCATACTACCAATGCCAAACCTGGACAATGACAGAAAAAGAGAAAAGAAAAATCACAACAACAGAAATGAGGATCCTGAGAAGAATACTTAACGTATCAAGAAGAGATAAGATCAGAAATGAAGAAATCAGGACTAAAGTGGGGGTTAAAGCAGCACTAGATTTTATTAGAAAGAAGCAAGTCAAATGGTTTGGTCATGCAAGTAGGTTACCAGTCAACAGCATATCACAACAAGCAATGATGTAAAGACCAGATGAAGCAGAGGAAGAGGCCGATCACGTAAACGTTGGACGGAGGGAATAGCAGAGTCCATGGAAATATCGAACGAACGAACGAACGAACGAACGAACTTTATTTTAAAAGGGTAACAAATTGGGCGCGCAGGCCCGTCTTACATTCGGCCCTTTCAATCACTCATCTTTCATTCATCAAATGTGCATGTTACATTTACATAGGGGAAAGAAAAACATTGTCAAACGGATTTTGTAAGCATGAACAATGCATATCACGTATGATGCATTCACATGGAGGAAAAAATATTGTCAAATGAAAGTTGTAAACATAAACAGTGCATATTGCAATGTTGTGAGACACATCCCCATCCACCCTCACATCCCGCAGCCACCCACACATCCCCCACCCACCACACCTCCCCCATCCTCCCACACATACATCCACGCACTCACACAGACCCAGGCAAACATACATGCCGCTACCCACCCACTGATCCCCAACCCACACACATTTCTCCACCCACACACACATCCCCACCCATCCCATAACCGACATGCACACACCCACCCACATATTCTCCAACACCCACCCACACACCCGCAACCATAAGATCTATAAGAAATATCGATATATGAAGCCCATAATCGGGCACTCTCACGATGTTTATACTTCACCTCGACACCTCAAGGTACAAGAGGAACATGATGAGATGAGATGAGACAAAGAGCGAAGAAGACGCTCAGTACAGCACATAAAAGTGGTATAATGGTGTATGATATGGCACTACATGTAAATGATGCATTTGTATTAGGGGTGTTCATGTGAAACCCGTTGCAATGGCTGTATTACCATCCCGTCCATGGAGCTGCAGGTTCAAGTCTTTGAGATGAGTGGTTATATCAGACAGAAACGCCAACTCATATTTCCACTTTGTATCCCGAAAAACTGTGAAATCTTTTCTTTTACAGTCCATGAATTGACAAATGTCCTCGATCAGCTGGAAAAATTTACTGAGAACATTTCGCTGACTTAGCCACCTCCTCTATATGATAAGGCTTGTCGCTGAACGCCGACTCCATTTCCTGCACAAAAGACTAAAATTTGTGGTGATTTAAACCTTGGGCTCTGATAAAGTTGACGGTTTGTGTTACGGTGCTCATTACATCTACCATGATTAGTATTTTACCACACAGAGATCTTTGGTGTATGATGCAGTGATATCAATTCACCAGTGCAGTTCTCCTGGATCTTTAACCGCATCCTTCCAACTAATCCACTTTTTTAGCCACACATCGCCGGTGCTCCATCTGTTGTTAGTCCAACGAGTTTGTCCCAAGGCAGGTTCATGTAGGTTCAACTTTGAGATACGTTGTAAAAAATTTCTTTTCCTGTCGTTGTTCCATGTATGGAATTCATGCCCAATATTTCTTTGTAACATCCACTCCACGGATGAAAATGGCGAGCTGTGCAGTGTCAGTCGTGTCATTACATGCATCGACAACAAGGGAGAATGCAACAAAGTCTTTGCATTTTTCGATCAGCTGTGTTTTCACATCAGTGGTCATCTCACAAACCCGATCAACAACCGTAGTTCTACTAAGGCTTACCTATGCAAATATCTGCTTGCTGTCGGAACACAAGACGTGGCACACTTTCATCATGCAACGCTTCATAAACTCTCCTTCTGTAAATGCCTGATTGTGCAATCTCCTCTACAACAATAAACTTGATTTCACACAGCTTCAGTTTGTGATTTTCATTTGGTGAAAAACATCTGTTGTGATGTTAGTTGCCTCTTCAATTGTTTTGCCTTCTGTAGCTTCTGCTCTGCATTCAGGATATTTAACTTGTCTTAGTGGTTAGTGTCGTCGTGCCGTCTCAGTTTATATTCTTTGATCACAGCCACATTATCTCCACAAATTATACACACAGGTTTACCGCAAATATCAGTAAACATATATTCAACCTCCCAGCGGCTTTGAACGGCTCTGTTTTCAGAATCAACGTTTCTCTTGGTCAATTCAAAGGCTAGCTTTGATTTTTTTTTTAACAATTGTGCTTCTATCGACATACGCTTGATTAATATCAGGTTAGCCGTAGCCGGAAAATGTGATGTAATATCCTGACAATGCACTACTTTCATTTCTTATGCACCAATCCAAAACGAGCAACTAGCTGAATGTTGCTAGGTCACTATAACGACGAACATCCACTCACTTCACAACTTTTATTTTCGCTTATTCTGATCGAAGCGAGAAAGCTCTCGGCCAGCCTATCACTTGGCAAGGCTGCTAATTAGGGAATTTGATTTGCACGTTATATCGTGACCATTAACAATATTTTCGCCTAAATTTCTCTTTCGTGACGAATATATTTGTTCGACGGTTGAGATCTCTCGGGCCTGATATGATTGTACGCCGGGTCTGATGTGGCTCGCGGGCCTTGAGTTTGACACATGTGGTCTAAAGTGTATTTTTTGTTTCTAATATATGTTTGTGGCTGTATGACAGACAGACAGACAGACAGACAGACAGGCAGGCAGGCAGGCAGGCAGGCAGGCAGGCAGGCAGGCAGGCAGGCAGACAGACAGACAGACAGACAGACAGAAGGAAATACCTAACAACCTTTATTTAAAGAGGATCACAAAGTGTGCCCTTCCACTCTATAATGTTTCACACACCAGTTATATACATGTTAAATTATCGTAACAGTAAACACCATAATACCATTATCGTTCAGTACATACCCAGTGTAGACTAGATAAAGTAAGAGAGAGAGAGAGAGAGAGAGAGAGAGAGAGAGAGACGGAGAGAGAGATAGAGAGAGAGAGAAAGAAAGAGAGAGAGAGAGAGAGAGAGAGAGAGAGAGAGAGAGAGAGAGAGAGAGAGAGAGAGAGAGAGAGAGATCCCTGAGAAGGAAACACATTTTTCTGAAATGCGGATATATTTACTTGTGTATTTTCGAATGGACGGCTCATCTTTTTATATAACATGTTAGATTAAATTGTTCAGTAAAATCCCATGAGTTGTGATTTGTTTATTGTGTGTGTGATACACTGGGACGGCGGACATGTGTGAACGAGTCAGTGAGCGTACCTGAGAATTGATGTTCAATGTGTTCCTTGCCAACGTGCTCACCACTCAAGCTTGGGCTCTTCTCCCGTCGTCTTCATCAGTCTGATGCCCTGATAGTTGAACAGCTCATCAGTCTGATGCCCTGATAGTTTAACAGCTCACCGGAATAAGTGAATTACTACGCAAGTGGGCAGTGCAGGACACCAAATTGTCCTAACAGTAAGAGATTACTTACAAAGGCGGAGGTTACAAATCACACACGAGGGCGTAAAAGGCAAAGGGAAAGCTATCATATTAACTTCCCAAGTACATTTTAAATAGGTTGGTCAAGTAATTTTTTAAAATCCCTTGTTCGGTTGCAATATATCTTCTTCTTCTTCTTCTTCTTCTTCTTCTTCTTCTTCTTTGCGTTCATCCGGAGTGTTTTTATCAGATGTGATTGCGGTGTGTCTAAGTTATGCGCCCTTGGATCGAAACCCGTAGACCAACAGATCCGGCTTTAGCATGCTTTTTTGACCAGGTAGCATTCCTGAGAGACTCTCACTTTTGCGGTACCGTCCACAACCCAGCTGGCCAAATTGGAACTGTCGAAGACAACGGTCGTCCCTCAAAGGAAGGCAGGAACAGTCCATGGCATTTTCCGCCATCCAGGGTGGCTTCCATAATTGCAGGGCCGACACATAGCGCCCTGGTGCTGGGCTCACCGAGGGAATCGTCACGACCTGCTCATGGCTGCTTTAATTCCTCACTTCAATATATTTTGCATTTCGTTCGCCCCGGGCCGTTCCCGCACAATCCAGACTGGTCTGCAGTCGGTATCCACTCAGCGAGTTTTCGGTTTTGCTTGTCTTTCGGACATGTGCTTGTCTTTGTGCCTGTCAGAGCTGTTCCAGGCACGACGGACATTCGGAAAACTACCAAGTCAGAGCTGTTCCGAACAAGAACGGCATTCGGAAACTAGGTGGTTAGAGCTGTTCCTAGCACGAGAGACATTCGGACGAGACATTTCACTGGGACGTAAATGCGTAATGCCAATTTTTATTTTGCCACCCGTAGGACGGCACTTCCGGCTTCGGCGGGCATTTTTAATGAGGTTAGCCTTCCTCGGGTTTCGAGGCACGTTAGACTTATTTTTGTGATGTCGCCCACATCTCAGCTGGTCAAGATAGAACGATCAAAGACATCACGGTCGACCCTCAAGGGAAGGCAGGGGCAGACCATGAGCACTCCCTCGCTATCCAAGGAGGCTTCCATAATTGCAGAGCCGGCACATATTGCTCTGAGACTGGGCTCACCCGAGGAGCTGCCTCGTCCTGCTCATGGCTGCTTTAGTTCCTCACTTCCATGTGTTGGGCATCTCGCTTGCCCCTGGTCGCTTAAGCACACACCAGGAACGGTCAGTCTGCGGGCGACATCCACCAGGTAAGCTTTCGCTTCGGACTTCGCAATGGATTCGCTAGCCGTGCGTTCCATTTTGTGTTGCTGAGACATTTTTCCACCTTTGTCTACACTCTCTATGAGTTAGATACAGACAGTTTTCGTAACCATTTCATTCGACGGGGTCACTTCTTCAACATTTTAGTACTCGCTCACGAGGTAGGCTACATGTGCTGCCGGCTCAGCACCTTACCTCCGTGCTGCATTTAGCGAGGAACGGCCAGGCCCTCTCATCCGGGGATCCCTCAGATCCCCCAGCTGAGAGCCGGGTCGGACAAGTATCTGAACTGGGCATGTAGCGTGCTCAGTATCTCACCTCCATTTTTCGGTAGGTGAGTATCGGCCAGGCTTTCTTATCCAAGGTTAGTAGCTTAGAGGCGTTCAGCTACACCTCTCAGATGGAGGCCTTTGTGTAAATGTCTGGACCAAGCTTGTGGCTTCGTGCGCCTGAGTTTAAATGTTGACTGCTATCCTCAGTCTACCTGCAGAGCAGCAGGTTGTGTCTCTCTTAGTCTGGTCCCTATCCCAAGAGCTGTCCAATATGTAGTTTATATCCATTGGCACAGCGCTTGGGGTCAGTGGGACACACAAGCTCCCCAACCGCGGCAAGGTGGAGACACATCGGGGGACCAATATGTCTAATTGCACAATGCACGTCCAGGCGTGACGTCTCATAATACAACAATCATTCTTTGCAATCGCTTGGCTGCAGATAAAGCAGGACAACAACAACAGCAACAACAACAACAACAACAACAACAACAACAACAACAACAACAACAACGGTGAGGACGATGATAATCATAACAACAACAATGTCAGCAACAAGAATAACAACGGAAGATTTTCATAACAATCATCATTATTAGTATGTGTATTAATATTATCAGTATTACTATTTATAGTCATGACGAATAAGATTATCATATTAACTATATGTTCAATGATCGAGCTGTTGTTTTTTTTATTTACTCTAATCAATTGTTTATCAGGAGGTGTATGAGTGAGTGGTAACAGTGCCTGCCTTAGGGTTAAATGTACAGGGTTAAATTCCTAATTTAAGGATGAGAAATGGTCATAAGAACCCTTAGAATTTAATGATATTACTTGGTCCTGTGATCTTCTGGAATGTGAGATGAAACACAGCATTCTCTTCAGAGAAACTAACAATATATCGGTTTAGTGTGTAATTTTCTGCCCTGGTCATGCGGGTGTGCGGGGGTGGGGGGGGGGGAGGGTGAACAGGCTGATAGAGTGGTAGGGAATGTACCTCTTGGTGGTAGGAAGAGGTGGTCGAGTGCCTGTGGGAGCAGGTGAAGAAAGCGGTGAAATTGATTGAGAACTCGTATGTGGATAGGATGATATCGCGGGACATCGACAGGGGTTCTGGGCGAATCTCAAATCTGAGAGGGAAGACAATGAGAACATTCAATCAGTTGACATTTGGAACGATTAGTAGTTTGACTCTTCGCTGGCTGTTGAACGAGGGGACGGAGCGCATTTGGGAATTCCTGAGTGTAGTAATGTCAGTTCTGCGCTAATAACTCATTACTCATAGTAAGTAATTTGCACATGTTATAAATCCACGGTACTTGGAAATCGCAAAGGTAAGCAGAAAGATGGTTGTCCTGACAAAATTCTTTGCAAAGAAAACATCAGCATTATTATATAGAGGATGATTCTCCACAGATTTTGGTACTTGGTGCTCCGGATCAATCTTAAAAATGATATACCTCCATGCCATCGTTCTAGAACTGTGAACATTACGCGTGATTTCACTGGTCTGTTGCTGTCGTTACTACCACTGATCTTAGAAACTTGAACACCACTCGTGATTTCCCTGCTCTGTTGCTGTCATTATTACCACTGATCTTAGAACTGTGAACACCACACGCAATTTTCCCGGTCTGTTGCTGTCACTTCTAACACTGATCTTAAAAAATCTGAATATCGAGCATAATTTCTCTCGGTCTGTTGCTGTCACTTTTACCACTGATCCTAGAATTGTGAACATCACGCGTGATTTCCATTGTCTGTTGCTGTCATTTCCACCACTGACCTTAGAATTGTGAACATTTCACGTGAGTTTCATGGTGTGTTTCTGTCACTTCTACCACTGATCTTAGAACTATGAACATCACGCGTGAGTTCTCTGGTCTGTTGCTATCACTGCTATGACTAATATTTCCCAATGGCAGGCTGTTGTCCAAAGCCTTATCTTCTCATTATATAACCAAAGAACATTGTTTGTTGCTTTCTTATTGTTGTGTACATTGTTCTGCTTACATTAGCCTCTTCCAGACAATAGTTGTTGGTTACTCTGGGAGTCCAGGGTATTCGCAATAGTCGTCTCAGAAACCACATCTCGACTGCCTCAGAACTCTGTCTAATGTGGTTGCTTACATACTACAGAACGGGTTCTATATACCGTTTCAATTCTTATCTGACATTCAGTTAAAGTGATTAATTTCTTTAACTGCCCATCATCTATAACCATACCCCGCAGGAACATACCCAGAGGCAAAGGAACTCCGTGACCTTGTAGGGATGTGTCTGAATTGAGTAAAACTTATACAAAAGCATCTTTCAAAAAACAAAAACAAGTCTGACACCATGACCTGCGTTAGGTGGATAACTAAATATGAGGAAATATCCTCGACCGAGCGAGAGATGGAGAGAGAGAGAGAGAGAGAGAGAGAGAGAGAGAGAGAGAGAGAGAGAGAGAGAGAGAGAGAGAGAGAGAGAGAGAGAGAGAGAGAGAGAGAGAGAGAGAGAGAGAGAGAGAGGGAGTTAGTAAGGCATAGATGAATTACTGCTAATTTGCTGTTCACGTGAGAGAGAAAGAGACAGACAGACAGACAGACAGACAGACAGACAGACAGACAGACAGACAGACAGACCACATTGTGAGAAGAGAAAAATTGAAACATGTTGTGACAACCGGAAAGATATGTGAAAAGATAGATAGAGGAAGACAGCATGAGTCAATTCTTGACAGTCTTGTGTCATAGCACGGAAGGGAATCAACACATTAACTGATCCATGCCGTCGGACAACGTAATTTATGGAGAAGCATGATCGCCCATGCCAGCCGGCAAGACACTAGATGATGGTGATAGCCAGAAATCTTCAGTTTGTAACGGACTCACAGAGTATGCTTCGGAATGTGGAAGCTGGTGTGTTCCGTGTGAAGTGGCTAGCGTCGATCCCATGGGACGGACATTTTCAACATAACATGGTTTTCTGTCCAGACATACAGTGTGCAGTGGAATGAACAGTATGATAGATTAGCTATTATTGTTTCTCCGGACTGAGATCTAATTTATGATAAAGGTTATGTGCTAAAATGTGGTAAAAGCCCTTTAAAGTCAGGTGAAGAGTTTGAATATAAGGAATATCGATCTCTGCAAAGCCTTGATCAAAATGGAGTGAGCAGAGGGTCCCGATGATATTCAAACAGTAGAATGAAGCAATGAATGAAAGAACGAACGAGCGAATTTTATTTTCATAGTTTTAAGAATTAGGCACGTAGGCCCATCTGACATTGTGCCCCTGCTTAGAGAAAAAGCTAGACGGTCTTTTAACAAAATTCTTTTGGAATAATCAGCATGGGAACTGTTGGGTGGCTTTTGTAGAAGAGGACAGAGGATGTTTGAGTGGCTTTTGTAGAGGAGGACGGAGGATGTGTGGGTGGCTTTTGTAGAGAAGAACGAAGGATGTATGGGTGGCATTTGTAGAGGAGGACGAAGGATATGTAGGTGCTTTTTTGAGGAGGGCGAAAGATGTGTGGGAGGTCCCATATACAGTGATATCGATTCTTTATGTCAGTAAATTTAATCGTCCAAGAAAAAGGAAAAAAAAAACAATAAAATACAATTTACATTAATTTGTGATAAAATTAGTCGTAATTGACTAAGGACCAACGCTGCTTTGTGACGGACGCCCGGCCAGCAGAAGAATGGCGCTGACAATTTCTGCGATGGAGCCAATGAGTAGAAGGATGCTGGAATAACTGACTCCATAGGAACTGACTTTGTTGTATAGATCCGTGCCCTTGACCATGAAGAATATGCCCCCAGCAAGTCCAAGGATGCCTGTTAACATTGTTAAACAATATAGAGAGAAAAATTAATTGAATATTCATTGCAGGACGTCGCAATCAACCCCAGTATTTTTGGCCTGTTTGTGATTTACAAGGCAAGATTTCGTTAAGTAGGTTGCCATTTCTTTCTGAACCACCAACTTGTATGGTGTTTGTCCATCGGGAATGATGATGGCCATTCGTTTCATCCAGTGGGGTTGGGACGCAGAGGTGTTTCCAAGGCACCAGGGCCGGGTTATATACTGGCCAAGACCTATTGACGCGTCCTCGTCGAGCGTCCTGGGCAACAGGTCCCTTCGGAGTCCTGGCTAAAGTCAGTAAGATCGCCGATTCCTCCGAAGTCGGAGAGTGTCTGCCTGTACGGCGAGAAACCACCAGTCTGCACACCAATAAGCCAGACATGGGACAACGGATACTCACGCAAAACTCAGGTCCTGTATGACATCACACTGATGTTGGACAACAGGATGCCTTCATCCGACATACAGGACTTCGCGTTGGAGCTCAAGCCAACGAACACACGCAAGCAAACAAGCATCCAGTGGGGTTAAAAGTTTGGATCCGTGAGTTCTAGGATGGCTGGTAAGGCCTATTTTGGATCGAAATGTTCCTTGACAATGTGAGCAAAGAATGATTGATGTTCCAGGAGGAGGAACAATTGCTGTGGGGGGGGGGGGGGGGGGGGGGGGGGGTTTCCAGCCTTTTGTTTCACAGCTCTTGCACTCATGTTTGCTTCACACGTAACTACACACTTTGTCAATGATGTACGTCACTAGTTTCGGTCTTTGGCAGCAGTCTCCCAAATGTCGTGATGAATTCCGAAAGCTTTGAGCGATATCTCCAGAGTGTCTTTAAAGCGTTTCCCCTGGCCGCTTTGGGAGCGTTTACCATAAGGCAGCTCACCGTAAAAAATTCGTTTAGGGAGCCTGCGATCTGGCATGCGATTCAAGTGACCAGCCCAGCGAATCTGGTTCTTCATTAATAGAGTGTATACCATGACTTAACGATCTACCAAGGCTGCCTGACTGCTTGCACATCGACTGCAGCTGATTTCGAAAGCGGAAGGAGGGATTGCCATTCACTTTCGTTACCCATTAGCCACAGCTGCGGTAGTTGGGATTGCCAGTCATATCCGTTACCCCTCTGCCACAGCTGCGGTAGGCTGGACTGCCAGTCACATTCCTTACCCCTGTGCCACAGCGCCGACCAAACTGTGTGTTCTTTGCAGGGCATTGTGATCAACCCATTTTGACTTTCTAGTCAATTGTACATTCAGTAGTTTGCCATGGCTTTCTGAACGGGAAGTCAACGTTTAAATTTAATTTAGTGCCTGTGTAGAGTTTGAACAGCTTACTTTGCCATTAGTTGTATATTCTTCCATTGACTTTGCAGTTTCTCAGTTTCTTCATCAGACATTCTTTCCAGACTTTGTCAAAGGCTTTCATCAGATCTATCCATGCCGCCAGCACCAGTTTCTTCTCTTGGAATGCATCCTCAATTTCTTGAGATAGGTAGGTTGTCTGATCTTCCGTTGAGTAGCACTGCCTAAAGCCAGCCTGCTGTGGCACAAGGATGTTTTTTAACTTTCAATGTACCACTGCAGTCTGTGATTGATGACTCACTCCAGTGTTTTGCAGAGGCAGCTGGTGAGGCTAATTGGTCTGCAGCTAGAGGCAGTGGAACTATCTTTCCCTGATTTTAGGAGGGGTATCATGATTGCTTCTCTCCAGGCTTGTGGAACACTGCCTAGGGTCAAACTGTTATTGAAGATCTGCAACAGCTTTGCTTTGGCCTCTGTTCCTAGGTTCCTGATCATTTCATTGGAGATACCATCAGCTCATGGTGACTTTCTTATTTTCAGATTTGATATGGCTAACGCCAGTTCGCTGATCGTGATGGGTGCCTCCAGAACCTCATGTACTATTTCCTTCTATCATGTATGCTGGTTTGTAAGGTGTGGAATGCGCCTGGCCCTGCAGCCAGCAGGGTTAGGATCGGCTAGCCTCTCCCAGGAGGGGTGAAGAGCGAAAATTAGTAGCCTGCCGATGACCCGCAGACTACACAAGTCAACCCCCACCTCCAAGTGGTGCAGACCGGGCAACCATGACCGCGAGGTCATGGGCTAACGGGGCTATGGCTCGCCATAGGGGATGGACTCCCTGTGGTCAGATTAGTGTCCTAAACCTGCGACTGGCCTAGCAAGCCGGCAGGGGATCTTCATACTGCTCGTAGAAAAAC
>JACEFZ010025193.1:15000-24732 GCA_014155875.1 Cepaea nemoralis | reverse complement strand
TACTTACAGTTTGTTCCACTTGAAATATTTGTCACCGTACTTATCACCACTACAGTACAGTGGTGATATCTACCACCACTCCCAGTGAATATATACTCGAGTGAGAAATATCGGAATCGGCCGCGAGGTAGAATCCGATCAATGAAATGCACTTCAATCTACCTGCAGGAAAACAGAATGCTCGTTGTTGAGACGGATCTGTTGGATGTTGTTGTCTTCTGTGTAGATGCGATATGTGGTGCAGATTGGTGTATCAGGTCTCTTGAGCGTTTGTATTACTTATTCTCGAGCTTGTGCGTGTGCGAAACACGTGTGGATAGTATACAAGGCTTGACCGCCAATTGTACGGTCCCCGTGTTTTAAGATTAAAGGGTTTTCTACTTACAGATTGTTTCTCTTGAAATATTTGTCACAGTTGTATGTATCACCACTATAGTACCGAACTAATATCTACCACCACTTCCTCAAGAAAAACAGGTCTGAAACTGACACAAATTAAAAACACGTTTTAATAATAAGATACGACGCGACTGACCCACACGGTGTAAACGACATGGCTCCACAGCACTGGCCTATTTATGATGCCAACTTCACGGCAACGGATCGTCCCCATATTGCTCAGTTCCTGTGCCAGTGAATATCACATAAAACGCTCATCACTGCCCTATGTGAACAATGGAATAGACAGGAGTGTTAGCAAGCCAACAGCCCGCACAGGTACACTGTGCATAATGCCACCGCCAGAATGCCAACACAAAAGTCTTCCACAAAAAATACAGTTCATTGTCGATGGAAACGGCTGTCACCAGAAAGACTTCATTGACCTGGGTTTTATTCCATATGGCTTGGTCTCTCTCCGCAGGACGACGCACCGAAAGCGCTGTACAAAGCACGAACTCCGTAGCTACAGCGACGGCTCCCAGGAGTCTCCTGAAAAATGCAGAATTCCGAAAAGGCAAACCAGACAATCCAGCCACAGCCGGCTGTTATCGTTCCGAACATGCAGTTCACGCTAAAAACATCCGCGGACAGATGCAAAAGCATTCCACGCGAAACTCACAGTGTCGCGCCACGCACTCAGTAGCAGGGCGACATAACCAAAGCCTCCTTAGCCGCCTCTTACGACGTGCATGGTAGGCAACAGTGTTACTATTCTTTGCTCCCCCGTATGGGCCCCGGCAACAAACCCATCTAGATGCTATCTAATCCTGTTTAAAATTGAAACCTAGCTCCAAACGCTAGACCCTATCTTCCGCCATCCCTAACTATCCACCTGGAAACCACTGCTTCAGTTGTGTCTCATGCACAAGTCGTGCGCACCAAACATGCACCGATCCATGTGTAAACCAAGCCCGTAATATACTGATAGTTCTGTCTTACTGTCATGCACTGTCGCTACTTTATACCTCCGTCTTTATCCTTGTAATATGTCTAATCTTTATATTTTCGTCCGTCTTCTATGAAATATTTTCAAAATATGTAATACAGAGCTATGATACTACAAAACAAAACAAACAATTCGATGACCATAATATAGCGATATATCGTTCTTCTATTGACATGGAAGGTCATATATGGCGATATATTATCCTTCTACACTTCTACAATTTCCTTTAAGCACTTAAAGAACAAATAATAGTTCCGGCAGAACGTTCTTGCCTGCGCCGCACGGGAGCACACGAATTTCACACACACACACACACACACACGCACGCACGCACGCACACACACACACACACACACACACACACACACACACACACACACACACACACACTTCCCCCACCCACTCACAGACACACCAAAGACAAATGACTAAGTAGTAGCACATGAAATGGACTACTCTTGAGTTCAAAGCGAACAAGTGAAAGAAAAAAAAACGACAACAAAGAAGACTAGGACATCTATACAGTCAAACTAAGGTTTCATGAGTTCAATGGCATTACCCGTTCTTTGTGATCGATCTCCGTGTCGAGGCCCCGAAGAAGAGAATGGGAATCTGATCGAAACGTAGCAAACATATAGTTTATTCATTGTCTCAGACTTGACCAGCGTATGTACTAAATGTTGCCTGTTTCCCTGACCTCATTCAGTGACCCATAACCTAATTGAGATTGGGGTTTTGTATTGTGACCTAGATATTTTGTGAGATGTGCTTGCTCTGCGTGTCAAGTGCTGGTGGGAGAATCTAGCCCCGTAACAAACCGAGTGGTAAACACGCTATCAACATGCGAACGGTTGTGTGTCGTGGATCTGTTACATGTGCGTTCATACGTCAGCCCTAATGGTACACGTTTTAACGACAAGAAGAGGGATGTGTCTTAGTAGTGGGACAGCGTCCGCAACTGACTCTGCAATTTCATAAACATATGAAGCCCAGGGTGCTATTACCCCCCCCCCCCCCCCCATTCCCCCCTTTTAATTTAATCTCTCCGCAGACAATGAAATAGTGGATTCAACGCTCAACCTTCTCGGATAATGGCGAAAAAAATTAAGAGAATCCGAATGCATGTCATCTTGTTCTTATATTCCCTATAGGTGAATAGGTCCCCAATCAACTAACGCCAAGTAGTCATATCTTTAGCTATCTCTCGCAGCTTACTCCATACCCTTCCCGTATTATCCATATGTCTCTAGGCCTATAGTGTGTTTCTTTGTTGTTGTCTCAACATAAAATTCAATATCTCAGTAACCAATTGAGGGAAAATGATGAGATTTAGTATATAACCTTATAATTATGTCCACCCAACAAAAAATTTTGTGTTCTGGAGATTGTACAGCAGATTTCAATGTTTGGTTATATGCGGTATATATTTTTTTTGCCCCCGCACTAATTCCATCATTTTAAGAGTATTACCGTTTCAACAAGACACCCCCACACCCCCAAATTTTTGAAATTTGTCTGCGCGGTTTTGCTTTTGGCAGACTGAGGGAATTTATATGGGGTAGGTTCAGAGGTGTCGTCAAACTGTGGGTTCTTTCATGAAACGTGATTATATAAATAAACTAGCTGGCTCGGCCCGGCTCCTGGCGGGGATCTATCTATCTATCTATCTATCTATCTATCTATCTATCTATCTATCTATCTATCTATCTATCTATCTATCTATCTATCTATCTGTCTGTCTGTCTGTCTGTCTGTCTGTCTGTCTGTCTGTCTGTCTGTCTGTCTGTCTGTCTGTCTGTCTGTCTGTCTGTCTGTCTGTCTGTCTGTCTGTCCGTCCGTCCGTCCGTCCGTCCGTCCGTCCGTCCGTCCGTCCGTCCGTCCGTCCGTCCGTCCGTCCGTCCGTCCGTCCGTCCGTCCGTCCATTCATCCATCCATCTATCTATCTATCTATCTATCTATCTAGCTAGCTAGCTAGCTGGCCGACCGACCGACCGACGACCGACCGACCCACCGACCGACCGACTCACCCACCCACCCACCCACCCAGTCAGCCAGCCAGCCAGCCAGCCATCCACCCACCCACCCACCTACCTTTCTGCCTACCTACCTACCTACCTACCTTTCTGTCGTCTGTCTGTTTGTCTGTCTGTCTGTCTGTCTACTGTGGAGTACCCTGAAACGACAGAGCTGATCAATTGGCTAAGGAAGGAGCCAAAGAAGAACAGCCTGATGTGCCCGTTACATACCACACACACACAAAAAAAGAATGATCAAATCAGTCTAAAAGCCACCAAAACCTGCTCAAGATGACTACCACGTTATAGACAGACCAGAACAAGTCATTATTCTGCGCCTCAGAACAGGGCACAATAGATTACGCAACCACATGTATACAAAATTCAAGATTGGTGAAACAGCCATGTGCACATGTGGATTGGCGTCGCAGACAGCAGAGCACATACTCCAAGACTGCCCATAATATAACATATCTAGGCAAACCTTCTTACCTAGAGAGATGACAGTGGAAGATAAACTCTATGGACCGCTGTGTGAACTGAAAAAGACAGTTCAATCCATACAAGAGACAGCATTGCAGTTATAGACATATTTCAATCGAACGAAAGAAGAAGAAGAATTTATTCACCTATTGATGTTCTTGAATCTGACTAGCTTCCTCCCTAAGCTGCCCGTGTGTGATCTTGTCATACATGTTTAGTCTGTTTCTACGCAGGCACATGTTAATGGATGTTTGTAGTTTACTAGCATTTTATTATCTTCTTCTTCTTTTAGTTCATCCGGAGTGTTTTTTCAGATGTGATTGCGGTGTGTCTGTTATGCGCCCTTGGGCCGAAACCCGTAGGCCAACACATCGACTTTAGCGTGCTTTTTTGACCAGGTAGCATTCCTGGGAGACTCTCACTTTTGTGGTGCCATCTGCAACCATGCTGGCCAAGGTTGAACGGTCCAAGACAACGGTCATCCCTCAAAGGAAGGCAGGGACAGTCCATAGCATTTTCCGCCATCCAAGGTTGCTTCCATAGTTGCAGGGCCGACACATAACGCCCTGGATCTGGGCTCACCGAGGGAGATCGTCACGTCCTGCTCATGGCTGCTTTAAATCCTCACTTCAATATATTGGTCATTTCGTTTCCCCGGGTCATTCCCGCACAAACCAGACAGGTTTGCAGACGGCATCCACTCAGCGAGTTTTCGGACATGTGCTTGTCGTTGCGCCCATCAGAGCTTTTCCAGGCTCAACAGACATTCGGAAAACTACCCAGTCAGAGCTGTTCCGAACAAGAGCGGCATTCGGAAACTAGGTAGTCAGAGCTGTTCCTAGTACAAGAGACATTCGGACGAGACATTTCACTCGGACGTAATTGCGTAGTGTCAATTTTTAGTTTGCCACCCGTAGGACGACACTTCCGACTACAGCGGGCATTTTTTAATGAGGTTAGCCTTCCTCTGGTTTCGAGGCACGTTGGACTGTTGTGATGTCGCTAACATCTCAGCTGGTCAAGATAGAACGATGAACGACATCATGGTTGCCACAACGCAACTCCCGCAATTATCAAATTGGCAACGTTAACGTTGAAGCAATGATAAGCTCGAACTGTAAATGCGAAGAATCAACCGACGCCATCCTAAACAACAGTACTCACACATTCTTTTAATGATGCGCTGGATCAATACCATGGAATCATCGAGAAAATGAATTGTCCCTTTTAACACAGGAACGGCATTCACACAAAATATTTACGACTCTATCCCAGTAATGTCCGACTGTAGTTAGGAGTTCAATCTATCTCGCTGTTCTCATTTTCACAGATTGTCTAGGTGTTCCATGCCTTCAGGTCCTCTGCTCAGTATTGACACTTTCTTCGTTAGACATCCTCCACCTGATAGTCCTCAGCCAAGCCTTTGCCTTCTCACAACCAAATCTCCAAACGAACACGGGCTTCACACAATATGTCGCGCCTCAGCCGAATCACCCAAGGTCCTCTCCGTTCCTTCTCTGTTGTCGTCTTTCGTTCCCTGTTTCTAAGTTTCCTTAGTTTCTTGTGGGGTTTTCCCTATATCATTTTCTACCGCATTTTCCGATGACGTCATTCAGTCTAAACGCCATGTGGCAATGGCTGGCCCTCAAGGGAAGGCAGGGGCAGACCATGAGCATTCCCTCGCTATCCAAGGAGGCTTCCATAATTGCAGAGCCGGCACATATTGCTCTGTGACTGGGCTCACCCGAGGAGTTGCCACGTCCTGCTCATGGCTGCTTTAGTTCCTCACTTCCATGTGTTGGGCAACTCGTTTGCCACTGATCGCTCAAGCACACACCAGGGACGGTCAGACTGCAAGCGACACCCACTCGGTAAGCTTTTGACTTCGGACCACACAATAGGTTCGCTCGCCGTGCGTTCCATTTTGCGTCATTGAGACGTTCTTCCACTTTTGTCTACACTCTCTATGAGTTAGATACAGTTTTCGCAGCCATTTTCTTCGACTGGGGCACTTTTTTGACTTTTTGTACTCGCTCACGAGGTAGGCTACTTGTGCTGCCGGCTCAGCACCTAACCTTCGTGCAGCGGTGAACGAGAAACGACCTGGCCCTCTCATCCGGGAATCTCTCATATCCCCCAGCTGAGAGCCTTCGAACTTGTATCTTGCATGTAGCTTGCTCAGTATCACGCCTTTATTTTTCGAAACGTGGGTATCGGCCCGGCTCTCAGGTCCGAGGGTTTGTGGCTTAGAGGCGTTCAGCCACAGCCCTCGACAGGGAGCCTTTAGTGTTTTGTACGGACCAAGAACTTCTGCCTTCGTGCGCCTGATTTAAATTTTAGACTGCTATCCTCAGTCTCACCTGCAGAGCAGCAGGTTGTGTCTCTCTTAGTCTGGTCCCTATCCCATAAGTTGTCCGATATGTAGTTTTTCATTCATCAGCAAGCAAATGGGGTCGATGGGACACGCAAGCTCCCCCACCACGTCAAGGTGGAGACACATCGGGGGAGGCATTTTATTATAGTCTCGCTTTCCTTGTTTCTGATCAATATAATAGTGCTGATTTAATCTTACAGTTAAATTCTTATAGTTTGGTACTAGTTTTGATAGTATACAGTTTTGTAATGCGTTTCGTGCGTTGCTTAACAAACAAAATGAACGAATATGTCGCTGAAGCCATTGCTATTCACACAGAAAAGCCAACCCTGTGCAAGCAAAAATACATAATTGTCTACCGTGGTAGACAATTTAAATAACTGCGTGAATACTGGTGTTGTATTTTATGTTGTGTGAATTCTGCAGAATGACCCTGACGAGAATGCAGTGAAATAGGTTGGGCAATAAACTATACAATTTATTGTTTGTGCCTTAGATATTTAAATTCTCAACGGGAAAACATTGTTTTGAATTGTTTTATAAGTCGTTACTGATTTGATGTTAGAGTTAAATGCCTTAAGTTTGGTATTAGTTGCACGTTAAAAATTCATGAACAGTTGAAAAAAAAAAAAAAAGTGGACAGAATAGACTCCCGCTCCAGCACAATTTCAGAGAGAAAACTTATTCAGAAAACATAAAACTAATAGCATGGCTGATTCTAGTATACTTCTTTCTTTCTTTCTTTCTCTTTCTTTCTTTCTTTCTTTCTTTCTTTCTTTCTTTCTTTCTTTCTGCCTTCCTCCTGCCTGCCTGCCTGCCTGTCTGTCTCTGTCTGTCTGTCTGTCTGGTGTCCTTCACTGCTCTGTACCGTTAGATGTCGCAGGCTTGTTTGATGATTGGTTTCAGAACTAGGACTCGCTCTGTCGCTTGGCGTGATGACAGTGTGTGTGTTTTTAAGGTGTTGATCCATCTTTTTCGTGGTCTTCTACTGCCTATTTGCTGTTTCCATTTTCATGTTGTATGCTCTTGGTGCTGGCAACACTGGGTTCACTCTCACTTGGTGGCCGAACCAGATAAATCTGTGTCTATCAATGTATTTAACAACTGGTGTTGCTCCAACTGTTTTATAGATTTCTTCGTTTCTAATATGGTCTTTTTCCTGATCTGTATACACACATTCTAGTATACGCACACGGGAATCTTTACCTGTCATAAGGAGTGTGTCCATGTGCGATATTATGTTTTTTGACAGCAACACTATTGAAGTTAACCGTGTGAAATGAAGGTGATCCTTTGCAACCCTAGAGTCACGGACATGTTTCTTGTTGTAACAGCTTTCTAACTTCCAGAGGGATCAACAATGCCTCTTGACACGGCTTTGTCGTCTGTTCTTTGTCACCCACTGGAGCATCATAGCTCCTCAAGCAACTAATGCCAAGCTGTTCTATTGTTTGCTATCTGACACAGTTTCTTGGATGCCCTCTAACATCCCATATTATTAATGTCTCCAGTTCTCTTCTCCGAATGTTTTTACTTCTCCCTTTTCACCCGTTACCTACCCAACCTGTAAAAGAACCATTGTCTCGGCACGCTAAATCAAACTACATTTATCAATTCCATTGTGAGTACAGGAAACTTACATAGGTAGAACGGAAAGACAATTAGCAAATCGAATAGCCGAACGTATACCAGTGAGAGTGAAGAGAGTTAATCAGTCTCCAAGATTCGCTGTGCAGTTGACAGGCTATACAAGTCCTCTTCATCGATTTCTCAATATCTCATAAACTATGGTCATAATGTTAACAAAGAAAAAGCATTTCGCATACTGTATTCGACGAACAATAAATGGGTACTCAAATATAGTGAGGAATTAGCAATGAGACGGTTCGAGACAGTTGTATGCATACAGAAAGAGTTCGTGTTAAATTTGAAATTACCGTTGGGATAAAAATACTCCGGGTTCGAACAATACCTGTGACTATGTGTTTTAAGTGTTTCAGCTGAAGTATTATTCATTTATTCACTTCATATGCTATATAACGCTGCAGTGTGAGAAATATGACAGGTTATAAATCGTGCAACATATTATTTGTGGCCTCTGGTGTTTACATCTCTATTTCGTCAGCAGATGAACTTTCTAGTTATATTTGTATCCTGTATTATTCTGAATACGTTAGCGTGGCAATAAGGAATATTGAGCGTGTGTCGTGGTGTAAGTGGGGCTATGTCATATGTATTGCACATTGTTGTACAGGATGGACACTGAGGTCATGGCTAAATGTTGGGAGATAACATGGCAGCTTTGTTAATGTGCTGGCTCTGTGGCCAAGGGGTTACCACGCAGTTTGTAATCTCACATACTGCTTTCGAAACACATCTACGGGCGATTTAGTAGCAGACCACCTTATGTTGGTTTTTATACAATAGTATGAGTGCCGGTGGTTCAGAAAGCAATGGCAAACTACTGAACTTAAACTTGCCAAGAAATTACAAACAGCCAAAAATGCTGGAGTTGACAGCGACGTCCTGTAAAGGATGTGCAATTAACTTTTTTATGTTAATTTTAAGACGACTAGGGAGAGTTTCTTCGAAAAACAACTCAAGAAAGTCCTCAGTATTAAAGAGTGTCGTTGAAAAATAATAATAATATAATATCATAAAGACTTTGGTAACTTTTATTCCATAACTAGAAGTGAGGTTTCATCAAGGAAATTCAGGGCATCATTTGTTTTATTTGTATTTTATTGTCATGATCTTTGTTTTTCAAGTCTGCATCTTTAGACCTAGTTGTTGTGATCTATCATCGAATATGATTAATTTATCTTGCATATGATTTCTTGTGCGGGAGAGGATTGCAGTGTCGTCACCAAAGTCTAGATCATCAAACTGTTCTGTCGAACTCCATTGAAATTCCGTTTTGAGTGGTAGCTAAAGTTGCCTTTAAAATCCATTTTATAGTCAGTAAGAATAATAAAGGTAACAAAACGCAATTCTGTCGCATTCCTGTTCTTATTTCAAACGTATTCGTTAGTTTACCATAATTAAGAAGGCTGCCTTTCATGTATCAATGTGATGTCTTTATTAAATTAATGAACTTCTGTTAGATCCCATCATATCTTATCGTTTTCTGAAAAGATTTCCTACCAATACTGTTAAACACCTTTTCAAAGTCCATAAATCTAAAATAAAGTGACTAATTCATTTCAATGCTTTGCTCTTTTATACGTAATATGATATCTGGTCAGTACAGGATCTGTTTAGATACGGTCCTGCTTGTTTTGTCCTTAATTGTTTGCCATTAGCAGCTCTTAATCTCTTCTGCGTGATCTTGCTTAATGGTTTCCCAGGAATCGACAAAAACAAAATTTCTCTAATATTTTCACACTCTCAAAGGTCTCCTTTCTTTGCTAACTTCACCAGACATCATTTTCACCAGGCTGCTGGTATTTCTTCAGTCTGTCATTCTATGCTAA
>JACEFZ010025193.1:7500-10000 GCA_014155875.1 Cepaea nemoralis | reverse complement strand
CCAGACAGAAGATTACACTGCTGGACTGTAACAGGATCAATGAGTTTACACAACAAACTACAGACTAAACAAAACAAATTAAGAACAACAAAATTAGGTTTTTATTGGCAGAACTGCATGATTCAAGGACAAACAGGCATCTTGACATGTCACATAACTGACATATACAGAAATGGGAACCTAAGTTCCCACAGTAATCACTGCTGCCTAACATCGCGATGCACATGACTAGGTACCCATCTCCACAAACCAACAAGGACATGGCAACAACAGAGCCTCAACGTAAACAACAACATAACAGCAGGTATGGACTCTCTATTGTAATCATCTCAGGACTCATGGACAGTTGGTACATACAGAAATGGGAATCTGAAATCCCACAGAGATAACTGCTGCCTAGTACTAACTACAGGGGCGGTCTCTAAATGACAGTGAGACCTCAATCATGTTCAGTTGAGTCGAAGGGCACCTTCAATACCCACACAAGACACCCGCATCACATAAGTCGACTGGGACCAGATACAGCGAAAAACCATAACATAACGAATAACAAAACTATAACCCTAACAGCAGAGATATAGTGGCATAAACAAGCATAAACAGGTATACGAAGGGTATACGAAAGGGGATGAGTGGCCTACGACATTAACCAGAGCTGGGGCTCAAGTTTGCTCTACAACCCACAAACATGGCCAGGGGTCACTACCAAGCTTACAAATTGCCAGGTCACCTGGCTTACAAATTGCCAGTTATTTTGATGGATTTCCTCGGTCCTCGTGTGTGGGCCACACAAGCCAGTCATGGTTAAATCTAGAGGCATTTGTGACTCCCTGCTCTGGTCCAGTGACTGGGGAGGGCCGGTTAAAGCCTCCCTATTCTATACAACAGCGATCTACATAATCGCTCCTTCGGCCACGGTTGTCTGGTTTGGAGAGACCGGGAAACTGACCCGCGCCTCTATTTATCCTCACTTCCAGAGCGGCTTCCCATCATACCCCAGGGCACTGCAAGGGATGCTGGTATGGGTAACATCATCAACATCATCATGTATCGCGCCAGACTATTACACATCACACCCCCAATTTTTCGACGGTCCCTCGTCGAATACTCTAGACCCTTAGGGTTTAGACAAAACACTAGGGCTATTTAAGTAAACAATCAATTAAGGGGGTTTCACCATGGGACTTAAACCTCTCAGCGTAAAATTGTCACCAGTTATATTTTCTGAACCTGCCTTAAAAACATACATCAGTGACAATTTTTTAAAAAATCAGTCCCTGACAAAAGATAATACCATATCTTATGAGTGGCCATGAGGAATATGCAGTCTGCATACAAAATAAACTAGCAACCCTGACATCAACATCAACACTTAGCTCCATGGATGCAATACGTAGGGGCACAAAAAAAAATTTCACACAGGCATCCCCTTAAATTTACAATTCCTACTTGTAACCCAAAAACAACAATGACCGGAATAACATGCATGCTATCCACTAGATCACCTGCAAACCAAGATGCAGACATCCCTGCCACTGAAAAAAAAAATATAATTCCCATGACTATGCAGGCAAACCCAGTTTTTGTTTTCCCGGTCTGATTCTGGTAGCCCCGCTTCAGCCAGCCGCATCCACCAGTTCCATGGGATGAGTCAGTAATTTCTCAGTTGTCACCATGGTACCCAAATGAAGCGGGGTAGGAAAATACCTGTACATGGGGAAAAAAACAAAGCAAAACAAACATGCTGGAAGACATGGCGTCTTAGACTCACTTTCTGTGCGTGGGGATTCCTAATTCGAATTAATATTGCATAACACAAAATAATTAACTAGTAATTAATTATTTGTCCATAAAGTGTGTCGCAGAAATATATAACTAATGTTTCTGTCTGATGATGCTCACTGGATATCGTTTCCTCCCACTATTATGTGTCTCTTTTGAATTGTCTTATGCACAGGGGAAATATAGGAAATCAGTTCATTCACTGCTCGATGATTCTCGCTGGATGCTATTTCTTCTCACTGAATGT
The DNA here is from genome assembly GCA_014155875.1 of Cepaea nemoralis. NCBI lineage: Eukaryota > Metazoa > Mollusca > Gastropoda > Stylommatophora > Helicidae > Cepaea > Cepaea nemoralis. The sequence goes on along the minus strand of JACEFZ010025193.1, from coordinate 7,971 downwards.
CTATTATGTGTCGCTTTTAAATTTTCTATGCACGGGGGAAATATAGGAAATCACTGTTCACTCGACCCGCAACACTCAATATGTCCACCCATGACATCATGAACATGGACGAACACGCTAGTATTAACTCCTCTGCTTCCGCCTATAAGGAAAGGATTTTCTTATCACCACAGGTAACATTGTCATCTGTCACTTCAAACGGACATGGTGAACTGATGCACAATAAGGGAAACATCCCCCTCGATGATCTCAGGTGATGGTGCCACCATTGGGGATTGAATATGGATGTCCAGCGCTCTGCTGCTGGGACGCACTGGTGGGATGGATTTCTGATGTCCCCTCTTCCAGACAAACAAGGGAAAGGTACTTCTATGGATGGCCCCAGATGTTGGCATTGCTGAAATCAGTCGCATGAACAGTCCACAACTGTTCTCCCAAAAGAGTCAACAGAATTTTTCTCTTGGACAAGCA
>JACEFZ010025193.1:0-2500 GCA_014155875.1 Cepaea nemoralis | reverse complement strand
AGGACAAAATAAGAAGCACCTAAGGCCTGCAAAAGGGCGCTATTTAGTGTAAGTAAAGACCTAATACTTCCCAAACTACCAGCAGTAACCACCATGGCGCTACTTTCAGCTGTATATATATATATATTTATTCTCATATCCTTTACAGGACATCGCTGTCAACAGCAGCATCTTTCTGCTGTCTGTTGATTTCTTGGCAAGATTACGCTCAGCAGTTTGCCATTGCTTTCTGAGCGGCCGGCTCAGTGTCCCGCAAGTCACCAGCGGGGGACGAACCGCTCCCAGCTCGCTCCCGCTACGAGACTGCGTGACAAACGGGATTACGGAGAAAGTGTTGTAACCCCTCAGCCAGAGAGACCGGCATATATATATATATATATATATATATATATATATATATATATATATATATATATATATATATATATATATATATATATATATATATATATATATCCAGAAGGTTTGCCTGATATGTTGTAGTTTGGGCAGTCTTGGAGTATGTGCTCCTGCTGTCTGCGACGCCAAATCACATGTGCACATGACTGAGTCATCAATCTTGAATTTTGGAGACATGTGGTTGCGTAATCTATTATGTCCTGTTCTGAGGCGCAGAATAATGACTTGTTCTGTCTGTCCATAACGTGGTAGTCGCCGTGAGCAGGTTTTGGTGGGCTTCTGACTGATTTGATCATTCTTTTCTTTTGGTGGTATGTAGTGGGCACATCAGGCTGTTCTTCTTTGGCTCCTTCCTTAGCCAATTGATCAGCTCTGTCGTTTCCGGGTACTCCACAGTGGGTTGGTATCCACTGCATGGTGACCTTATGCTGGCTGCTAAGTTCAGAAAGTAGTGTCCTTAGTACTGGCAACTTCCCAGACAGGAGCGCCTCGAGTACTGATTTTGCAACTGTCAGTAGCACCACATGTTGTGTACCATGGCTGGTATTTAGTAATTTCTCTGCTTCTATCTTGATTGCCTCAATTTCTGTATCATAGTTATGGTGGTTGGGGTGTGTGTGGGTGGGAGGGTAGATGAGAGAAGCATGTGTTGATGTGCGCGTAGGTGATGTGTGGGTGTGAGTGGTTGATTGATGACTACGTGAGTGGGTGGATGTGTGTGAGAGATGAGTGTATGGGTGGGGGGAGGTGTGTAGTTGTGAGAAGATGTGTGTGAGCGGCGGATGTGTGTGGGTGGGGTATATGTGGTTGGCGGGGTGTGTGTGGGTGGGAGGGTGTGTGTTTTGGGTTATGGGTGGGGGAGATGTGTGGGCAGGTGGGGAGATGTGTTTATGGGTGGGGATGTGTGTATAGGTGGGGATGTGTAGTTGAGAGGTGGCGAATATTGGGTGGGGGAGTGGGTGTAGGTGGGCTGATGTGTGTGTGGGTGGGTGGGGAAAATTGTGAGAGTGCGGGATATGTGTGCGGATAGGTGGGTTGGCGTGGGTATGTGTGTGTGGTTCTTCTTCTTCTCTTCTTCTTCTTCTTCTTCTTCTTCTTCTTCTTCTTCTTCTTCTTCTTCTTCTTCTTCTTCTTCTTCTCTTCCTCTTCCTCCTCCTCCTCCTCCTCCTCCTTCTTCTTCTTCTTCTTCTTCTTCTTCTTCTTCTTCTTCTTCTTCGTCTTCTTCTTCTTCTTCTTCTTCTTCTTCTTCTTCTTCTTCTTCTTCTTCTTCTTCTTCTATTTCTTCTTCTTCTTCTTCTTCTTCTTCTTCTTCTTCTTCTCTTCTTCTTCTTCTTCTTCTTCGTTCTTCTTCTTCTTCTTCTTCTTCTTCTTCTTTTCATCCTCCTCCTCCTCCTCCTCCTCCTCCTCGTTCTTCTTCTCTTCTTCTTCTTCTTCTTCTTCTTCTTCTTCTTTCTTCTTCTTCTTCTTCTTCTTCTTCTTCTTTCTTCTTCTTCTTCTTCTTCTTCTTCTTCTTCTTCTATTTCTTCTTCTTCTTCTTCTTCTTCTTCTTCTTCTTCTTCTTCTTCTTCTTCTTTCTTCTTCTTCTTCTTCTTCTTCTTCTTCTTTCTTCTTCTTCTTCTTCTTCTTCTTCTTCTTCTTCTTTCATCTCCTCCTCCTCCTCCTCCTCCTCGTTCTTCTTCTTCTTCTTCTTCTTCTTCTTCTTCTTCTTCTTCTTCTTCTTCTTCTTCTTTCTTCTTCTTCTTCTTCTTCTTCTTCTTCTTCTTCTTCTTCTTCTTCTTGGGGAAATGTGTGTGGGTGGGGGATCAGTGGGTGTGTGGCGGCATGTATGTTCGCCTGGTTCTGTGTGAGTGCGTGGAGGTATGTGTGGGTGTGTGGGGGAGGTTTGGTGGGTGGGGGATTGTTGGTTGCTGCGGGATATAAGGGTGGATGGGGGATGTGTCTCACAACATTGCAATATGCAACTGTTTATGTTTACAATTTCATTTGATAATGTTTTTTTTTTGTTTTCTCATGTGAATGTATCATGCGTATAAAAGCAAGTTTTTGTTTTCAAATCCATTTGACAAATTTTTTTCCCCTATGTTTAAAAGGAAACATGCCA
>JACEFZ010025192.1:0-25384 GCA_014155875.1 Cepaea nemoralis | reverse complement strand
AAAAAATTTTTGGAAAAATTAATTTTTTTTTTGGGTTGACCAATCATGACCCGTGATTAGATTCATTAATTTATTTAACCATTCATAGCCCGAGTCGACCAATCATGACATAGGGTTCAACTATCAAAAGCACCTATCATAAAACATCAAGCATGCATATAAACAAGAAGCTGAAAGTTGATTTATTCGTCACAATGCTATGCTGCTAATGCCAGCCTTAACAGTACTAGAATCACAGTCATTAAATCACATCATGTAAATAATGCCTGGAAAACAAGACAGATAGGGGACAGAAAAAAAAAAAGTTTTGTATACCCTTTTTCGCAATGGCGTCACATCACATCTTTCAGCGTTTGTTGATTTTTTGGGCAAGTTTCGCTCATATTTTTTGCCATTTTTTTTTGTGGGCCGGCCCCAAAACCCCATAGTTACCGACGCGTTTCAAACCACGCTGATTCTCACCGTCGTCACGTTTTCGAGAGTATAACGAGATACGGAGAAAATCGCAAACCTCTGGGCCCAGGAACCCGGGCAGAAACGATGGGAACCTAAAAACAAGTGTAAGGATAATACCGATTTTCGATTATATAGACCACCAAAGAATTAAATGATTCTGACATTTTCTAAAATGGTACATGCTCAACCCTCGGCTATTTGAGAACATTAGAATACAAGACGATCGGACGATCCATTAAGAGTTGGTTAATGGAGTAAACGAGGCATTCAAGAAATCAAATATGATGTTAGTACAAGCTACAAGACAAGGGAAACATAGAAAATTACACCTGCGTCCTTTCTGCTACGCTTCATGGCAGAAGCAGAAGAACAACAAAAGCAGTAGGACAAAAGAAGCTTGAGGATTAGAGCGAGCAGACTAAGGGTTAAAATATTATCCTTTTTTTTTAAACGAAGGGAGGTAAAAAAAAACAAATACTGTAAAACCTGGGTTTTCATCGATAATCCGTCTGGAAACAATCGGCGACATTCGAAACCGACGAAAACCGATGCAATTATTTACATATGAATCATTGTAAATCAAATTAATTCGTTCTAGACTAGTGGTTCTCAACCTGTTTTGGCCCGTGCCCCCCTTCACCATATTCTCAGAACATCATCCCCCCCCCCCCCCACCTTTCGTATTTCCTACCTAAAAATTTGGCCCGTGCCCCCTTTCACCATATTCTCAGAACGTCATTCCCCCCTTTCGTATTTCCTACCTAAAAATCTCGCCCCCGCCCCTACACAGTATACGTAATAATGGAAGCTAAATTTAATAGCACATACTAAAACAAGTCTAGACGTTCACATGAAACATGATTTGTGGGTCTACTTACTTTATAAATTGAATTTTAGAAGGGTGAGACGTACAGAACCGTACAGTATGAAGGGAAAAAGAATACCAAGTAATCCGTTCTTGTATAAACGCGATCTTGAAATAATCTTAATTCCTCCCTGAAAACCCTAAAACTCCCCCCTGGTGGGAGGGGGGGGGGGGAGAGAGGGGGGAATTCCCCACCGGTTGAGAACCACTGTTCTAGACACTCCAAAACTACATACCAAAAACAAATTTTGTAAAGAATAAATACAGTGTTTAATACTATTTTTCGGCACTAGACTTGTCCGAACTCGCACATTCGCCGTGCCTAGTAACACTGCGTATGCCAGTGATCTTCTTGAATTTTTCAAACCATCCTTTGCTGACCTTAAAATCACTAAATATACTTGCACTCGTCCCAGGCACATACGATTGCCTCCGAAACAGAATCGCCATCTAACTGTTTTTGATGTATCCAAATTAATGAGAACTTCTTCAAGTGTTTCGTTAGCACGTTCACGCCTTTCGCTACATTAGTTTCCTTTATTGCTTCCTTTTTCGCCTCAGTGGAATTTATCGTGAACGGCGACTTCCCATACATGAAGGCCGATTTCAGCAATCTTAATGCCGCTCTCGTATTTTGTTATCAGCAAGTGATGCTCACACATCGAAAAACAATGCCAAACTGAGCAGAAGAAACCGTAGGTTCCTTTTGTTTTCGCAAAGTTAGCAGCGAGATTACGAGGGTGCACCGACGAAATCCGAGGCAACCGACGAAACAGAGGCAATTTTTTTCGCTGAATAAATCGACGAAAACGAAAACCGACGATAACCGAAGGCAACGAAAACCGATGTTTTACTGCATAGACAAACCCTATGTTATGCCGAAGAGTTACGTGTGTAAACAGCATGTTGCAAGGATGTATGAGTGCTGTCATGTGTGCTCTCTCATTGTTGTAAGGGAGCCGCGAAAGCGGTGTGGCCACACGCTCGACTGACGGCGCTGTGGTCATGAGTTTGATTCGTATCTGAATTTTTAAAACGGATTTTAATCACAGAGGCCCGGGAATGTTAACCCGCTCAACAAATGCCCGCAGAAGTCGGATGTGTCGGCCTAACGGCGCAAGAACGCAGCTCTGCTGTAAACAGGCACAGCGCAATCACGTCCGAAAAAACTCTCCGAATGAACGCAGAAGAAGAAGAAGAAGAAGAAGAAGAAGAAGAAGAAGAAGAAGAAGAAGAAGAAGAAGAAGAAGAAGAAGAAGAAGAAGAAGAAGAAGAAGAAGAAGAAGAAGAAGAAGAAACACAGAGGCTACACACACTAGGTTGCATGATTTACTATCCAACATATTTTGCTGCATCTCTTCATGTTCACAAGTTTTAAAAAGTGATCTGGACTCCAAGGACGACCCAGTCCAAAATGTGTACAAGGGGAAGTAAAGGCGGCCTGTGTGATTCTGAACACATCAGCCACCTAGTACCGATTGGTATATTAAAATATAGGTTTAAACTCTGTGAGTCTTAAATCCCAACGAAATGTACTGTACCTATAGCCTTTTGCAAGATGAAAAGCATACTGACCAATACAACGATGTCAATTGCAATGAGAAAAAGAGTGTCAAGGTGCTACATAGAACCTGTACTTTTGTATGGATGTGAAGTGTGGAAGATGAGCAAACAAGCTGAAAAACATCTGATGGCTGTGGAAATGTGGTTTCTGAGGAAAATGTAAAGAATGCCATGGACAGACAGAAAAACCAACGACCAAGTCCTACAAGAAACAAATAAAGATCGTACACTGATTACATAAATTAGATATAGACAATCACAATTTTTTTGGTCACGTTATGAGAAGAAATAGATTGGAAAACGTGATGACAATTGACATGATCGAAGGAAGAGAATAAGGGGAGGACAGAAAAGTAATATCTGGATGTCTGGGTCAAGCGGTATAGTCGAGACAAGAACACTAAGCTGATCCACAACTCTGGTGATCGAGTAAGTTGGCGAATCATGACCGCTCACACTTGTCGAGATGGCACATGATGAATGAATGACCCAATGCGCCTTAAGCTTGTAACGAGTATTTTACTGACTGACTCATGGAAATATATATAGTCTAGAGATGTTGATGTAAATTATAATTAGGCTACACGTGTGTAGATAGTGTGTGATAACACACGTGTAGATTCTGGATGTGGATGTACATTATAATTCGAGTTATGTGTGCAGATATTGTGTGGTAATACATTTATAGATTCGGGATGTAGATGTAAATTATAATTAGCCCTATGATTGCAGACAGTTAGGTTAGTTAAAATCCTGTACAGGATTTCGCAGTCAACACCCGCATGTTTTGCTGTTGTAATCTCTTGGCAAGTTTACCTTCAGTAGTTTACCATTGATTTCTGAACATCACGCCGGCGCCTTTACTTCCCAAACATTTCCTGATACCCACTTTAGGTTGGTAACCCAGGTCAATTAATACAAAAACAAAAAACTATTGCGACTCCTTTTGATATGTGCATAACCTTTACAGGACGTCGCAGTCACCCCTGCCTGTTTGTGATCTCTTGGCAAGTTTACATTAAGTAGTTTGCCATTGCTTTCCGAACGACCCGCTCTCATATCATTGCATGAAAACTAACGCAAAGTGGTCTGCTGCTATATCTCCCGCAGCTTTGATTCGAACGCGGTATGTGGGATTACGAATTGAGCCCGTAACAACTGCGCCACGGAACTGATTGTATTGTTGTGCCCTAGTAGACATCAACAACAGCAGTAAAATGCTGGTGTTGACAGCGATGTCCTGTAAATAGAAAGCGGTTCTCGCCGCGTTGGTAAGTTACGGGATAAGTGAGCCGGCCGTTCAAAAAGCAATGGCAAACTACTGATCGTAATCTTGTCAAGAAATCAACGACAGCTGTAAAATGCTGCTGTTGACAGCGATGTCCTGTAAAGTATATGCGGCAGAAATGGCTAAAGTATCTTGCTGACGGTGATTACCTTGCCACGCTGTGTATCCCTTGCTGTAGGTCCTCGGTTGTGAGATGTCCTTTCCTGCCAGAGACAGCATCCTCTGCGTTTACTGGGTGGGTTTGATCTGCGTTGCATCTATCTACAGGTTGTGGAGATCCTGAATTTGATGATGCAGACTTAAATAGTTCTGATTTCACTGATATTATGGACACAGAAAGACTGGGTTGACTTGAAGGGGTTATTCTGTTGGTTGGGTCTGGAGATTCGTTGGAAGAAATCTCTTCGTAATGTTGATACTCGGAGGTAATTGTATTTAGATACTCCCGACTGGTAGTGTCGTGTTGAGGGCTGACACAAAACACGCCACGATGATGTGTGCTGTCCTCTGGAGAAGATATCTGCAAACAAAACACAATAATATTTAGTGCACACATAGTTCATAGTATCTTGTCTAAAATGGGATTCTGTATGCGACTACATAATGTCGTTGCCTGCACTTACCCAGCCTCAAAAATAAGGATCGGAGTTCCAACCTCACAAAAAAGGTCTGTGTAGCCACCCTTATAGATAAGGTCTTTATACCCATCTCCACACACGAGGACCAAGTTGCCACCTCACAAGCAAGATCCGTGTACAAATAAGGTCCACGGTCCCACCCCTCATAACAAGACCCGGTGTCCCCCCCCCCCCACCCCACCCCCCCCCCCCACACACACAATACCAGCACTTTGTCTGGAATATAACAACATCATCGTGATAAGGCAATATTAATTTTCTCGTCGAACTTACTACATAGTTGGTCTAGAATTCTGTTTTATAACGTTGTTAATCATATTGGCATTCCATTCAGCCTGTTATTCTCCTTTTACACATCTATTTTCAACCCTTCAAGTGATCTAGCAGGAGCACATACATATTTGTTTCAGCTGCTAAGTTAACAGAATATTATTGCACCATGTCGTCATTACCAGATTTTATGGATATGGGCGAGAGGTCCGGATTGTCCGGTCATGAACTTAGAGCAAGTGCTAAACAGGAATTAAAAGATTTCCAAGCACAGCAACGAGAAGAAAGAGCAGAGAACAAAGAAGCTAAGGAATTACAAGCAGCTCTTGAAAAAGAAGCTAGAGAACTACAAGCAGCTCGTGAAAGAGAAGATAGAGAATTGCAAGCAGCTCGTGATAAAGAGGCTAGAGAACTACAAGCAGCTTTAGAAAGGGAAAATCTGGCACAGAAAAGGAGAGGCTTGCATTTGAGAAAGAGAAACTAGCAGCCGAGTTGGTAATGAAGAACAAAGAGATAGAATGGAACTTAAAGGTCAAGACTCTTGAGAAAGACAAGGAAGCCGAGATAGCTCAAGCAAAATTACAAGCGAAATCAGTAGACCCCATGAAACGGTACAAGGGTCTGATCAGGAATTTTACACAAGGTGATTCAATTTAAGCATGGATAACTAATTTTGAAGTGCTAATGAAATATTGCAAAGTTCCAACCGAAGAGTGGCCATACCATTTACCATCATTTGGCCTTGGAACCTTTGCAGATCGTGGAGGTGATCCCTGAAAACCTACGTACCAACTACACTTATATTAGAGACAAAGTCTTGTCACATTTTTCTTTGGATCAAGCTGGGTTACGAACGAAATTTAAAACTTTGGCACCAAAGGCAAACCAGACGTTCGTAGACTATGTCTCAGAAACAACTTCGCTTTTTGATAAGTGGCTTAAATCAGCTGATTTGGGTTAAAATTTTGAGAAACTCCGTGATCTCATGTTAAGAGACAAGTTGATTTCTTCAGTGCCAGAAACGATGTCTAAATTTCTTGTGGAGAACAAGTGTACGTCAGTTCCGGAGATGGATTCCAAGGGCGAGGCATATTACAACGCCCATAGAGATGTGTTTGCTGAAGGAGCTCAACCGGAGTTAGTTATAGGAGCTAGTGCGAGAGTACCCAATCAAAAATACCACAGTAGACCGAACAGATTCTCACAATATGGTCAGCAGTACAGAGATAGAGGGCCATAGCACATGAGAGTTAACACACACACAGAACCAGATAGACCTAGAAAGGGTTACTTCATACAATGTCCACATTATAGATTTCAACATGCTTCCCTTGAAATGTGCGACAAGAACCCCAGTTACGACTCTTACCTCAAGAACGTAACACCTAAGAAGGCGAATAAGTATGCTTCTTACAAAAATAGTGTTAAATGTTTTGTCTGTAACTCCTGCGGGCATATTTCAAAAGATTTTAGAATTAGAAAAACATGGAAAGAGGCCAATTCAGCATACATATTCATTAGTAGTGAAACATACGAATTTGAAGACACTCATGCAACCATTAGAGACATTCCACAACGACAGACCGTGTAACGTGTACAAAGAATTCCATGAAGATGGTAACCTGGCATGTGGCCATAATGTATCTATACAAGAGGCCAATGCAGTCAACATCCAGAATTGTACCCTGAAAGCCCCTCAAGCATGGGTCAATGGATCGCCAACAACATGTGTCAGAGACACAGGGGAATCCATTATAGGGGTAGACCAAAAGCTTGTAAAGACAAAAACTACACAGGCAAGAGTGTTGCTTGTAGAACAGTTGGCCGTACTCTAGAGAGATACAAGATTGCGTGGGTCACAATAAAATCCCCATACTTTGAAGGTAGTGTGCGAGCAGCAGTTTACCAAACCCGTGTGCTGGTATGATAATTGGGAACATTCCAAATGTGAGAGATTGTACCCATGAAGAAGCGATAGACTGGTAGATCAAATATATACCAACTAATGCACTTACGAGAGTCCAGGTTTGAAAGCAAAAAGAAGAAGAAAATAGGCACACGACATCACAACATACTTTGAAGGCCAGTACACAAAACCCTTTGATACTGACGAAAGACTTAGCCACAGAACAAAAACAAGACCCCACATCACAAGCATGTTTCAAGAACATACACAAACCAGCTAAACAAGCGAAGCATGTTAAATAGGAATTTATTTTAGATAACAACATACTTACCTGACAATTCAGGAAAGGAGCAACACTACTCTTCCAAACAGTGCTACCTAGTAAAAATCGCAGCGGGGCACTGAAACTTGCACATGACTCACCATTTGCAGGTCACATGGGGATAGCAAAAACTACACAAAGAATTTTGGCACAATTCTATTGCCTGGCTATTCGAAGGATATTGGTAGACATGTCCGATCATGCGAGCTATGCCAAAGGACTACATCGAAAGTTAAACATCCTAAGGCACCAGTTCAACAAACTGATCTGGCATCTCGACCGTTCCAGAAAATAGCGGTCAACTTCGCGAGACCACTTAACACGACATCAGATCAAGGCAATAGATTTATACTAACAATGATAGACCTTTGCACCAGGTGGTCAGAATCAATCCCGTTAAGATCTATCACTTCTAGATCCATCGTAGACTCATTTCTGGTAATTATCAGCAGAATAGGTTTTCCTTTGTGTATATTATCCGACAGAGGTAGCCAATTTACTTCTGATGCTCACCAAGCCGCCATGAAGATATTGGGCAAATCTCAGGTGTTCAGTTCTCCATACCACCCAATGACCAATGGTGTGAACGAAAATTTCAACGGAGTCCTGAAAAGAACATTAGGAAAAGTTGCGACTTAACGACCCATCGATTGGGATATTTTATTACCAGCTGTACTATTCGCATACCGCGAAGTGCCACAGGCGAAGACAGGTTTCTCCCTGTTCGAACTTGTGTACGGAGAAATTCCACGGAGCCCATTGACTCTGTACAATGATGTGCTCACAAATAAAGTGCATGACCACCCGAAACGGGAGGCGTACGAGATGGTAACACATCTAAGGGAGAAAATAATGACTGTATGTCAAATTGCGAAATCGGCACTTCAGAAAGCAGGTGAAAAATACAGACAGTATGACAATAGAAAGGTCAAGACAGTCGTCTTAAAAGAAGGCAAAGAGGTATTACTATTATTACCCAACCCTAGAGATTGTCTCGTCATTTCATGGCAGTGTCCATTTAAGGTTGTCAAGAAAATCAGTGATGTTGATTATTTAATTAACGTCAAAGGTAAAATCAAAATAATTCACATTAACATGCTGAAACCATACATGGATCGCAATACAGACAAAACACAAACAATCCAACAATTACCACACAGAACAGCTGCAGCATGCTGGGTCATTAACGAACAACAAGATGATGCAGTAACACAACAGATACCGACACCAACTATCAACAGTACTAATGGTAACGGTGATTGGAAGGGTCACACAGGGAAAACAATTACACCTTTTTTTGGAAGGGTAGAGGGCAGGCAGAAAAAAGGCAACACGGTGTGGGCTTTGCAGTGAGGAAATCGATACTGGGAATGATTGAAATTCCAGCAGGAGGGAATGAAAGACTATTATCCCTGCGCTTGGCAACCTCTTGTGGGTTTGCCACCATTATTACTGCATATGCACCGACACTCGATTCCTCTGATGATGTGAAGGATTCATTCTATGAGAAGTTAGACTCTGTGATCAAGGCAGTTCCAAAATCCAACTACATTTATATGCTTGGTGATTTCAGTGCTCGTGTGGGCAAGGACTCGAATTCATGGCGAGTGTGCCTTGGAAAATACAACATCGGTCGCATGAATGAAAATGGGCAAAGACTGCTGGAGCATTGCACCAGAAATGACCTATGTATTACAAACTCCTCTTCTAAAACAAAAGAGCTGCTAAGACAACATTGAAACATCCAAGATCCGGCCATTGGCACCAGCTGGACTTCATCATCACACGGAGACAACATCTGAACCATATATCATTGACTCGAAGTTACCACAGTGCTGACTGTGATACGGACCACTCTTTGGTTGTTGCAAGGGTTAGACTGAGACCAAAGAGAATCTACACAGCTAAACATAAATCTAGCCCCAGGATTAATATTATTAACACTCACGATCATGAAAAGTGCTTTCATTTTTCAACAGCAAATTGAAGACGCTTTCACTGATACACCATAAAATTGTACAGTAAATGAAAAGTGGGGTCAACTTAAGGAAACTCTTTATACAACTGTCGTAGGGGTTTACGACACTATGGATCATAAGAGGCAGGACTGGTTTGCGACAAACAGCCAGACTCTGCAGCCCTTGATTGATAAGAAGAAGATAGCCCTCTTAAGAAACAAGGAAAGACCAACGCGTAACACTCCGAGTGAGCTAAAGCAAGCTAGAAAGGATGTGCAAAAGGCTGCCAGGCAGTGTGCAAATAATTATTGGATCAAGTTATGTGAGTCCATTCAAATCTCAAGTGATAAGAGAAACATCAGAAGCATGTATGAAGGAATAAAGAGCACAATTGAAAACATTGACTGGAGAAATCATAACTGATAAGAAACAGCGGATGGGCAGATGGGTAGAGAACTATTTGGAGCTTTACTCAAGTGAGACCAAACTAGCGGATGATGTCCTCAACGCCATAGAGGCTCTACCAACTCTTGACCACCTGGACACACTTCCCACCATAACAGAAGTTAAGTGTCCTATAAATGAACTTGCATCTGGCAGGGCTCCAGGTAAGGATGGCATTCCAATAGAGATTATCAGGAGTGGGCAAGACACACTCACTCTACAGATCCACCAGCTAATAGCGCTATGCTGGCGAGAAGGATAAGTCCCACAGGATTTCAAAGATTCAAGTATTATAACACTTTACAAGAACAAGGGCGATCGGAGCGACTGCAACAACTATAGGGGTATCTTACTTCTGTGTATTGTTGGAAATGTATTTGCCAGAATTGTTCTGCGCAGACTTCAAGCCCTAGGAGATCAAGTCTACCCCGAATCACAGTGTGGCTTTCGACAGAACCGGTCTACCATTGATATGATATTCCCATTGAGACAAATGCAAGAAAAATGCCATGAACAGAGTCAACCACTGTTTATTGCGTTCATTGACCTCACAAAGGTATTTTATTTGGTCAGTCGTGAGGGTCTGTTCAAGGCACTAAAGAAGATTGGCTGCCAACCAACTCTTCTGTCCATTGTGGAATCGTTCCACACAGACATGAAGGGTATAATCAAGTTTGATGGTGTAACTTCTGAAAAGTTTGAAATCAAGAGTGGTGTTAAGCAAGGTTATGTACTAGCTCCCACCCTCTTTGGAATATACTTTTCACTTCTACTGAAATATGCCTTTCGTGATCAGGATGGTGGTATATACATTCAATAACGCTCAGATGGCGGCCTCTACAATGCTCAGAGATTGAAGGCCAAGACCAAAATTAGTAGGGTTCTGTTCAGAGGGTTGCTTTTGCAGATGATGCTTCAGTTACGACCCACTCTGAGGAAGAATTGCAATGTCTACTATCTGCATTCTCCAATGCTTGTTCTGAATTTGGTTTAACAATTAGCAAAAAGAAGACACAGATTATGTCACAAGGTGCACATGGGGTACCATCAATCTTTATTGACGACGCCGAACTAGAGATAGTAGACCTTTTTTCATAACTAGGATCAGTGGTAAATAGCAAATTATCCCTAGATCAGGAAATCAACATCCGGAGTGGTAAGGCAGCAACAACAATGAACAGGTTAAGAAAAAGAGTCTGGGAGAACAGGAAGCTTACTGCCAAAACAAAAGTCCTTGTCTATCAAGCCTGTGTCCTTAGTACTCTTCTTTATGGAAGTGAAACCTGGACAACTTACTCACACCAAGAGAAACGTTTAAACAGCTTTCATATGCGGTGTCTGCGAAGAATTCTTGGTATTAAGTGGCAAGACAAAATCACAAATACTGAAGTATTGGAAAGATCAGGTTGTGTGACGGTTTATTCCATGCTCAGTATTCGTAGACTGAGATGGATAGGACATCTGAGGAGGATGGATGATGGTAGAATACCAAAGGACATTTTTTTTGGTGAATTACAGATGGGTAAGAGATCTCAGGGTCGGCCTCTACTACGATACAAAGATGTGTGTAAGCGGGACATGATTGATACAGGCATTGATAATGCACAGTGGGAGCAAGTCGCCGCTGAACGTGTTGCATGTAGGGCAAACATCAGAAATTGAATAAAGACAAAGGAGAAAATTATTGCAGATAAGTCACACACCGAGCGTGTGAGATGTAAGATGGTGCATGATGGTGGAAATGACCACGTGTTCACATGCACCCACTATGAACGGACATTTACAACGCGAATTGGCATTATCAGTCACATTCGCTACCGCCATAGGTAAAAGTTATTATGCCTTTTTAAAGTACAAACTATCGTCTGTCAAGACGGCAAAGTGCCAATGAATAGCAGCAATACAACAATTTGGTGATATTTTCTCAGATAAACCGGGACAAACAACATTAATACAATATAAGATCACTTTTCTATCAAACATACCTGTCAAAGTAAAACCTTATCCAATTCCAGTACATTACTTAGAAAGAGTAATAGCTGGAATATCAGAACTGGATCAGTGTGGCATAATTAGAAAGTCTACATCTAATTATTGTTCACCATTAGTTATTGTGAAGAAGAAAGACAATTCGTTACGGATTTTTATTGATTGTAGAAAATAAAATTCAACGCACTAACGTTATTAGATGCCGAACCCATGCCCAATGTCGACGATTTAATCGATGGCATGGCGAAATATAATTTTTTTTCAAAAATAAACGTTACTAAGGGATATTTGCAAATCCCTATCGATAAAGAATCCATGCACATCACTGCCTTCGCCACTCCTTTAGGTCTTTATGAGTGGGCGTACATGCCGTTCGGTCTGCTGAACGCATCGAGTACCTTTATGTGGATGATGCGCATGATACTACAAGGTATTACCAACGTAGCAACTTACATGGATGATATAAGCATCCACACTACGGATATCGACACATACACTGAGATCCTGAAACAGGTATTCCAAAGAATACAACAATATGGACTAAAAGCTACACCTAGTAAAGTTGAAATTGGTTAAAACGAAGTTCAATTTCTCCGGCATAAAATTTCTGATGGATTTCGGAAAACAGACCCACAGGTTGTCACCAAAATTCTGAACATTAAACCCACCACCACCAAGAAGGAAGTTAGAAGTGTGTTAGGACTCATCAATTACTACCAAAAGTTTATTCCTATTTTCGCGGACATGACAGCAACTTTTTCAGAACTATTGAAAAAAGCTCAACCCGCCCAAATTTAGGTGGACTGAAAAACATGATGAACTTCTGCAACAGATTAAGAATCATTTCAGTAGTTGTCCAATTCTGAAACTACGGGACATCTCAAAAGAATTCATTATTCAGACTGATGCTAGCTTATATACAATTTCTGCAATCCTTTTGCAAATTCATGATGGTAAATTACATCCTGTTCTGTACTTTAGCAGGAAACTATCAGAAACTCAAAATAAATATGCTGTCACTTAACTTGAAACTTTGGCTCTGATAGAAATCGTCAAAAAGTTTTCTAAAAATCTGCTCGGGAAAAAATTTCTTGTTCTTTCTGACAATAATCCTTTACAAGTCTTTAAAGATGGACACCCAAAAAACCCCAGAATACACAGATGATCTCTTCTTTTGCAAGATTATGATTTTATATCTGTGACATACCGGGTAAAGGTAATAACGTGGCTGATCTTCTCAGTAGACTATATAAATCTTTACACATATTACATTTCATGTTACTGCCTGCGTGCATACATGTTAAAATGGAGTAATCTAGCATTCCGAATAATATTTTCACTTCTGAACTCCCGTATAAAACGTTTCCAAATATGCAACAGTTTGCCATATTGTTCAATTCAACTCAAATCAAATAAATCAACTTTATTAGGGTCACAAATTGGGCGCGCAGGCCCGTCTTACATTCGGCCCTTCCAATCACTCGTCTTTCGTTCATCAAGAGCATTATACATTTACATAGGAAGAAAAATAAACATTGTGAAATGAATGTTGTAAACATAAACAAGGCTAATTACCACGTTATGAGGCCCATCTCCCACCTACCCATACATCACCCCACCCACACAACACGCCCACCTACCCACACACACGCGCACCAAGGGACACATACACACCCCACCTACCCACAAACACGCACACCAAGGGACACATACATACCCCACCAACCGACCCATCCCCCTCCCGAACATCCCCCACCCGCACACACTGCCCTCACCTGATCCCCCAACCAAAATCACACTCGCCACCCACAAACATTCCCCCACCAACCCACACATCCCACGCCCATCCACATACACATCCTAACCCACACATCCTCTCCCCACCCACACCTCAAACCACCCATCCCCCAGCCACATCTTTATCGACAACATATTCCCCACCCATGCACACAATCCCCCACCAACCCACACATCGCACATTCCACTCACACATCCCCAAACCATACACACACATCCCCACCAACTAACATGTCCCCCCCCCCCACACACACACACACATCTCCCTAACCACCCATACATCCCCAATCCACACACACACACCCCACCACCCACACATACAACTTCCACCCACACATGCCATAACCTAATCCCCCACCACACAATCCCCCACCCGCACATCACATACACCCCCTACCACGCACTATTCCCAACCCACGCACCACACACACACATCCCTCACCAACACATCCCCACTTACACACCACACACATATCCCCCACCCAGATACCACACAATATTCCCACCCACACCCACACGATACCCTTACCCATCCACCCCACATACCCCCACTCACACACCACAAAAAATCCCCCACCCACACACACATACCTCACCCACACAATATCCCCAACCAACACACCACACACCTCTCCCCACCCACACACGCAGTCCCTACCCGTCCACCAACAGACACTCACTCACGCAAACATCCTCCACTAGGCACCCCCACACACCCACCCCAACCAAACATCTCTCGATCACCATACCCCTACCCACACACACCCTCCACCCACTCACACATCCCACCCAACACATACAACTCCCTCACCCACCTACACATCCCTAAGCCACTCACACACCCCCACCCACACATTCCCCATCCACACACACATCTCCCACCCACACACCCCACATACTTCCCCCAATCACCACAATCCCCTACTCACCCACACATATACCCCACCCATACGCACATTCCCCGCACCCATCACACACATCCCCCACACCACACACTATCCTCCACCCATACCACCACAAACATACCCTCCACCCACACATCATTCACACATCCCCCACCAACACATAGAACGCATATCTCAAACCCACACACCATACACTTCTCCCTACCCGCCCTTGCATCCCCAATCCACCCAACACAATCCCCTACCCACACAACCCCGCCTCCCACACATACTTCCTCAAACCATCCACACATCTCCACCCACATAAACACACATCCCCCGCATCCGTCCCATACACATATCCTCCACCCATACACACATCCCCCACACCCATTCCAACACCCCTACTTTCACCCCCACACATCCATCCACACATCCCACCAACACCCACAAATACCACTACCCACCAAAACCCACACACCCCAACCCATCCAAACGCATACCCACACCCATACAACCCCCACCCACACATATCCCCACACTCACACACATCCTCCACATACACTCACACTTCCTCAGTTAGTTATTTATGTTAGTATGTTAGTTATTTTAGGATAATTATTGTCATATGGGTACAGATTTTTCCCAATGTGATTGCTTGCTAGATTCTGTAGAGGACGATTGTGAAGACATTCGGAACTTGTCAGCTCGACACTACTCCGAGTGTTTTGTTATAGTGATGTCAGTCTTTTGTTCAAGTCGATCGTGATCTATGTCGATGCGATTTTTTAGGCTACACCATCGGGCATCTACACTACGAGATGACGAACTCTATTATATTGATTGTACATATTATTTACGTCCATGATAACGTTCACGTCTTGGACCATACTTATTTAGCATCAACGGTCATTATCATAAATCCATTTCACGAACACATGTATGCAATCTGTACGTCATTATTCACTCATTACACCGGCGATAAGAAGGTCATGTCAATTGAACAGTGAAAATATCATTCATTTGCCTTTTGTACATCATTGTTCACTCATCACACCGTCTATGAGAAGGTCATGTCAGTCATACATTTAATATATCATTCACTTACCATTCATGCATCATAGAACGAGTGATACTATTATATAAGTCTATAAGCTGTTACAATGTCAGAGCATTATAGTAGAGATTGATTGTTTGGTGTGGTAGAGATAATTTTAATTGCAAAACACAGTCAAATGGTACATACACGATGTCATTTCAAAACAACAAACACACAGAACATTACAGACTGAACATAACTGCATATATACAAGGGTTGAATAGCATGACTGAGTGAGAGTTTTCTAAATTTCCATATAATATGATTTTCCAGTTTATTTCAGGTTTAAGATAATATTATAATAATTATTAATTTGTTATTATGAATTATGCTTAAAGTTTTAATATTTCAGTTTATAGGAGTTTTGATTGATAGACATGAGTGTTCCTGGTACTCTAATGGTGGTTAACACTGCGATTTAACCTCATACGTATTATTGAGGAGGCAAACTAAGTGTTCATACCAATAGCATGGCTAAGACTGACACACAAGTCAAAAACACCAACAATCATAATTTCAAAGAAGAAGATTAGACTACATTTATTGTTGTCGCATTGTATAAAATTACATGACACATTGCTGATTGTCAGTATGATGTTACAATGTTATTAATTTCAGATAAAATTTCATTTTAATGCAACAATTACGGTTATATAATTTTGTTGATAACACCCATCCACGTTAATAGGCATACGGTATAGCGAGCTATATGACCAAGTCGATATAATAGAAAAGAAACGAAGACGCAAATGAACTCAGATCTCACATATAGAATTGGAGGACACAGAAAGTGCCATAAGAATTCCTTCGATGCCACTTGAAAGACAGCTACGAAGGCAGCAAACCTCACTTATCGAATTTTTAAGCAAGTTAAGGTCAAACGGTAACCATTAATGTCAAGCAAGCAAGTATGATAGGGAAAGAAAAGTCATTCCACATGTCAAACTCCAATACTAATACAGAGGGAATGGTAACATTTAATCATACACGTCCCCTTGATCGGGTATAATAGCTTTGGTTGGGGATGCTTGTCTTTATGGCAAATGAGGGACTACTATGGGGAGGCCGCGAGACCTTATGAAGCTCATAGATTAGTTAGCACAGCCCTCCCATAGGCTGGTGCTACACGACGTCTATCGGGGGTGTAGATAGAAGTGCGTGCCCGTAATATAATAATAATATTTTTTAAATGAGATTTGTGTGATTAATAGGAGACCACACCATCATATTAGCACAATTATAGGTATGTTGGAATATATATATAATAGATGCAAGATATGACTCAGTATGTTTCACATGCTACATGTCATGGTTCAATACCGATCAGACTACTAAAATGGTTACACCATTTAAAAAAAGTGGGGGGGGGGGGGGAGGCATACTGCCATGTAGTGTCGGAGGCAAGAGTCAATGATTTAGAATAAGATACGGAAATTGTGGCAAACCGAACATGAAGAGTTAATAAAGACGCCGCATAATACACAAGTTATTATATAACGTCACGGCGTACTACTTCACTAAAATCAGTCAGGGATTTTGGAACATCATGGAGACGGGCGCACCCAATAACAACACCGAAATGTCAACACCAATATTCAACTGAAAGACGTAATGGACATGACATCCAATACTTCAGAAAGAGAAGGAAACAAGGGCACTGTTTGCAGGAAAGAGGACAATCGGGGGATGGACGTGTAACGATGAGGAAGCAAGGAAAATGTACTGTGTCCGAACCTGCCAGTCAATTGTAACCTAGAGGTCATGGCGTCGGCTCACACATAATTCAACGTAAGTCACAGTCTGAGAATCAGAGACGTAATGTAGTTTATACAACGATGGACAGTCTGATATTTATTAGTCATTGATATAAATAATAGGATGGGATCGAACTCGACAGTCACCATTAAATATTTACTAATAATTATTTATTATATTCTCACCGACCCTCCCATTAACATGGGAACGGTGATGTGCTCGACTGTTCGACCTATTGCCACCAATAAAGTTTATTTGACGTGGAACGCCATCGTTGCTACAATCATTTTCGTTGATATTGATTCTGGTTCCCGTTGATCTGCTACATTGTTTAATTGGACGGCGAGCGTAATTAAAAGAGTGAAACATTCTAGCACTTACAAACACGGCATTTGTACCAAGCCTAACGAATAGGGTCCTCATTCCCAGCCCCTCACCAATGTTCCATGTTTATAAAAACTAACAAAAGCATCTGCCAGTGGCCTATGTTTATCTTTGCCGTGGAGCAGCGGGGCGTAACCATTGTAGCACCGCGATAACATCCCATATGTGTGAAAATATGACAGACGGAGAATAATTGTAACACCACACGGATGAAGCCAGAAATTACAGTCAAAAATAGCGTCAGACATAAAATCATAATTAGGGTCAGAAATACAGGTAGAGTTAACAAAAGAAAATACATAGTCATAACTAGAGTCGGACATAGAATCAGACATTGTCAGACGCAAAGACAAAAATAAATAATCCATCCATCCATTATGTGCCATGCCGGTAAGCGTGGTTGGTCATGACTCGCCATCTCACTCGATCACCAGAGTCGTAGATCAGCTCCGTGTTCCTGTCTCGACCATGCCAAGTGGCCAAGCCATCCAGGTATTTACTTCTCGGTCTTCCCCTTGGTCTCTTCCCTTTGATCTTGCCTGTCGTCACCAAGTTCTCCAAGTTATTTCTTCTCATAACATGCCCAAAAAATTTTGACTGTTTACGTCTAATGACTCTAATCAGTTTATGATCTTCATATGTTTTTTGAAGGACTTGTTCGTTGGTTTTTATGTCTGTCCATGGTATTCTTTGCATTTTCCTCAGAAACCACATTTCCACAGCTGTTTTTCAGTTTGACTGCTTATTGTCCACGCTTCACATCCATACAAAAGTATAGGTTCTATGTAGCACTTAAACACTCTTTTCCTCGTTACAATTGATATCATTTTATTGAAAACAATGTTTTCCCGTGATGAATTTGAATAACGAAGACACAAACAATAGATTGCACGATTTATTGCCTGGCATATTTCGCTGCATCTCGTCAGGTACATACTGCAGAAATCACACAACTTACGTGAATTAATTAGATAAATCCTTCAAACTGAAATATACACATGTTCGCACAGTAATGTCGATTGTCTACCACGGTAATTTTAAACTGATTAACATGTCTTTCTGCTTGCAAAAGGACGGCTTACGAAGGTTGATTATTATAGCTTCAGCAAACTTTAACAATCGACTACTTTGTGTGTTGAACAACACACGAGGAGATGACGTAATGCAACGTCTGCGGGACCGGCTCACCACAGCAGTCGGACGAACATTCTGTGCTGCAACTCTAGTCATCAGGTACAGAACCACACCGATCCCTGTCCCAGCAGTAAAAGAACCTGTAGCGTTGTACGCCAAATCAAATTGTATTTACCAATTTACATGCAGATGCAAGGCCATCTACATAGGCAGAACTGAGCGACAGTTACATTGCAGGGTTTCGGAACACATTCCGAATTGGGTGGACAAGATACTACACACAGAAGATGGTAGCCTAGGCAGGCCGACACACCGGAACAGTCCGGCTTCATCGGTCGAGAGACATGTGCTCGAGAGCGGTCACGTGGTTGAAAGAGACAGTGCCTTCCGTGTGTTATTCAACACACAAAGTAGTCGATTGGTAACGTTTGCTGAAGCTATAATAATCAACCTTCGTAAGCCGTCCTTGTGCAAGCAGAAAGACATGTTAGTCAGTTTAAAATTACCGTGGTAGACAATCAACATTACTGTGCGAACATGTGTATATTTCAGTTTGAAGGATTTATCTAATTAATTCACGTAAGTTGTGTGATTTCTGCAGTATGTACCTGACGAGATGCAGCGAAATATGCCAGGCAATAGATCGTGCAATCTATTGTTTGTGTCATCATTTTATTGGTCAGTATGTTTTTCCTCTTGCAAAAGGCTGCCTTCGCAATGGCAATTCTTGTTCTAATCTCTTCAAGGCATCTCCAATCAGATGTTATGACTGTGCCGAAATAACTGTATCGATTCACTTGCTTAAGAATATTCCCATTTATTCGTATATCACATTGTGGTATTTCCTTCTTCCCAGCGACGGCCATAATCTGTGTCTTCTTAATATTCAATTCTAACCCTAGTTGTTCACTGTGTGCAACAACCGCACCTATTAAATTTTGCAGGTCCTGTTTATTGTCTGCAATCAAGACTGTATAATCTGCATATATAATGTTATTGATGTATCGTCCCCCAATGTTGATTCCTTCCATATCTTCTATATTTCTGAAAATATTTTCACTGTACCGGGAAAAAAGATCTGGAGACATTACACATCCCTGTCTCACTCCTCTTTTAATAGGCTGATATTGACCTACATTGTTATCAATTCTGATGGCAGCTTGTTGTTTCCAATATATGTTTTTTTTACAAGTCTAATGTCTTTTCAATCGGTTTGTAGATCTTCAAGCATCCTTATCATGTCGACATGTCTCATTTTATCGAAAGCCTTTGTGTAGTCAATAAAGCAAAGATATAGATCGTTGTTTACTTTTATATAACGTTCAATTACTGTTCTCAGTATATATACAGCATTTACTGTGCCCTTGCCTTCTACAAACCCACATTGTTCTGCTCCTATTTCGGGTTGTATTCTCTTCCTAACTCTTTGCATGATAATTCTCAGCAGAATCTTCGTGATGTGGCTCATTATACTAATTGTTCGATGTTGATCGCATTCCAAGGCTCCTGATTTCTTCGGGATTACAATAAATATAGAATTACATAATTCAGGAGGTATATCTCCAGTATCGTATATTGCATTCAGCAGTCTGGTGACTAGGTCTATTCCATATTCTTATACGGCATTGATCATTTCTATTGTGATGTTATCTTTACGTCAAATTTTAGTAAAGGGTACAGAAGTAGAGGACACAACATTCTGTTTTAATCAGGAAGCTGAACGACTACTAAACATCTATCATTGTTGGATGGATCGAGTCAGACACTATACAAACACGTGACCGATTATCCGTGTTACTTTATGAACTAACTTAGTGGCCACAAAGATTTCCCGAATAGATACAATATGACATGCTCACCAGATCCTGAATTCTGCTTTCATCTACATAATCGTATTCTCCCTGGTGTTGCTGTTGGCGATCTCGGCGGACCATGAGACTTCGTCGGTATAAAGGAGACTTTCTATGGAGAAGAGGCATCGCCGTATTTCACTATGAATAAGGGCGTGTTTGAGGCATATAGAATTAGTGTTTAAATGCTTTGGAGTATACAATTTGCACCAACAGAAGGTAAAACTATCCATGTTAACCGTGTATACAATTTGCTCAATATATTATATTTACTTTCCTCCATTGTCACTTAGACGTTGAGTTTTTCTTAGTCCATGTGATTTGTAGCACTATGAGAAGTCAAACTTCTGTAGCCTCTTATTTCTGTCTAATATCCTTATTGACTTTCCATACCTTATTTACAGCCATTCAGTATTGTGCCACCTCGTGCAATATCTAAATTTAATCTATGTGTTGCTGTATCCATCATCATCATCATCATCAATCATCATCATCATCATCATCATCATCATCATCATCATCATCATCATCATCATCATATCATCATCATCATCATCATCATCATCACTCATCATCATTCATCATCATCATCATCGTCGTCGTCGTCGTCGTCGTCGTCGTCGTCGTCGCCGCCAGTAGTATATATGTACAAAGGGTGTCTTTTTTGCGGATCCTTATATTGTCTATACTTAATTATCGACCCTGATCCGCAAAGGGCGATAAACTCTCCGGTGTTTTTAAAATAGGGGTGGTCAGAGTAGGTGTTGCGAAGTGACTCATCGGAGTGGGTGTGGTCACGTGGTTTAAGTACAACAATTTAACATGAAACACTCAAAATAACAAACGAGTCAAGTAAGGTATATAATAGTTTTTATTAAACCATGTATAGACAAAGTTATAAAGTTTTTTTTTCTTGGCGGGGGACGTGTGGACACATCTGGAAGGTAGTACCGGAACTTATACGTCGACGAAGTGTGGGAAAATCTCGTGCGGGTGTGACGGCGGTCGGTTCATAACAGACGTGGAGGGGTGCATATGGAAAAGTCATTAAGTAACGGGTTGTAAAAACATTGGTGAGTGGTGTGTTAAAATATTTTGAACTGTTAGCGCATTGGTGGTGTACATTAGTACGAATAAAAGGAATAGGTGCGGTGGGGATAGTAGTGGGTATGGGTTAGTGAAATTAGTTTATAAGGGGTGGTTATTAGTGGTTTGTAGATGGTCATAGTAGCTTATTCACTAACATCACACGTGTTACAAATGAAACCTTGAAAGCTAAAGATCGTCGGTTGTAATGGATATGGTATAGTGTCATTCGGTGGTAAGGGGTGGGTACCAGGTATTAGTGGTCAAGCAGTGGCCAAGTGAGGAAAATTTTAGGTGAAAGTGGTTGTAATGATATCGTCATGATTAAAGGGTGGTAAATTAGTGGTCAAGCAGTGGTCAAGCAGTGGTCAAGTGGTGTTCAAGTAAGGCAATTTTAGGGGAAAGTGGTTGTAATGATATGGTGATGATTAAAGGTGGTAAATTAGTGGTCAAGCAGTAGTCAAGCAGTGGTCAAGTGAGGAAATTTTTAGAGGAAAGTGGTTGTAATGATATGGTGATGATTAAAGGGTGGTAAATTAGTGGTCAAGCAGTGGTCAAGCAATGGTCAAGTAGTGGTAAAGTTCGGTAATTTTAGGGAAAAGTGGTTGTAATGATATGGTGATGATTAAAGGGTGGTAAATTAGTGGTCAAGCAATGGTCAAGTAGTGGTCAAGTAGTGGCCAAGTAGCGATCAAGTAGTAATTAAGTGGTCGTGTGACCACTTAAATTGTAAGGCAAAATTCGGGTAGTGAACCTGTTTTTGTTAAAGTGATCGATGACGTGGTCAAGTAGTGGTCAAGTAGTGGTAAATGGTCAAGTGACTACTTAACTTGTCTCGTGAAAGTAGGTATAGTGACATGGTGATGATCAAGAGGTGGTCAATTTGGTGTCAAATAGTGGTCAAGTACTGGATCAAGTAGTGGTCAAGTAGTCGAATGACCACTTAAATTGTAGGTTATGTTACGGTAGTAAACGGTGATGGTAAAATAAGTAATGACATGGTCAAATAGTGGTCAAGTAGGGGTCAAGTAGTGGTCAAATGGTCGAGTGATCACTTAAAATGTAGAGGAAAGTACGTGTAGTGAAACCGTGTTGGTTAAAGTGATCGATGAGGTGGTCAAGTAATGGTCAAGTAATGGTCAAGTAGTGATCAAGTGGTCGAATGATCACTTAAATTGTGGGGGAAGGTACTGTAGTGACATGGTGGTGGTTAAAGTGAGCGATGACATCATCAAGACGTTATGCCGGCTGTTAAGTTAAGAAAGTAGTGGCAATTTCCCTGACAGGAGCGCCTCGAGTACTTATTTTATATTGGTCAATAGCACCTAGAGGTACACTCGATACACATGGACAATAGCTACAGCCGACCCAAAGAGGGCGGCGCACCCTATCACACATGGGTTATTGCTACAACCAGACTACGTCTCATTCGCTTAAACTGGTCAAATATGGCGTCACATCCGGTCACATGTGTAATGGTACAGCCGAGACAAGGGCTCCTTGGCGAAAACCAGTCAAAGAATTCCCTGCTTCCGATCACATGTATAAGGGTACACCCACTTCACGTGGCTAATGACTCAATCGGTCAAAGATGCGATGCATCCAGTGACAAGCATAACGATACACGTGGAACACGTGGAACACGAGGCTAATAACCCAATCATTCAAAGACGGTGTCGCATCCCGTCACAGGAGTAATGGCACACCCGAGACACGTGGTTAAGAGGGAAAATATAGAAAAAGGGTGTCCTAGCGGTTGTTGAGTCAGGGAACCTAACGTATGCTTATCACTGTTTATACGAGTGAATACACTGCATCATGAACACTGCACCCGAAGGGTAAAATGGTCACCCTTCTCTCTTTTTTTCTATATCCGTGTAGTCCTAGTGTTACCGGGTTACACCAAAGGACACCCGGGCATCAACACAACATAAAATGGTCTTGAAAACCCCATACGCGCGTGTAAACAACTAATCACAGTGTCCGACTACGCCTTTCTCATACTCATAGTACAGAGATGTGATCACAGACGGTAGTCGGTGAAGTCGTATATGTACGTAACAGCTATTGGGTCATACAACGACGAGTGGGTAGTGGATGTTAACAGATGCACACAAACACAACAAACTGCCCCGACTTAACCTTAGGCAATGCACGTAACATGACAGGACACATGTCCGCCGTCATAACCAGCGCCGTTATCACGTAGGAATTTAGACATCCACCCTTTGATTTCCTTTCTATGTATCCATAGTGTCTTTACATCTTTCTCCAGAAAGCCATTTCCAAGACCAATATATGTTTTTTCAGTGTACCTGCTCAGTGCCACACTTCACAACCAGACAAAAGTACATCTTATATGTACCACTTCAACCGTCAAATAAGAAAATATGTTAGTCAAAATATTAAAATTATTGATCAAATACAGAAATATCTCGTCCAAACTTATAAAAAGTAGGAACATTTGTTAACCTATTGGGAAAAATATCAATCAAGTAGGAAAGTTTGTTAGTCAAATAGAAAAAAAATATTGACCACGTAACCATATATCTTGTCCACACTTATGAAAAGTAGGGAAATTTGTTAGTCAAATGAGAAAAAAGATTGACCAAGTAACGAAATATCCCCACCAAACTTATGAAAAGTACGAAACTTTGTTAAGCAAGTATGAAAATGTATCGACCAAACAGAGAAATATTTCACCCAAACTTATAAAAAGTAGGAACATATGTTAACCAAATGGAAAATATCTTGGCCAAATAGGAAAATGTGTTAGTCAAATGGAGAAAATATTGTCCAAGTAACGGAATACAGCGTTCAAACCTACGAAAAGTAGGAAACTTTGTTAATTACATGTGAAAATTTTGGCCAAATTTCAACCAAACTTATACATATTTCAACTAAACTTATAAAAAAGTAGGAACATTTGTCAGCCAAATGGGAAAAAAGGTCGGCCAAATACAGAAATATCGCAACCAAACTTATAAAAATCTGGAAGATTTGTTAACCTAATGAGAAAAATATTGACCAAGTAAAGAAAAAACTTACAACAAATTTACAAAAAGTAGGAAAATGTGTTAACCTAATGAGAAAGAAATATTGGCCAACTAAGAAATCATGTTTACCAAATAGGAAAAAGTATCGGTCAAACTTATAAATGTCTCGTTTAAACTTATACCATGTATGAAAATTTGTTAGGCAAAGGTGAAAAATATTTACCAAGTAATGAAATATCTCATCCGAACTTATAACAAGTAAGAAAACATGCTAGTAACATCAAGAAATATGTCGACCGAAGTAATGCAATAGGCAAAACGATGGACAAACTTATAAATATGTCGATCATTATAAGAAAATGTTACCCATATTAGGAAAAATATTGACCAACGTATGAAATATCTCGACCAAACTTACAAACCTTAGGAAAACATGTCAACCTAAGTAAGAAAATTGGTTAGCCAAAGATGAAAAATAGTGGCCCAGTAAAGAAATATCGCATCCAAATTTTATAAAATGTAGGAAAATGTGTTAGCCACGGTGAAAACTATTTACCAAGTAAAGACATTTCATGTCCAAACTCATAGAAAGTGGCAAATGTGTTAACTAAATGTGAAAATTATCGGCCAAACTTATAAATATCTCCACCAAATTTATAAAAAGTAGGAAAATTTGTTAGCGAATGTGATTTTAAATAAA
>JACEFZ010025191.1:162500-220356 GCA_014155875.1 Cepaea nemoralis | reverse complement strand
GCCATCAGATGTTTTTCAACTTGTCTGCTCATTGTCCACGCTTCACATCCATACAAAAGTACAGGTTCTATGCAACACTTCAACACTTTTTTTCTCGTTTCAATTGATATCTTTTTATTGGTCAGTATGTTTTTTCATCTTGCAAAAGGTACCTTCGCAATGGCAATTCTTATTCTAATCTCCTCAAGGCATCTCCCATCAGATATTATGACTGTTCCGAGATAACTGTACCGATTCTCTTGCTTAAGAATATGCCCTGGGAAGCTAAAATTGACGCTCAGAGCCGACTACTTAGGCGTTGTTGTTTTTGTGTTTGTTTTTATAGTGAGGGTGTTTAAAGAGCACATTGTGCATATATATATATGCGTGAAAGTTTTTACATCTGTCCGAGGTTGTTTTGTTGCATGAACTTCATTTCGGAGATAAAATGGCGTCGCTGGCTAGAAAACATCTAGAAACGGCACACCAACATCTAGAAACATCGAGACTTTGTAGGTGAACATCTGGTTGGGAAAGTGACTGCCACTTCCAACAAGGATGAACTGTATGTTTCGTGGAGGACTTTTGTGGTGGCATTCTGGTGGCGGCATTATGCACAGTGTGCGTGAGCAGGCTGTTGTTTGTCGAGACTCCTGTCTTTCCGACTTTTCACATTGGGCAGTGAGGAACATTTTATGTGATATTCACTGGTACAGGAACGGAGCATAATGGGGACGATCTGTTGCTGTGATGTTGGAACCGCGACTGAGCTGAACTGAACATTATGCATATTTTTTCTGGTACATGTAATTGCTTAGTGAATCTCAAGCAGCCAAAAAATGCTGGGATTGATTGCATCATCCTGTAAAAGATATGAAATAAATGTTAATGTGTTGCAGACTGCCCAAATGCTGTTGTTGTTTTTGTTGTTGTTATTGCTGTTGCTGTTGTTGTTTTAACTACATTTTAAACATCACAGATTTATAAATCCTTCTTAAAGCTCACCTGTTTCCCCCCCCCCCCTCCCAAACAAACAAAAAAGTTATTAAGCTCAGCGTCAGAGCAGCACTGAAATTATAACAACGAGCTCTGCAGAAAGGATGTAGTTGAAAGGGGGAGCCGTGGCTCAGAAAGGCTGAAAACCGCTGTCTTATGGTAAATATTCTACCCTTATAGCACTGAGTCCGGCTGTTTGCCAAAAGCATGATATGTTTTTACAAGTGTCTACGTTCAAGATGAACTTGAGGGTTTGCAGGAGTATCTGAGTGAGTAGTGGTTATAACTGTAAAACCAGAGATGGCTGGGATGAAGGTGGTAAACAGGCACTTGTTGAAGGTTGTAAACAGGTACTTTTTGAAAGCTGTAAACAGGCACTTGTTGAAAGTTGTAAATAGGTACTTGATGAAGATTGTAAATAGGTACTTGATCTTCTTCTTATTCAGCGTTCCGAGCCATTGAGGTTCTTTGCTGCAGATACAATCCGTCTCCATTCGTCTCTCTGGTTGACCTTCTCTTGCCAGTCGTTGATTCCAAGTGCTTGTAGGTCTGTATATATATTATCTCTCCACCGTCTTCTTGGTCTACCTCAGGGTCTACGATCATTTATTTCCTGAGTGTAAGCGAGTTTTGTTTCCCTATTATCTTCCATTCTTTCTATATGCCCCAGCCATTGTAGTCTATTAGCCTTCATGATACCAGTGATTAGTGGGGACTTAAACAGATCATAAATGTCTTTGTTACTTCTTCGTTTCCACTCTCCACTTTGTGTATCCTTAATGGGTCCAAAGATGCGTCTTAAAACTTTGTTCTCTAAGGTTTGTAGCAAGGTTTCGTCTCCTTTCGTTGTACTCCAGGTTTCAGAGCCATACAGCACAACTGGTCTGATCAGTGTTTTGTATATTGTGATCTTGATGAAGGTTGTAAACAGGCACTTGATGAAGGTCGTAAATAGGTACTAGATGAAGGTTGTAAACAGGCACTTGATGAAGGTTGTAAACAGGCACTTGATGAAGGTTGTAAATAGGTACTAGATGAAGGTTGTAAACAGGCACTTGATGAAGGTCGTAAATAGGTACTAGATGACGGTTGTAAACAGGCACTTGATGAAGGATGTAAATAGGTACTAGATGAAGGTTGTAAACAGGCACTTGATGAGGGTCGTAAATAGGTACTAGATGAAGGTTGTAAACAGGCACTTGATGAAGGTCGTAAATAGGTACTAGATGAAGGTTGTAAACAAGCAGTTGACGAAGGTTGTAAACAGGTCTCCTCCCACCATGTGCAGTCATCTGGTGTTATTACAAATCTACTACGTATTAACTTAATGACCTCGGAAATTCTCATTTTAGAGGGAAAACCTGGGACATGGCTAACATTTTGTTCATTGGTCGTGGTGGAAACATGTAAAAACATATATCTCATTGTGTGTGTGTGTGTGTGTGTGTGTGTGTGTGTGTGTGTGTGTGTGTGTGTGAGAGAGAGACAGAGAGACAGAGAGAGAGAGAGAGAGAGAGAGAGAGAGAGAGAGAGAGAGAGAGAGAGAGAGAGAGAGAGAGAGAGAGATCTAGTGAGCGCAGTTTCACAATCTCAACATATCGGATTCGAAGTCAGATTTCACAACGGTATGAGCTTCGGCTGAACATAAAGCAGCTGCAGACTACTGAACGAAAATGCGCCTAGATAATCACAAACAGCTAAGCATGCTGGGGTTTATTGCGACGTCCTGTGAAAGGCGTGCAACTATGTGCTCAATACAGGGAAATCGTTTGAAATATTGGTAAACTTCATGTAAGCACTCACACATAAAGTAACCCTGACACAGAGAGTAGTCCTGACATAGAAAATCACACTATTATAGGCAATCACGCTTCAACAAATGTTCACACTACCACAGAAAGTAATTTTCTCAGCAAGTCGCAGTCTCGCCAAAATGTTCTATCCCAGAAAGGTACACTACCACACACACACACACACAATACAACTCTGGCATTCAGAAATTCTCACAGAAATTCACACGTGGATTGTAACTATTAGGAAAAAAATCACATTCATATCAATGGTCATATCTTAGTAAGCTGATTGAATGGTAACTTTCTCACGAACATCTAGCACTTTTATAGAAAGTGAGCTTTGTGGAAAGTAACTGTCATGTACTGCCAATATAGTACCTTGCGGTATATGGCAGAGGGGTCTTTGAGCCTGAGGAATTAAGGCCGCCTGGCTAGTGCAGTCGCCGCGAACTGTGCAGGTTTGGATTTTCTTTTTGCCCCCGACAGAAAGTAACATTCTCATATAATTTCTTGTCAACAGAAAGCATGGTTCGGAATGTTGAGTACTACACGACCTTGACCGTTGCTTTAATAGCAATTAATCTAAGCATACACCAGGCACTGGGTCAAAGTAGGACATGCAGTTTACTAGCAAGGCCACATCCGAAGTAAGTTATGTATGTTTGTATCAGTTATCGTATTAATATGTCCTTATTACTTCGTGAAACTTCTCCTAGCTTCTTCCCTTGGAAAACTACGACCTTGCGTCTAATCTCTGCCTGCCCGCTTGTATACGTGGAGAAAACTACCAACTTTGGCCTAAAGCCTGCCTGTCCGCTTGTATACGTGGAGAAAACTATACTGTTCAGAAACGCATAGCTATCCGAAGGTGCGTTTTATGAGTTTGTAAGTAAAATCTAATGTTATTGATGTTTCTTCCACCAATGGAATCAGCATGGTGGAAGAAACATCAATAACATTAGATATGCAGATGATACAGTATTGATTGCAGACAATGCACAAGATCTGCAACAATTAGTAGACGCGGTTGTTGTACACAGTGAGCAGCTGGGGTTGGAATTAAATTGTAAGAAGACACAGGTTATGGTCGTCACTAGGAAGAATGAAGTACCACAATGTAATATACAAGTAAATGGGAATATTCTACAACAAGTGAATCCATACAATTATCTCGGAACAGTCATAACATCTGATGGGAGATGCCTTGAAGAGATTAGAACACGAATCGCCATGGCAAAAGGAGCCTTTAGCAAGATGAAAGACATTCTGACCAATAAAAAGATGTCAATTGAAACGAGAAAAAGAGTGTTGAGGGGATACATAGAGCCTGTTCTTTTGTATGGATGTGAAACTTGAACAATATGCAGTCAAGCTGAAAAACATCTGATGGCTGCAGAAATGTGGTTTCTGAGGAAAATGCAAAGAATACCATGGACAAACAGAAAAACCAATGACCAAGTACTACATGAGAGAAATGAAAATCGTAGACTGATTAGAGAAATTAGACGAGACAGTCAAAAATTTTTGGACATGTTATGAGAAGAAGTGGATTGGAGAACTTATTGACAACTGTCAAGATCGAGGGGGAACAGACCACGAGGAAGACCGAGAGGAAAATACCTGGATGACTTGACCACATGGCATGGACGAGACAAGAACACTGAGCTGATCCACGACTCCGGTGATCGAGTGAAATAGCGAGTCATGACCGCCCAAGCTTTCCGGCATGGCACATGATTGATTGATTGCAGTAAAATTTGGTGCTAGAGTATATAAAAACCAGCCTCAAATGTTCTGTACAGTGTCACATGCACGTGATGACCTGAATTGCTTTCGTTTTTGTAATCGTTACAATGCAGTGGTCAATAGTGTTTATGACCAAATTTTTATCACAGCTCATGATGCGCGCGCGTGAAAGCAACAATATTTGGGTTGAACACTATTCACTGACTACGAAACTGAAACCTTATAAAAGGATAACGCTACACAAAACAATTCAGTTCATTTTCAAGCAAACGTCTATGGCACCTCCATCGATAAATTTAAGGAACATTGCTATTGGCCTACTGTATGCAGGCGAAAGTCAAAGTCAGGTTGCCAGGCATCTAAACGTGCATCAGAGTACCATCAGTCGACTTTGGCACCGGTTCCAAGCCTCTGGCTCAGTTGAAGACCGGCATCGCAGTGGACGACCCAGAGTGGCAATAGCAGCGGTTGATCGCTTTATTCGGCTTCGTCATCTCAGAGACAGGTTTACAACATCTTCCTCAACTGCCCAGCCATTGCCTGCAGGACGTCATGTGTCTGATCAAACTCCGGAATAGACCTCATGACGCTGGACTTCGGGCACAACGACCTTATCGTGGACCTGTCCTTACACGCCACCATCGCCAAAATCGACCAGCATCGTCCTTGGGTAGCAGACAACCAATGGAGATGTGTCTGGTTTAGTGGCGAATCGTACTTTTTGTTGCAGCGGAGAAGGATCTACCGTGAGTGAAATGAACGTTTTGCCCACAACTGTGGTAATGAAGCTCCACCGTACGTTGGTGGAAGCGCTATGGTGTTGGGAATGATCAGTTACAGCGGAAGGAGTCAATTGGTTCACATTTAATGCGCCACGATACGTCAATGAAATTCTTCGACCCCATGTCCTTCCACTTTTGGCTACCCAAAGTTCAGTGTTTCAACAGGACAATGCCAGACCCCATTGTGCACGGTTGACCACACAGTTACTGACAGCCAACAACATTCTCACCCTTTTCTGGCCATCCCTGTCTTCAAACATGAGTCCTATTGAGCACCTGTGGGATGAGCTGCATAGACGTGCTTGTCGCCAAGACGTTGCTCCAGCCAATCGTCTTGATCTGTTCCAGGCACTCCAGGAAGAGTCGGCAGCCATCCCACAGGCTCACATCAGACGTCTTATCGCATCCATGCCCAGAAGATGCCAGTCGATAATCGATGCAAGAGGAGGCCACACACCATACTAACGGGAAAGCCCGTACGCCAAAAATCTCTTGTGACCCAAATGCAAAACACTGTCAATTGATTGTCTGAACCCTAAGGTATGCTTGTGTGCAATTAGAACAATTAACTCATTATATTAAAAGGTATTTAAATATCACATTATGGCTATAATTAAATAATATATATTATATTAAAATAATAATATTATATAAAATTATGACCTTCGACAGCTATGTGTTTCTTTTTGTTTTCTTTTCTTTTTTGAACCGTATACAAACTTGTGTCTAATTCCCGCCAGTCTACTTATATACGCGGATAAGCCACCAGCTTACATCTAATCCCTGCCAGTCCGCTTGTATACATGGAGAAAACTACCAACTTGTGTCTAATCCCTGCCAGTATCCCTGCTTGTATGCGTGGAGAAAACTACCAACTTGTGTCTAATCCCTGCCAGTCCACTTGTATACGTGGAGAAAACTACCAATCAGGGTCTAATCCCTGTCTGTCCGCTTGCATACGTGGAAAAAACTACCAACGTGGGTCTAATCCCCGCCAGTCCGCTTGTATACGTGGAGAAAACTACCAACTTGTGTCTAATCCCTGCCAGTCCGCTTGTATACGTGGAAAAAATTACCAACGTGGGTCTAATCCCTATCTGTCCGCTTGTATACGTGGAGAAAACTACCAACATGGGTCTAATCCCTATTTGTCGGCTTGAATACGTGGAGAAAACTACCAACTTGTGTCTAATCCCTATCTGTCCGCTTGTATACATGGAGAAAACTACCATCTTGGGTCTAATCGCTGCCAGTCCGCTTGTATACGTGGAGAAAACTACCATTTAGGGTCTAATCCTTGCGAGTTCGCTTGTATACGTGGAGAAAACTACCATTTAGGGTCTAATCCTTGCCTGTCCGCTTGTATACGTTGGAGACAACTACCAATTAGGGTTTAATCCTTGCCTGTCCGCTTGTATACGTGGAGAAAACTACCAATTAGGTTCTAATCCTTGCCTGTCCGCTTGTATACGTGGAGAAAACTACCAATTAGGGTCTAATCCTTGCCTGTCCGCTTGTATACGTGGAGAAAACTACCAATTAGGTTCTAATCCTTGCCTGTCCGCTTGTATACGTGGAGAAAACTACCAATTAGGGTATAATCCTTGCCTGTCCGCTTGTGCAGTGCTGAATCATAACCTGGTTACATCCTAATATTCTTCCTCGAAGATGTGAAATCTCAGTACTGCTTTGTACAACCCATTGGTTTCTGGGCTTGGAGAGGGGAATGATAGCTTTCAAACACAGCTCCCGTGGAGGTGGTACTCTGGTACCGGATAGGGAGGGAAAGTCTCTACATGTACCCACGTCTATAGATGCAAACCCTTTTCAGGGCTCAATCGCCTGAAGGTGAATTCATCGGGTTTAAGAGTTGGGACTCACTTGTTGGGAGGGTGTTCGCACATCTACAACCAACTTATTGCTTGCGTCACGGCCATAAGTGACTTCTTCTATGCGTTTATAATGTATTATTGTTATTGTATTGTCGTCTAAGATTAGCCTTCATAAGTACAGGCAGACACTCTCCGACTTCGGAGGAATCGGCGATCCTACTGACTTTAGCCAGGACCCCGAAGGGACCTGTTGCTCAGGACGCTCGACGACGACGCGTCAATAGGTCTTGGCCAGTATATAACCCGGCCCTGGTGCCTTGAAAACATCTCTGCGTCCCAGATGCCAATATGAATACATGCACACACACAAAGCAGCAGGAAACTGTTTCTTATTGCCAAAAAATAAAATAAAAATAAAAACTAAAATATGCAATCATCCAAGTAAAGGAAAGAAGTAGAGGAAAGAAGTAAATGAAAGAAGTTGAGGAAAGACGTAAAGGACAGAAGTAAAGGAAAGAAGTAAAGGAAAGTCCAAGTAGAGAAAAGAGGTAGAGGAAAGAAGTTGAAACTCAAGAGCACACTCAACGATAATTTTAAAAAATCGAAGGCTACACTGACCACCTCGGGATTCAAAGTAGCTACCTCCAAATGACAACAGCGCCTCACTGAAGACAGTTTACTCCGACTCACAGCCAACTTGCTACCCCTAGATATGTTGTGCCTGTTTCCACCTCATGAAATTTTGCAAGCGCAGTAGTCTAGTCCGTCTGTTTTTCCCGATGTGCTATATATAGCTGGGGTGTTTTAACATCATATGTTTGTCATCGTTACCTAAGAAGGTTAGGTGTCACGACCCGTCTGGGTCATAGGCAGGGAAAACCCACATCAACAGGAGTGGGCTGAAGCAATGCACTAGCAAATTACTCAGTTGTTAATTCAAATAAAGCAGGTGCTGTGGCTTAGGTGCAGTGAACGCGTTTCACATTTCCCCGACATACCTAGTCATCATCTCTCATCTCATCATGTTCCTCTTGTACCTTGCGGTGTCAACGTGAAGTATAAACAGCGGGAGAGTGCCCGCTTATGGGCTTCATGTATTGATATTCCGATGGACTGCTATTCCCTCCGTCCATCGTTTACATCGTCAGCCTCTTCCTCTGCTTCCATCTGGTATGTATATTATTGCTTGTTGTGGTATACTGTTAGTAGCCTACTTTCATGGCCAAACCATTTGACTTGCTGCCTTCTAATAAAATCTAGCGCAGCTATAACCCACACTTTAGTCCTGATTTCTTCATTTCTGATCTTATCTATTTTTGATACTTTGAATATTTTTCTCAAGAATCTCATTTCTGTTGTTGTGATTTTTCTTTTCTCTTTTTCTGTCATTGTCCAGGTTTGACATTGGTAGCTTAGAGTTGGTAGGAATATTGTGTTGTAAAGTGCCTTCTTAGTCGTTATTGATACATATTTGTCCTTTAGTGTTGGTGCCATTTGTCCAATGAGCTGTTTGCCTTATTGTATCTATTTTCACTCTCGTCTTCTGATTTGCCATTTGATGATATTATACTTCCTAGGTACTTGAAAGCCTTTACTTGTTTCAGGGGATGTTCGTTTAGGTGAATGTTGTTGTTTTTTCTTCTTTAATTATAGTCATTACTTCTGTTTTACTTGTGCTAATTTTCATATTATGTTCCCTACACATTTCGTTTAGACCATTTATGTGGTCTTGTAATTATGCTTCTGATTTTGCTATTAGTGCTTGGTCGTCCGCAAATTGTTCTCTAATGATGTAATTTGCAGATGGTTCTTCTTCTGTGTTCTCGTCATGCGTTGTTCTTGCAATCTCTGTTTGGCTGGTTTCTTTACATATGTTGTATATATAGGT
Organism: Cepaea nemoralis; assembly: GCA_014155875.1. NCBI lineage: Eukaryota > Metazoa > Mollusca > Gastropoda > Stylommatophora > Helicidae > Cepaea > Cepaea nemoralis. Next base: position 211,340 of record JACEFZ010025191.1, on the reverse strand, counting down.
TATGATCAAGAGAGGGGACAGGACACAACCTTGTTGTGCTCCGGATCTTATTGTGAATGGATCTGAGTGTCGTCCAGTTGCTCTAACTATGCATTCATTGTTGTTATATAAGCTTCTACATAGGTTTGTTAGATGTGTAATCACCCCATATTGTTTAAGTATGTTCCACAGCTTGTTTCTATCTACGCTATCAAATGCCTTTTCATGGTCGTCAAAGGCTAAGTAGAATGTTTAATTAAATTCGATTGATTTTTCTATAAGTTGTCTAAGAGAAAAAATGACATCTGTGCATCATTTGTTTCCCCCCCCCCCCCCCCCCCTAAATCCAAGTTTATTTCGCTTAGCTGGGGTTCTATAGTAGTTCGTAATCTTTTCTCAAGAATTTTGCTAAATATTTTCCCAGTATGAATCAAAAGGGAAATGCCTCCGTATTGTGTGCAGTCTCTTTTGCTGCCTTTGTTTTTTTACAAATTGGGATAATTATGGTGTTTCCCCAGTCTCGTGGTGTCTGTTGTTCTATCCAAGCATGGTAGAATAGTCTATGTAGCCATGTTGTTCCTACGACTCTTGCTGCTTTAATTAGTTCATTTGGTATTTCATCTTGTCCCGGTGATTTTCTCAATGGGGCTAATATGACGGCTTCTATAATTTCTTCTTTCAGCATGTCTGGTTCTAGTTCTTCGGTGGCATCTGTGTTAGTTTCTTAAATTCCTATGACATCTGATGGAATGTTGAGTTGTTCGAAGTACTGCTTCCATTTTATTAAGATTTGTTGTTGTTCACTTACTGGTTCTCAATTTTCGCTGTTAATTATTTCAGTTGAGTCGAAGGGTTCTCCTCAGGTTCTCATTGCACTAATCTTTTTGTAGAAGTTTCTAGTTGCCTCCTTGTAGTTTTTATTAAGGGTTTCTCCATACTCCTCCAAGTCTGTTTTTCTCTCTTTACTATTCTATCTACATGTCTTCTCGCTATTCTATATTCTATGTAATCACGTTCCTGTTTGCTCTTCCTGTTTGTCTTTTACAGCTTTCTTTACCAACTTGTTATTTTCTTTATCAGTGTTTTGCGATTTTTCGTGGTTCCTTGTGTTATTTTTGCAGTAATTAAAATGCTTGATTTGAACATCTCCCATACTTCTTCCACTATTTTTCTTTCTGTAGGTAATTTTACAAAGATTTCAGTTAGTTCTTTCTCATAATTTTTTCTCACTGCCTCGTCTTTGAGGTTTATTTAAGTTAACTGATTCGCATGGCATGTATTTTCCTGGTCTTTGCTTTCTACTTCTGTTGATTCTTATTGCAGCAACAACTGCTTTGTGGTGTGTGTTTATACTTAAGTTGGACACTGCCATTGCACCTAATATATTTCTCTTTCTGTTATTTCTTGTTAAATTTAAAATCAGTTTGGCTTTTGGTATCTAGATCGTTCCATTTATAGCAGGTGTATATGTGTGAGTCTTTGTGTTTATAGAATGTGTTGTTATATAGAGGTCGTGTTGGCTGCATTGCTCTACCAGTCTACTTCCGTTATCATTTCTTTCAATATGTTGATCTCCAGGTGCTCCAAGATGTTTTTCTACGTCCGCTCTGTTATGGCCTAGTCTTGCATTGAAGTCTCCCATAATTATGATGTTGTCCTGCTTCTCTATTTTGTTTAGCATGTCATGGAGGTCTTTGTAGAAGTCCTCGCATTCTTGCTCATCTTTGTTTGTATTACAGGGTGCGTATATTTGTACATATGTTGTAATTATTTGTTCTTTTATTCTCACTGTTATGATTCTTTCTGATATATATTTTATTTCTAGTATCCCTCTTGCTAACCGAGTCGAGGGTTCGAAATCAACGATTTGGAAGCAGACTGGCTGGTGTTGATTTCGATGGTATGAACGTCGGTCGTGCAGAAAGTAATGACAAAATTGCTGAACGTAAATCACAAACAGCCAAAATAAAGATGTTGTTAATTACGACGTCATGTAAAGGACATACAACTAATTAACTTTAAACTAAAAACAAAATAAAATAAGAGGTGCCTCTACCCCAGTGAAGCGATTCGGAGAATAAACACGGGAACTGAAGAGTGTCATGACCTGCCTGGGTCGTAGGTGGAAGATAACCACATCAACAGCAGTGGGCTGAAGCATGGATGCCACTAAGTATGCGGGACCTGTCGACCCACGTGAGAAAAGCTAATAAGTAGAGGTCATAGACAGAGGATATCCACATCAACGCCAGGAGCCCACAACAGTAATCTGATCCCCACTGCAGATGTGCCCCGAATTCCCTCGAAACGGTCTCTTGGTTTGCTAGTTAATGTCTCTCTGACGTGGACACACGGGTCCTGCATAGATAGTGGCATATATGTTTCAGTCCACTCGTGTTGATATGATTATTCTTGTTTACACTTGTGTTGGTGTGGTTATACATGTTTCAGCCCACTTATGTTGATGTGGTTATCCACGTTTCAGCCCATTAACGTTGATGTGTTTATCCATGATTAACCCCACTCGTGTTGATGTGGATATCCATGTTTGAGCCCACTCATGTTGATATTTTTATTCATGTTTCAGCCCACCCGTGTTGATGTGGTTATCCATGTGTCAGCCCACTCGTGCTGATGTTCTTATCCATGTTTCAGCCCACTGATGTTGTTGTGATTATCCATGTTTCAGCCCACTCTTGTTGTTGTCGTTATCTATGTTTCAGCCCACTGCTGTTCATGTGGTTATCCTTGTTTCCACTCATATCGATGTTGTTATCCATGTTTCGGCCCACTTGTGTTTATGTGGTTATCCATGTTTGAGCCCACTTATGTTGATATTATTATCCATGTTTCCACTCATATTAATGTTGTTATCCATGTTTCAGCCCACTTATTTTGTGGATGCCTATGTTTCAACCCGCGCACGTTGATGTGATTACCCATGTTTGAGCCCACTCATATTGATGTGGTTATCCTTGTTTCCACTTATGTTGCTGTGGTTAGCCATGTTTCAGCCCACTTATGTTGATGTGGTTATCCATGTTTCAGCCCACTTATGTAGATGTGGTTATCCTTGTTTCCACTTATGTTGATGTGGTTATCCATGTTTCTGCCCACTTATGTTGATGTGATTACCCATGTTTCAGCCCGCTTATGTGGATGTGGTTATCCATGTTTCTGCCCACTTATGTTGATGTGATTACCCATGTTTCAGCCCGCTTATGTGGATGTGGTTACCCATGTTTCAGCCCACTTATGTTGATGTGGTTATCCATGTTTCTGCCCACTTATGTGGATGTGATTACCCATGTTTCAGCCCGCTTATGTTAATGTGGTTATCCTTGTTTCCACTTATGTTGATGTGGTTATCCTTGTTTCCACTTATGTGGATGTGGTTATCCTTGTTTCCACTTATGTGGATGTGGTTATCCTTGTTTGCACTTATGTTGATGTGGTTATCCTTGTTTCCACTTATGTGGATGTGGTTATCCTTGTTTCCACTTATGTTGCTGTGGTTATCCTTGTTTCCACTTATGTGGATGTGGTTATCCTTGTTTCCACTTATGTTGATGTGGTTATCCTTGTTTCCACTTATGTTGATGTGGTTATCCATGTTTCTGCCCACTTATGTGGATGTGATTACCCATGTTTCAGCCCGCTTATGTGGATGTGGTTATCCTTGTTTCCACTTATGTTGATGTGGTTATCCTTGTTTCCACTTATGTGGATGTGGTTATCCTTGTTTCCACTTATGTTGATGTGGTTATCCTTGTTTCCACTTATGTTGATGTGGTTATCCTTGTTTCCACTTATGTTGCTGTGGTTATCCTTGTTTCCACTTATGTTGATGTGGTTATCCTTGTTTCCACTTATGTGGATGTGGTTATCCTTGTTTCCACTTATGTTGATGTGGTTATCCATGTTTCTGCCCACTTATGTGGATGTGATTACCCATGTTTCAGCCCGCTTATGTTGATGTGGTTATCCTTGTTTCCACTTATGTTGATGTGGTTATCCATCTTTCTGCCCACTTATGTTGATGTGATTACCCATGTTTCTGCCCACTTATGTGGATGTGATTACCCATGTTTCAGCCCACTTATGTTGATGTGGTTATCCTTGTTTCCACTTATGTTGATGTGGTTATCCATGTTTCTGCCCACTTATGTTGATGTGGTTACCCATGTTTCAGCCCACTTATGTGGATGTGGTTATCCATGTTTCAGCCCACTTATGTGGATGTGATTACCCATGTTTCAGCCCGCTTATGTTGCTGTGGTTATCCTTGTTTCCACTTATGTTGATGTGGTTATCCTTGTTTCCACTTATGTTGCTGTGGTTATCCTTGTTTCCACTTATGTTGATGTGGTTATCCTTGTTTCCACTTATGTGGATGGGGTTATCCTTGTTTCCACTTATGTTGATGTGGTTATCCTCTACCTGTGACAACTGCTTATTAGATTTTCAAAGCCTGATATTGATGACAATTAGTACAATAACAAAAACACATATGACAAGCCCGCTAAGAATGAAGTTGATGTGGGTCAGTGATGTGCTCATTTTGTAGGCCTATATACACGGCAGTATAGGCCTTTCACTCACTTAGCAAACGACGAACGTAGGAGTCGAACGCAAGTCCGATCGCACCTATCAAATTATCGGAGTTGAACAGTTTGAATACTTAATGGTAAATGGAATAAGTTAAATCAAAACATGTTTTTTTTTTTTTTGCTTTTTTAAAAGTCATATGTCAACGCGTGGTGACCTACTTGGCACAAACTAAGCAAGCAGTGATATTCTTTCAGTGGTTACTGCGGAGAGAGACTGGCTCAAGCTCACAGTAATATCTGCTTCCTTCTACGCCGGACTTACCCCCATCTGTTCCCGATGGCCAAACGTTCAGTGCCCAGTGAAAGCCACATTAGCCAACCCGTAAACTCTTTGCTAGATTCGGAACTTGAAGATGATGAATTAACCAGATATCCAGACAGCAAACCAGGTATTAGATGTGTTGAATTTTTCGTTTGTTAAATGAAAATAATATATTCCCTATTAGCCATATTTCACATTAAGACTTGCTCTTGTTCTTGTTCTTGTTCTTGTTCTTGTTCTTGTTCTTGTTGTTGTTGTTCTTCTTCTTCTTTTTCTTCTTCTTCTTCTTCTTCTTCTTCTTCTTCTTCTTCTTCTTCTTCCTCCTCCTCCTCCTCCTCCTCCTCATCATCATCATCATCATCATCATCATCTTGTTAATCAGCATCTTATGTTCTTCTTCTTCTTCTTCTTCTTCTTCTTCTTCTTCTTCTTCTTCTTCTTCTTCTTCCTCCTCCTCCTCCTCCTCTTCCTCTTCCTCTTCCTCATCCTTCTCCTCCTCCTCATCATCATCATCATCATCATCTTGTTACTCATCATCTTGTTAATCATCATCTTATTTCTTCTTCTTCTTCTTCTTCTTCTTCTTCTTCTTCTTCTTCTCAGTCCCTTATCTAGAGCAGTGATCACTGTCTAGTTTTTTCTGCCATCTAATATTGCCATGATTGTGATGTTGTGTATAGTATAATTATGCTTATGGAAGCTGCATTAACGTAATGACCAGACATTCGCCTGCAAGCTCGGTGGTCATGGGTGGCATCCGAGTCGGGACGATGTCCGATTTGTTGACTTGATCAGGGCGTCCATGTCGAACCAGCCTACAATGGGCATCAGGAAATGTCCTTGAAAGTAAAAGCCAGGAGTCTTTATGGGACCACATCATTCACTGAGTGCAGACTGGTCTATGCAATATTGGTCTAGCGCCATATGCCCACTGCAGATTAACGTTTGTAAAGGAGCTTTACTTACTAACTTACATATAGTATTATTCAGGATGAAAAATGTCTGTTTTTTTTCTATTCTTTCTTTATCTTAACCTTATTGCAATATTTCTTTATCATATTTTTGTTTCTATTTTTTCTTTATTATAATCTTATTGTATTATTTATTTATAATATTTTTCTTCTATTCTTTCTTTATTACAATCGTATTGTATTATTTCTTTATCTTTTTTTTTCTATTCCTTCTTTTTCATGATCTTATTGTATTACATCGTTTCTTCAATTATGTTTGTTCTATACACATTTCAAAGCTACCACAGCTAGTGCATTAAACCGATGGTCTTGTAGTCATGGGTTCAAATCTCAACTGAGCTGGGATTTTCACGTAACCACATGGCTCAGAGGTAGAACCAACCTCATATAATAAGTACCAGGGCAATATCTGAAGGGTATGCGACCATTTTACTGACGACCACAACAGCTTCCGTGCGCCGTTTGTTTCAGAAAATATCATCACATCTCAATTGGGCATGAAAACGGGAAGCATTGGCTCTCTATCGCTAGGTATTTGGACGTTAGTGTGGGCTTGGGGATTGTGCTACCAGCATGCAAACACAGCAGGTAGATTTCCGTCCCTAGTTCTGGTTCTAACAACCTACAGGGCAACCACGCCTTTAAAGGCTAACTACAGGAGATAACTCACTTGTAGGTTCGCAAACATCATTGAAGGTTTGTAAACACTCTCGTAGGTTCACAGATACATGTGTAGGTTCACATACACCCGAATAATTTCGAAAACTCCCGTGTAGGTTCGCAAACACCCTTCTAAGTTCGCAAACACCTTTCTAGGTTCGCAAACACTATTATAGATTTGCAAACACCATTGTAGGTTCGCAAACACCCTTGTAGGTTCGCAAACACCTTTCAAGGTTGGCAAACACCCTTCTAGATTCGCAAACACTATTATAGGTTCGAAAACACCCTTATAGATTCGCAAACACCCTTTTAGGTTCGCAAACACCTTTGTAGATTCGCAAACACCCTTCTAGGTTTGCAAACACCCTTCTAAATTCCCAAGCACCCTTGTAGGCTTACAAACACCCTTCTATGTTTGCAAACACCTTTCTAGGTTCGTAAACACCCTTCTAGGTTCGCAAACACATTTCTAGGTTCGCAAACACCCTTGTAGGTTCAGAAATACTCTTGTAGGTTATTAGAATTAGATACCTGTCTAGGCTCGCGAACACAAATGTAGGCTCCGAGCACTGAGCAGGGGATAAATGGTGTCTTCTCTTACACCGAGCAAGTAAGATTATGTTTGCGTGTTTACTGCAAAGAAAGTCGTGTGCTGTAATCACGCCAGGGTCAAACTTTCAAAATTGCATGCTGTAAATTAGCAGATGTGTTTATGTTATTCCAGTAGTGACGCTTTATTTGACAATAAATGCAGAATTGCACCTAAGATAAACATGTTTATTGTATTGACTAGTGACGTGCTCAGACTATAATACTGACAAATGTATGCTCATGGTTACAGATATTTATAACACCATAAACTGTTTGCTGTCCTTGGTAATAGACGCCTATCAGGTTGTTATCTAGAATGTTTGTAGTTTTCCGTGGATCTTTTCTTGCAGTGAAGTTACAGTTTTCGTTATGTGTTCACTTTTGAAGTGAAAGAATTATTTAAGGTGTTAGGGTATTCTTTTCGCATCAATTATCTATCCATTCCCACTAGCTAAATATTTTGGCCGCATTAAAAGACACATGACGCTTGTAAAAACCATACTGGAGGTAAGAGTTGAAGACATGTGAGCAAGAGGTAGACAGTGATACAAGTGGGACTATAACCAAAGGAGATGGACGAATAGCAGTATGATGGTGTCTGCAAGAGCGAGAGGTAGAGACTGTTGGAGATTCATTACAGCCAACCTTCATGGTGTAGACGACACCTGATTGATTGATTGATTGATTGATTGATTGATTCCCTCTTGGCATGGAGTTAGAATCTGTTGACAATGAAATACCTCACAGCTGTGGAGGAGATATTACCAGCCTAAACCCAGGGGTAATAAAAAATATTGCTGATATCTTTTTTAGACTCAGTCAGTCCCTCGAGCCATCTCATGCTCCAGTATCAATGGACAACAGTATCAATGGACAACAGTATCAATGGACAACAGTATCAATGGACAACAGTATCAATGGACAACAGTATCAATGGACAACAGTATCAATGGAACATAAGACAGCATCAGAATGCTGTCTACTAGAAATATTTAGTCTACAGTACATACCGTATCGCTGGGGTATCCATGGAAATGACAAAACGCAAACAGACAAGCTAGCAAAAACAAAAAGAATCCGCATATTACCCTGTTCATCCCAGAACTTTAATGATATAAAAACACTTTTTTTTTTGCATATCCTTTTTAACGGACATCCGCTATTAACACCAGCAGTTTACTGCTGTTGTTGTCTTGGCAAGTTTACATACAATAGTTTGACATCGCTTTCTGAACGACCGGCTACCATACCAATTCGTTAAAACCCAGCGCAACGTTGTCTGCTGCCAAATCGCGCACAGCTGTGTTTCAAACGCGGGTAAGCGGGATTAAGAACAGCGTCCATAACCCCTTGGCCACGGAGACTGGCGGCAGCATAAATGAACTTGACAGAGACCCGCAGACCAGAAACTTCAGACTGAGAACAGCACATTGTAGACTCAGAGCACACCCCCAACGGACGGGTCTCACTGACTCTGCCACTTGCAGTTGTGAAGCACCAAAGAAAACCCCATAGCATGTCCTAGAAAACTGTCCTGACTTGGCCAGACAGAGAGAAGAATCTGGCCCACAAGAGCAAGCAATACTTCGAGCCAAACTGTGGAGCTTCAGTGAAGACCTTAAGAGAACCGTCCTGTTTGGAATTCGTAGCTGCGTTTTTCCACAATTTTAGACAAATCGGTATGGCACATGATGGATGGATGGATGGATGGATGGATGGATGGATGGATGGATGGATGGATGTTTGGATGGATGGATGGATGGATAAATGGATGGATGAATGGATGGATCCACATTCTTAGACAAATCGGTATGATGCACGTGGTGTGGTCAGTATCACAGTGGCCGTCTTTACTGTCCAGATATTGTTGTGATATCCAATTTAGGATGGGTCGACCTGTAAGCCAAGGTCAAGGTACGATCCCAAGGCTCCCAGGTGGTGGTGGACATATACCATACATCAATTTGCATATTTCTTATCCACTGTTGTGATGTTTGGGTCATAGTGTCAGCAGACAACATGGGTTCGGCTTGTGACATTATAATTCTATTTCTCTGTCAATCGTTCATGATTTTAGCCTTAGAGGTGTTAAGCATTTTTATTTTATTTTAGCACTCTATAGAAAATGTAAGAATATAGTCTTGCAATGTCTCTTCTTCATCGCATATTATAAAATTGGGCTCATCAGAAAAGAATCATTCATTCAGTAGGTTGTTTCGGTCTTTCTTAGGAGTTGTCTCGTCTTCTTTGAGGCAGCCACGTGATTCTGCTACCGACAGTACCCTTTTCAACTGGGTTATAATTGGAATACAAGTAGTGGTAGCGTAGTGGCTAGACGCTCTTCCGCTGGGGCGGTAGTCATGGGTATGACTTCGCTCCCAGGTCGACCCAGCCTAAAATGGGTTCCAGGAAATGTCTTGGGGAGTAAAGACGGCCGGAATTATACTGACCACATCATGAACCGAATGCCAATTGGTCTATAAAAATATGGGTTTAGCACCATGTGTCCAGTGATTCTTATAGGCTGTAAAGTGGGGGTCTGTTACGTACTGTTTTACTTATATTAATAGATAGTGTGTTACAACTTTTACTGTTTGAGGTGAGGAAGGAAGGTGTGTTAGCATATACTATTTCTAACGGCTTTAGTACAGCAACAATTTCTACAATGTACATGTTGCTTGATATGCCGTACTTGCTTTGTTTCTTTCTCTGTTAGATCCATCTGTGTAAACAGTGATATTGTCTGTGGTTTAAGTAGTGGTTAGAAAGATACGCAGATAATGTCATGAGCGCGGTCGGTAGATGGTTCGATGTCTGTGTTCGTCGTCCGCTAAAGTGAGGGGAAACTTGATCAGCTATGTGTCTGTGTAATCAGGCTTATAAGATGTGATGGTCCTAACATTTCACATTTCCACAATAGGTTCCAGACACACGGGACTGCGTTATTTTTTTTTTAATTACATACGTCTTTCTCTAAACTCACCTTTGTCAATGGTGATATTGTCTTTGCCTGTTTGCCTTATGAGACGTCCCATCATCATTATGTACCATTCCGATAAGCGTGGGTGGTCATTTTTCGCCATCTCACACGATCACCATAGTCGTGAATCAGCTCAGTGTTCTTGTTCCGACCATGCCATCCAGATATTTACTTCTCTGGCTTCGCTTTGTTCTTTCCCCCTCAATCTTGCCAGTTGTCACCAAGTTCTGTAGTTTATTTCTTCTCATAACGTGGCAAAAACATTTTGACTGCGTCTAACTTTTCCAATTAGTCTACGGCAGTTCTCAGCCTTTTTTGGCCCGTGCCCCTCTTCACCATATTTTCAGAACGTCATTCCCCCCCCCCCTTTCGTCTTTCCTACCTAAAAATCCCCCGTCCCTGCCCCTACACAGCAGTATACGTAATAATGGAAGCTAAATTTAATAGCACATACTAAAATAAGTCTAGACATCCTCCTAAAACGTGATTTGTGGGTCTACTTTATTAAATGAATTTTAGAAGGGTGAGACGTACAGAACCGTAAAGTATAAAGGGAAAAACAATATCAAGTAATCGGTTCTTGTATTAACGCGATCTTGAAATAATCTTAATTCCCCCCTGGAAACCTGGGGAGGGGGGAGATTCCCCACCGGTTGAGAACTACTGGTCTACGGTTTTCATTTGCTTCTTGTAGGACTTGCTTATTGGTTTATCTGTTGCTCATGGTATTCTTTGCATTTTTTCTCCGAAACCACATTTCCACTAACAGTATATGTTTTTCAGTTGTCTGCTTATTGTCCACGTTTAATATCCATACAAAAGGCTTCACGTTTTCTTTTTCTTTTTTCTTCCGTGTATGACTCTTTGTTAAGTGCTTCTAAGTGTTGCATCTCTGTTAGAATTTTCTTTTCTATTTATAAATATTTGTACAGTTAGGACACTTATGACCGTTCACAGTAACAATAATAATTTTCATTAAGATGCTGCACTTGCGACTATTCCCTTAGAATATACACTAACCCTCCTTCGACTATGCACTATACTAGGAGTTGCTAATTCATCAATTCTATCTCAACAGATGATCTCCCACCAACACTTGGAGAAAACAGCTATCTGCTATCACTACTGGACCCTGCTGATGAACTGGGAGACACTTCTGAGAGACCATCCCCCAGCGCTTTCATCAATCTCTTGGAGAAGCGAAACTCCCGGAGAAAGCGGAGTCTGGTATGCGAGTGCTGCTATGGTCCATGTTCGGTCAGAATAATCGCCAGCTATTGCTGACCACGCCCTGGACACTGTTCATTTCTTCCACTGGTTCCAAAAGATAGCGCTAGGAAATATTTATCAGCTCAAAGATTTAGACAACCGATCATAAGAATGTGTTTGTATTTTAGCATTTTTTTGTTCTTGGTCTGTATGATTTACCTTTACAAAGTATCACAGTTGACAAATTTGCAGATTCTATTTTCGGAACACGCAATGCAAAATGCTTAAATACATAGAGAACGTCAGAGTTCTGTCTTTCCTGGTCAGCAATTCTTCTTAGTTGTTTTTTGGCAATGTAATGAGAGCAATGTGTATGAAACATTATATGCGACTGTATAGTTGTGAATAATTGGTGCAGTTAAGTTTAAATGGATTATGACAAGCATGTGAAAAAGTAATTATCTTCACACTTGTTATAAAGACAATCAGTGGCGGGCTGGGCCTAAAAATGTTGGTTGCCAGGAGACGAAGCTACTAAAAAGACATTAACATATTTAACATATTGCCAAATGTTAAATGGGAGTGTGACACGTCATCAGGTGTTCACAGTCCCCACTTGCCATCAGGCCAGCTGACGCCCTGGCCAGTCGGCCACTGGACACTAAAACCATACAAAATGTCAGCAATGGTAAATGCATAATTACTGAACAGAACCAATTACATGTATTTAATTATAATAATATAAATATACACATAATATCTCAATAATGCAGAAAATCAACGGAAAATGGGAAACGGTAGATATATGAGAAAATAATTAGGGAAACAACTGAAAGAAAAGTATGCCTAAAGATCTTTAGAGTCTGCGAAATAATTTAAAACATGAATGATTCAAATATCTTAATTCCAAGACACAACACCTTGAAAATGGTCCAGCTGTTACATTTTCATTCATTAATAAAATGTCTGTAAGTTCAACTTACGTGTCTTAGTATCTTTAGGAAATCTCAATGTTGAGGTGGCTAGTTAGCGCTCTTGCCTACCAATCCGGTAGTATTGTGTTCGAATTTCCGTCAACGAAAGGATTTTTTATGACCTGGGTTCTCAAGTCAATCCCACCTAAAATCAGTACCAGGGAATGTTATGGGGAGTAAAGATGACCAGTTTGATGATGTTAACCATATGACATATCAGGCGCTGATTGGTCTGTACAAATACAGGGCTAACATTATGCAGGCAACAGGTATTTAGACCAGAAGTCAACATTTAAGCCCGATCTTTTAACCGTCGGCTTTCGTCCAGTGATCCAGTGAGAATACCAAACGATACGATCATGTATGAGCCTGAGAAACTAATGGTAACGCATAGTTTTTGTAAACGTCAGTTGTTGGTAGTAGTTTTTTCGGGGGGGGGGGGGGGAGGTAAATAAAAAACAATCTAAGTAAAGGACTCTTTTGCGAGCCTTAAAACCTATTTTTTTTAATTGTAACTGATTAATTAAATAGTAATTTGCATGTTTTTTTAGAGAACTTTGCAAGCATTTAGGGGCTGCTTGTAATTTACTAGGTAATTTAGTTTGGTTACATTGTTTTCTGAAAGTCCAACATTTTATACCACAGAAACCAACGCAAAGCGATCTGTTTCCAAATCGCCCGAGGCTGATTTCGAACCCACGATTCAGTAAGTTGGGGAGGTATGAAACTTCGTCTCTCACTATCACGTAAGCCACAGATGCCAGTTAAAACGTCAGCTGGTGGTGGTCGACAAATAAAAGAGGGTAAATTACACGTTTACGTACCTGAATGTGTATTACGCATATGATAAGAAAAGAATACAAGCAGCTTTCTTTGGTCATGTAATGAGAAGCGAGGCATTGGAGAACATCGTGGCAACTGGAAGATCAAGGGGGAAAGAGATAGACACAAACCAAGAGAGATCATGCTCAATGGACTGAGTCAGTGGTATGGGGGAATATCAGCATCAGAATTGATCAAGAACACCAAAGATCGAGATCTGTGGAGAGACATGAACGCCTACGCCAGCTTACTGGGCACTTAATGATGATGAAGATGATGATGATGATGATGATGATGGTGATGATGATGGTGATGATGATGATGATGATGATGATGATGAAGTAAAGGAACCTGTGTTCTCGCCTTGGGGCGTATCCAGCACATGGTACGAGCTTCATATTTGTATCGACAAATCAGCACTCTAGGGGGTCATGTGATCAACATCACGACCACCGCCTTCACATCCCAGGACCTGTCCTGGCACCCTGTTGGGCTTGGTCGACCTGGGAGTCCAGGTTAATGTTTAACATTCGAAATGGGACCGGTAGGCGAGCGTCTGGCCACTGAGTTCATGCCGCTTCCATGGGGCCGGTAGGTGAGCGTCTGGCCACTGAGTTCATGCCGCTTCCATGGGGCCGGTAGGCGAGCGTCTGGCCACTGAGTTCATGCCGCTCCCATGGGGCCGGTAGGTGAGCGTCTGGCCACTGAGTTCATGCCGCTCCCATGGGGCCGGTAGGCGAGCGTCTGGCCACTGAGTTCATGCCGCTCCCATGGGGCCGGTAGGTGAGCGTCTGGCCACTGAGTTCATGCCGCTCCCATGGGGCCGGTAGGCGAGCGTCTGGCCACTGAGTTCATGCCGCTCCCATGGGGCCGGTAGGTGAGCGTTCTGGCCACTGAGTTCATGCCGCTTCCATGGGGCCGGTAGGTGAGCGTCTGGCCACTGAGTTCATGCCGCTCCCATGGGGCCGGTAGGTGAGCGTCTGGCCACTGAGTTCATGCCGCTTCCATGGGGCCGGTAGGGCGAGCGTCCTGGCCACTGAGTTCATGCCGCTCCCATGGGGCCGGTAGGTGAGCGTCTGGCCACTGAGTTCATGCCGCTTCCATGGGGCCGGTAGGTGAGCGTCTGGCCACTGAGTTCATGCCGCTCCCATGGGGCCGGTAGGCGAGCGTCTGGCCACTGAGTTCATGCCGCTCCCATGGGGCCGGTAGGTGAGCGTCTGGCCACTGAGTTCATGCCGCTTCCATGGGGGCCGGTAGGTGAGCGTCTGGCCACTGAGTTCATTGCCGCTCCCATGGGGCCGGTAGGTGAGCGTCTGGCCAACTGAGTTCATGCCGCTCCCATGGGGGCCGGTAGGCGAGCGTCTGGCCACTGAGTTCATTGCCGCTCCCATGGGGCCGGTAGGTGAGCGTCTGGCCACTGAGTTCATGCCGCTTCCATGGGACCGGTAGGCGAGCGTCTGGCACTGAGTTCATGCCGCTTCCCATGGGGCCGGTAGGTGAGCGTCTGGCCACTGAGTTCATGCCGCTTCCATGGGGCCGGTAGGTGAGCGTCTGGCCACTGAGTTCATGCCGCTTCCATGGGGCCGGTAGGCGAGCGTCCTGGCCACTGAGTTCATGCCGCTTCCATGGGGCCGGTAGGTGAGCGTCTGGCCACTGAGTTCATGCCGCTTCCATGGGACCGGTAGGTGAGCGTCTGGCCACTGAGTTCATGCCAGCTCCCATGGGGCCGGTAGGCGAGCGTCTGGCCACTGAAGTTCATGCCGCTTCCATGGGGCCGGTAGGTTGAGCGTCTGGCCACTGAGTTCATGCCGCTCCCATGGGGCCGGTAGGCGAGCGTCTGGCCAATGAGTTCATGCCGCTTCCATGGGGCCGGTAGGTGAGCGTCCTGGCCACTGAGTTCATGCCGCTCCCATGGGGCCGGTAGGTGAGCGTCTGGCCACTGAGTTCATGCCGCTTCCATGGGACCGGTAGGTGAGCGTCTGGCCACTGAGTTCATGCCGCTCCCATGGGGCCGGTAGGTGAGCGTCTGGCCACTGAGTTCATGGCCGCTTCCATGGGGCCGGTAGGCGAGCGTCTGGCCACTGAGTTCATGCCGCTCCCATGGGGCCGGTAGGTGAGCGTCTGGCCACTGAGTTCATGCCGCTTCCATGGGGCCGGTAGGTGAGCGTCTGGCCACTGAGTTCATGCCGCTTCCATGGGACCGGTAGGTGAGCGTCTGGCCACTGAGTTCATGCCGCTTCCATGGGGTCGGTAGGTGAGCGTCTGGCCACTGAGTTCATGCCGCTTCCATGGGGTCCGGTAGGGTGAGCGTCTGGCCACTGAGTTCATGCCGCTTCCATGGGGTCGGGTAGGTGAGCGTCTGGCCACTGAGTTCATGCCGCTTCCATGGGGACCGGTAGGTGAGCGTCTGGCCACTGAGTTCATGCCGCTTCCATGGGGTCGGTAGGTGAGCGTCTGGCCACTGAGTTCATGCCGCTTCCATGGGGTCGGTAGGTGAGCGTCCTGGCCACTGAGTTCATGCCGCTTCCATGGGGTCGGTAGGTGAGCGTCTGGCCACTGAGTTCATGCCGCTTCCATGGGGTCGGTAGGTGAGCGTCTGGCCACTGAGTTCATGCCGCTTCCATGGGGTCGGTAGGTGAGCGTCTGGCCACTGAGTTCATGCCGCTTCCATGGGGCCGGTAGGTGAGCGTCTGGCCACTGAGTTCATGCCGCTTCCATGGGGTCGGTAGGTGAGCGTCTGGCCACTGAGTTCATGCCGCTTCCATGGGGTCGGTAGGTGAGCGTCTGGCCACTGAGTTCATGCCGCTTCCATGGGGTCCGGTAGGTGAGCGTCTGGCCACTGAGTTCATGCCGCTCCCATGGGGCCGGTAGGTGAGCGTCTGGCCACTGAGTTCATGCCGCTTCCATGGGACCGGTAGGTGAGCGTCTGGCCACTGAGTTCATGCCGCTTCCATGGGACCGGTAGGTGAGCGTCTGGCCACTGAGTTCATGCCGCTCCCATGGGGTCGGTAGGCGAGCGTCTGGCCACTGAGTTCATGCCGCTCCCATGGGGCCGGTAGGCGAGCGTCTGGCCACTGAGTTCATGCCGCTTCCATGGGGGTCGGTAGGTGAGCGTCCTGGCCACTGAGTTCATGCCGCTTCCATGGGACCGGTAGGTGAGCGTCTGGCCACTGAGTTCATGCCGCTTCCATGGGACCGGTAGGCTGAGCGTCTGGCCACTGAGTTCATGCCGCTCTCCATGGGGTCCGGTAGGCGAGCGTCTGGCCACTGAGTTTCATGCCGCTTCCATGGGGTCGGTAGGCGAGCGTCTGGCCACTGAGTTCATGCCGCTTCCATGGGGCCGGTAGGTGAGCGTCTGGCCACTGAGTTCATGCCGCTCCATGGGGCCGGTAGGCGAGCGTCTGGCCACTGAGTTCATGCCGCTTCCATGGGGCCGGTAGGTGAGCGTCTGGCCACTGAGTTCATGCCGCTTCCATGGGGCCGGTAGGTGAGCGTCTGGCCACTGAGTTCATGCCGCTCCCATGGGGCCGGTAGGTGAGCGTCTGGCCACTGAGTTCATGCCGCTCCCATGGGGCCGGTAGGTGAGCGTCTGGCCACTGAGTTCATGCCGCTCCCATGGGGCCGGTAGGTGAGCGTCTGGCCACTGAGTTCATGCCGCTTCCATGGGACCGGTAGGTGAGCGTCTGGCCACTGAGTTCATGCCGCTTCCATGGGACCGGTAGGCGAGCGTCTGGCCACTGAGTTCATGCCGCTCCCATGGGGCCGGTAGGCGAGCGTCTGGCCACTGAGTTCATGCCGCTTCCATTGGGTCGGTAGGCGAGCGTCTGGCCACTGAGTTCATGCCGCTCCCATGGGGTCGGTAGGTGAGCGTCTGGCCACTGAGTTCATGCCGCTCCCATGGGGCCGGTAGGCGAGCGTCTGGCCACTGAGTTCATGCCGCTTCCATGGGGTCGGTAGGTGAGCGTCTGGCCACTGAGTTCATGCCGCTTCCATGGGGCCGGTAGGTGAGCGTCCTGGCCACTGAGGTTCATGCCGCTTCCATGGGACCGGTAGGTGAGCGTCTGGCCACTGAGTTCATGCCGCTTCCATGGGGTCGGTAGGTGAGCGTCTGGCCACTGAGTTCATGCCGCTTCCATTGGGACCGAGTAGGTGAGCGTCTGGCCACTGAGTTCATGCCGCTCCCATGGGGTCGGTAGGTGAGCGTCTGGCCACTGAGTTCATAGCCGCTTCCATGGGACCGGTAGGTGAGCGTCTGGCCACTGAGTTCATGCCGCTTCCATGGGACCGGATAGGTGAAGCGTCTGGCCACTGAGTTCATGCCGCTCCCATGGGTCGGTAGGTGAGCGTCTGGCCACTGAGTTCATTGCCGCTTCCATGGGGTCGGTAGGTGAGCGTCTGGCCACTGAGTGTTCATGCCGCTTCCCATGGGACCGGTAGGCGAGCGTCTGGCCACTGGAGTTCATGCCGCTCCCATCGGGGTCGGTAGGTGAGCGTCTGGCCACTGAGTTCATGCCGCTTCCATGGGGACCGGTAGGCGAGCGTACTGGCCACTGAGTTCATGCCGCTTCCATGGGGTCGGTAGGTGAGCGTCTGGCCACTGAGTTCATGCCGCTCCATGGGACCGGTAGGTGAGCGTCATGGCCACTGAGTTTCATGCCGCTTCCATGGGACCGGTAGGTGAGCGTCTGGCACTGAGTTCATGCCGCTTCCATGGGGTCGGTAGGTGAGCGTCTGGCCACTGAGTTCATGCCGCTCCCATGGGGGCCGGTAGGTGAGCGTCTGGCCATGAGTTCATGCCGCTTCCATGGGGCCGGTAGGCGAGCGTCTGGCCACTGAGTTCATGCCGCTTCCATGGGGCCGGTAGGTGAGCGTCTGGCCACTGAGTTCATGCCGCTCCCATGGGGCCGGTTAGGGTGAGCGTCTGCCACTGAGTTCATGCCGCTCCCATGGGGCCGGTAGGTGAGCGTCTGGCCACTGAGTTCATGCCGCTCCCATGGGGCCGGTAGGTGAGCGTCTGGCCACTGAGTTCATGCCGCTCCCATGGGGCCGGTAGGTGAGCGTCTGGCCACTGAGTTCATGCCGCTTCCATGGGGCCGGTAGGTGAGCGTCTGGCCACTGAGTTCATGCCGCTCCCATGGGACCGGTAGGCGAGCGTCTGGCCACTGAGTTCATGCCGCTTCCATGGGGCCGGTAGGTGAGGCGTCCTGGCCACTGAGTTCATGCCGCTTCCATGGGGTCGGTAGGTGAGCGTCTGGCCACTGAGTTCATGCCGCTTCCATGGGACCGGTAGGTGAGCGTCTGGCCACTGAGTTCATGCCGCTTCCATGGGACCGGTAGGTGAGCGTCTGGCCACTGAGTTCATGCCGCTTCCATGGGGCCGGTAGGTGAGCGTCTGGCCACTGAGTTCATGCCGCTTCCATGGGGCCGGTAGGTGAGCGTCTGGCCACTGAGTTCATGCCGCTTCCATGGGGCCGGTAGGCGAGCGTCTGGCCACTGAGTTCATGCCGCTTCCATGGGGCCGGTAGGTGAGCGTCTGGCCACTGAGTTCATGCCGCTCCCATGGGGCCGGTAGGCGAGCGTCTGGCCACTGAGTTCATGCCGCTTCCATGGGGTCGGTAGGTGAGCGTCTGGCCACTGAGTTCATGCCGCTTCCATGGGGTCGGTAGGTGAGCGTCTGGCCACTGAGTTCATGCCGCTTCCATGGGGTCGGTAGGTGAGCGTCTGGCCACTGAGTTCATGCCGCTTCCATTGGGACCGGTAGGTGAGCGTCCTGGCCACTGAGTTCATGCCGCTCCCATGGGGCCGGTAGGCGAGCGTCTGGCCACTGAGTTCATGCCGCTTCCATGGGGTCGGTAGGCGAGCGTCTGGCCACTGAGTTCATGCCGCTCCCATGGGGTCGGTAGGTGAGCGTCTGGCCACTGAGTTCATGCCGCTCCCATGGGGCCGGTAGGTGAGCGTCTGGCCACTGAGTTCATGCCGCTTCCATGGGGTCGGTAGGTGAGCGTCTGGCCACTGAGTTCATGCCGCTTCCATGGGGTCGGTAGGTGAGCGTCTGGCCACTGAGTTCATGCCGCTTCCATGGGGCCGGTAGGTGAGCGTCTGGCCACTGAGTTCATGCCGCTCCCATGGGGCCGGTAGGCGAGCGTCTGGCCACTGAGTTCATGCCGCTTCCATGGGACCGGTAGGTGAGCGTCTGGCCACTGAGTTCATGCCGCTCCCATGGGGCCGTTAGGTGAGCGTCTGGCCACTGAGTTCATGCCGCTCCCATGGGGCCGGTAGGTGAGCGTCTGGCCACTGAGTTCATGCCGCTCCCATGGGGCCGGTAGGCGAGCGTCTGGCCACTGAGTTCATGCCGCTTCCATGGGGCCGGTAGGCGAGCGTCTGGCCACTGAGTTCATGCCGCTCCCATGGGGCCGGTAGGTGAGCGTCTGGCCACTGAGTTCATGCCGCTCCCATGGGGCCGGTAGGCGAGCGTCTGGCCACTGAGTTCATGCCGCTCCCATGGGGCCGGTAGGTGAGCGTCTGGCCACTGAGTTCATGCCGCTTCCATGGGGCCGGTAGGCGAGCGTCTGGCCACTGAGTTCATGCCGCTTCCATGGGGCCGGTAGGTGAGGCGTCTGGCCACTGAGTTCATGCCGCTTCCATGGGGCCGGTAGGTGAGCGTCTGGCCACTGAGTTCATGCCGCTTCCATGGGGCCGGTAGGCGAGCGTCTGGCCACTGAGTTCATGCCGCTTCCATGGGGCCGGTAGGTGAGCGTCTGGCCACTGAGTTCATGCCGCTTCCATGGGGCCGGTAGGTGAGCGTCTGGCCACTGAGTTCATGCCGCTTCCATGGGGCCGGTAGGCGAGCGTCTGGCCACTGAGTTCATGCCGCTTCCATGGGGCCGGTAGGTGAGCGTCTGGCCACTGAGTTCATGCCGCTTCCATGGGGCCGGTAGGTGAGCGTCTGGCCACTGAGTTCATGCCGCTTCCATGGGGCCGGTAGGCGAGCGTCTGGCCACTGAGTTCATGCCGCTTCCATGGGGCCGGTAGGCGAGCGTCTGGCCACTGAGTTCATGCCGCTTCCATGGGGCCGGTAGGCGAGCGTCTGGCCACTGAGTTCATGCCGCTTCCATGGGGCCCGGTAGGCGAGCGTCTGGCCACTGAGTTCATGCCGCTTCCATGGGGCCGGTAGGTGAGCGTCTGGCCACTGAGTTCATGCCGCTTCCATGGGGCCGGTAGGTGAGCGTCTGGCCACTGAGTTCATGCCGCTTCCATGGGGTCGGTAGGTGAGCGTCTGGCCACTGAGCTCATGGCGCTTCCATGGGGGCCGGTAGGTGAGCGTCTGGCCACTGAGTTCATGCCGCTTCCATGGGGCCGGTAGGCGAGCGTCTGGCCACTGAGTTCATGCCGCTTCCATGGGGCCGGTAGGTGAGCGTCTGGCCACTGAGTTCATGCCGCTTCCATGGGGCCGGTAGGTGAGCGTCTGGCCACTGAGTTCATGCCGCTCCCATGGGGCCGGTAGGTGAGCGTCTGGCCACTGAGTTCATGCCGCTTCCATGGGGCCGGTAGGTGAGCGTCTGGCCACTGAGTTCATGCCGCTTCCATGGGGCCGGTAGGCGAGCGTCTGGCCACTGAGTTCATGCCGCTTCCATGGGGCCGGTAGGTGAGCGTCTGGCCACTGAGTTCATGCCGCTTCCATGGGGTCGGTAGGTGAGCGTCTGGCCACTGAGCTCATGGCGCTTCCATGGGGCCGGTAGGTGAGCGTCTGGCCACTGAGTTCATGCCGCTTCCATGGGGCCGGTAGGCGAGCGTCTGGCCACTGAGTTCATGCCGCTTCCATGGGGCCGGTAGGTGAGCGTCTGGCCACTGAGTTCATGCCGCTTCCATGGGGCCGGTAGGTGAGCGTCTGGCCACTGAGTTCATGCCGCTCCCATGGGGCCGGTAGGTGAGCGTCTGGCCACTGAGTTCATGCCGCTTCCATGGGGCCGGTAGGCGAGCGTCTGGCCACTGAGTTCATGCCGCTTCCATGGGGCCGGTAGGCGAGCGTCTGGCCACTGAGTTCATGCCGCTTCCATGGGGCCGGTAGGTGAGCGTCTGGCCACTGAGTTCATGCCGCTCCCATGGGGCCGGTAGGTGAGCGTCTGGCCACTGAGTTCATGCCGCTCCCATGGGGCCGGTAGGCGAGCGTCTGGCCACTGAGTTCATGCCGCTTCCATGGGGCCGGTAGGTGAGCGTCTGGCCACTGAGCTCATGGCGCTTCCATGGGCATATGGTCAGTGAAGGTATAGATCTCTTTCACATGCCTTAAACCATGTTGGGCATAAGGTAATTTTTTAAATTAATTTTGCGCTCGCTCGCTTCGAACTGAAGCGTAATCCATACATACTACTTCTAGTAGGACTGGAGTGAAGTTTGCGTGTGGGTTAGCTATACCTATCACCAGTGTTCCTTGCCATGAGGCGAACCCACTCCGATTTCAGAGGTACTTGTAATTTATGTCTCCACGTCAAGGATGAGAAGTCATTATGTTATTCCAAATGTCCGGTCTAGGGGGTTGAACTCCTTACCTCGGTATCAGTACACCGGATGTTTAAGAATGCGCATTCTTATCCATTCGGTTTATTGACTGCTCGGCAATCGATGGAATGATATAGCCAATACTACACGGCCGCCTTCATTCTCCAAGTCATTTCCTGGTACATATTTTATCCTAGACCGACCTAGGAGCATATATATATATATATATATATATATATATATATATATATATATATATATATATATATATATATATATATATATATATATATATATATAGTAGAAAGGGAGAGGAAGAAAGAAGAGAAAAGAAATAAAGAATGAAGGTATAAACAGGTAGGAGCAGGAGACTTAGGGGTCGTTTCTTAACTTGAACCCTGCTCACAGCGCCCTATTTCTGGTCATAAGGGATGAAGAGGTAAAAGAGAGAAGAGATGGGTGAGAAAGAAGAGATGATAGAGAGGGAAGAATAGGAATATGATAGGTTGATTTATGTTCGTTTTCCTCGTGAGGACGACCGCTGATTATACGATCGCCCCATCATTGTCTTGTAACATGGTGCCAAGCTATAGATGAGTGTACAGACAATGAGGGCCAACCTTCACAACCTCAGACTGACAAGTCGAAATGAAACGCAACTCAAACGTATATTTATTTATTTCTGAACAGTAACAGAGTGACAATCTCCAACATAACAATTATGATAATCCGTGCACCAATTACAGCATGCAAATCAACATTACAGAAACATAATGCATAACAACGTCGAAGAGAGATAAGTACTATGATATGCGACTGGATATCAAGGGAATGCTGCAAATGACCGATGGATGAGCCTATCCAGCTACTGCTCATTCAGAGACTATTACCTAGTAACTGCTTCAAACAAAGAGCTAATGCTGAAGGAATTCCACCGGCCGCCACTTATCCCGTAGCAGCAATTCCATAGGTTTATACATATTCCTTTTACCCGGGGGAGGGGTGGGGCAGTCGCTCCCACTGTAAAATATAAACAGTAACATCTATGACTATCACTGATAAAATACACCCCCAACACAATTAGCACATTACAAGCATGGTAATTGATTAGTAACATATATCTAACTCTCGCTAGTAACTTTTATCCCCTAAGCGCTATCTAGTACAAAACCAGAACAGTCATTTAAACCTTTTCCCCGGATATTCTTGTAGATCGGAACCTACTTGTGGGGCGGGCCTGTCGTCCGCTTTAACTTACACGGCCACAGAATTCGTCCTTATTTGCCCCTTGTTCAACGAACAATACGATACATTCCATTCCGTTCCGCCCCATTTCTAGTCGCCGAATGTCACCTGTTCTTATTGTCTGGGCTGACATGGTGACCGAGTCCGCTTTAATACCTTCACCTGCTCGCTTGTTTACATTCTCTCGCGTGTAACTCCTGCCTCAATATTTCCTTGCCATTTTATGTGTTAATTCACATTATCTTATATGTTTAGCTTATCTACCCTCTACTTCTATAATTGATTAATTCGACTCACATCACTCTGTTTTAGTTGGTTGGCCAGCCGTGTGTTCTTTGCAGAGCGTAGCAACCAACCCTGACATTTGTCAGTTTGTGATTTCTTGGCGGGTTTACGTTCAGTAGTTTGTCATTGCTTTCTGAACTAGACTGCCGTCGCACTTAGATATGTGTCCTTTACAGGACGTCACAGTCAACCCTGGCGCTTGCCGGTTGTTTGTTATTCCTTGGCAAGTTTGCCTGAAGTAGTTTGCCATTGCTTCCTGAACTAAGGCACCGGATTATAATCTAATACAAATATTTTAACTAGATATTATACCAACTTACGTAGATTCCTGTCATTCAAAGGAGACTGGGACGTCTGGGCTTAACAGTTGATTGTTCACCATATATCGCTCGTCGTGGGTCCCACCTGACTTTTCCCAGTCTTGTCTGACTATCAGTCTTCTGGGTGATCCCAAAAAACGTGTTTCCTCTTCAGCTAGTTTTCGTCCTGTTCGACTTCTAGCCATCGATTGCAACTTAACAGCGGTTTCCTTGTAGCAAACAGTGTTTCCTCTCAAGTGGCCTTTTCCCACCACTTTGTGACTCCACAAATCTGTGTTTCCTCTTCTCTTCTGGCGTATCTACCTTGGTCGATTCCATCCACAGATTCGCTAGTCATATTTCTTCTCCTTGTGCTCCAGACGAACTTCGGTATGTGCACCTATTCGCCTTTGAAGGCACCCTTCTCGTCTTCTCAGGTACTCTACAGCATGAGGTTTTGAATAGCCCTGCAACTCATTCCTTTGGGCCGCCCAATGGCTCAGAAGTCCGCGGCTCCCTGAGTCCTGCTGCTCAACTCTCGTCTGTCCCTCCTGCTCAACTCTCCCTACCGTCTGGACTACTAGCATATATCTAACAATTTTGGCGCCGCTTTTCGTCCTACAGTCACCTGGGTGCCTTAATTTCCCTGCGTCTCGCTGAGACTCATCCAATCAGCTTTAGCTACTCTGCATACCTTTTCACCTGTTCACCCCAATTTACACAGAGCTGATCCACGACTCTGGTGATTGAGTGAGATGGCAGAACATGACCGCCCACGCTTGTCGCCATGGCACATGGATGGATGGATACCTAATTTCCCCTAATCCGCTTCTTTCTAGATTCTTTACAACCACTACGTTCTAATTTAAGGTTAAAGTCCTGGCCTTAAGTCCCAACTTCCCGCCATATTATTTCAGATTTCAGGACGTGTCGTCGTCCCCGCCCCCCCCCCCCCCCCCCCCCCCGAATATATTTACCACATTCATTGTCTACCTTTGTTTCTTGACAGTTCAAGACAAAGAGTAGTTTAGTCTTGGTTTCGTTTTACTTGGGAAAACCCGGTAATCAGGACATTGTTCGCAATTTTGCTCCTAAACTCACCTCTTGAACTCTCTCTATATATATAATTTTCCTCAATGCGAATTCGAACACATGTCTACCGAACCGGCAAGCAGTCGTCTAGCCATCACGCTGTCTTGATTCTCGTTCCTCGTGGTATTCATCATAAATTCGACGTATAAGTTAATATTTCATTCTCTGATGTCCGTTTCAAAATCACCATTGCCATGGATCCTTCTCTTACAGCCTTTGACTGAGTTCTAAATATGATCAAAATTGCCTTTTCCAATGAGCTTTAGGAGAACAACAATATATCTTAGGCACTACCATAAGTTTTAGACGAACAGCAAAATCTCATGTGCACTGCGATGAGTTTTAGAAGAACAGCAAGATCTCTTAAGCACTGCCGTGCCATGTTTATAGTGTCACTATTGTTTGTCTTTGAGAAAAACCGAACGTGTAATGTATGTACATTTGAATAAACAACTAAGGAAGTTAACCAGAATGGAATATGTAAATGCTTGTTTTGTTCTTTTTGTGTTATAGACTAGATTTCAACATGATAGTAAGTAGATCAACGACCTTTCTACACGCCTTATGACGTTTTGTGGAAGCCAGATTTCTTTAGTGTACTCTGGCCAAATGTAAAAAGTAGGAGAACGCATTAGATGATGATTAGGATTCAAAGGGGAAAACCAATCAAACCCCAAGTGTTGCTTGGCGCTGCGAGAGTTAAGTGTCATGATTAAAATAATCTACATGCTTCAATCTGTTGTTGTTGTTTTTTCCATTGGGGGTGGGGGAGTGATGCCTCTTAATCTTAGTTTGACATTATCACACACACATACACACATGCATACACACAGAAAGACACACATGTATACAGAGAGATATTTTTATTTTTAAAAAAAAGAGAATTAAAGAGAAATAAAGATGGTGATACATACAGAGATATAGAGAGTTAGCGTGAGGCGCAGATATATATATAGTAATAGAGAGATTGTGCGAGAAAGAGAGAGTTAATGTGAGAGAGAGAGAGAGAGAGAGAGAGAGAGAGAGAGAGAGAGAGAGAGATATATATATATATATATTACAGTATAAATAAAGCCAGTAAGCGAGGCATCTCACTGGAAATACATGGTGCTACATCCATTTGTTTCAGCCACCAACTGTCGTTCAGTGCCTGTTATGGTCAATACCACACCTGCCGTCTTTATTTCCTAGAACATCTCCTGGTTCTCATATTAGGCTAGTTCGACCTGGCAGCCAGATCGATTTCAAAAATCCTTCTTGGTGCGGATTCGAACCCTTACCAACAGGCCCACAAGCTAGCGTCTAGCCAATATTCTACAGCCGCTCCCCTTTCAACATGGTAGAGCACTGTACGAGAGATCACGTAATTATTAACACTATAATAGACTAGACTTTTACACGATTGAAGGATATAATATAAGGGGTGTTCATTTGAAATCCGTTCGTTCTGCACCGCGCGTAATTGCGCACGTTGAAAATGATCATGTCATAGTCATGTGATAAGTATTGACCAATGAATAAAAGAGCAAGTGCTTATCGTCCCATGATGCATAGGTTCTGTTTCTAACCATTGAGAAAATGGCCGGGTTGATACATCTATCCGTCCAAAGAAGCTCAAAGAGCGGTAATTCAGTTTCTTTCATTTGAAGGATGTCAACCAGTATCATTCAGGCAGCGTACGGTAACAAATGTGTGTCGAAGACAACAGTGGCAGACTGGGCACGAATGTTTCGGAAAGGACGTCAGTTCACGACAGATCTTCAACGGTCGGGTCAAACGCATATTGTTGCAACAGAAAAAAACCATCGCCAAAATTGATGCAGCAGTAGATATGAACCGTTGTCAAAGCATACGTTCGCTAGCGAAAGAATTTGATGTGTCAATTGGGACAATTCAAAAGGTCGTTCGTAAGAAACTTCAATATCGGAAGGTGTGTTCACAGTGGGTACCACGGATGTTGACCGACCACCAAAAAGAGGAAACGCAAGGGATGGTGTTTGAACCACTTGCTGCGTTACAGAGTGGAGGGTGATGCATTTCTCTTCCGCATAGTGGCAGGCGATGAATCATGGTGTCACCACTTTGAGCCGAGCAGCAAAAGAGAGAGCATGCAATGGAAGCATGCTGGATCACCAAAAGCCAAACAAATTCAAGTTACAGGTTTCCGCTGGTAATGCTGTGCCGAGCGCATGTTTTGACCATGAAGGGCTATTGTTGGCCGACTTTAAAGAACCTGGTGTCAACATCAACTCTACCCACTACTTGCAAACACTAGACAAGCTGCACAAAGCCATAAAGAATAAACGACCCGGCATGCTTCCTCGCGATGTGATTTTGTTGCACGATAATGCTCGTCCGCATGTCGCAAAGATTGTGCAGGAAGCATTAGCAAGTAAAAAGTGGAAAATTCTGCAACATCCAGCCTATAGTCCTGATTTGTCACCATGTGATTTTCATTTGTTGGGACCTCTAAATCGCATGTGTCAAACTCAAGGCCCGCGGGCCACATCAGGCCCGCCGTATAATCATATCAGGCCCGAGAGGTCTCACCCGACGTACAAATATATCGGCCTGAGAGAGAATTTTGGGAAAAATATTTTTAATGGCCACAATATAAAGTGCAAATCAAATTCCATAATTAGCAGCCTTGTCGAATGATAGACTACGTGAGAGCGTTCTCGTTTCGATCAGAATAAGCGAATATAAAAGTTTTGTAGTGAGTGGATGTGCGTCGTTATAGTGATTTAGCAACGGTCAGTTGCTCGTTGTGCATTGGCACATAAGAAATGAAAGTAGTGTAGTGCCTGCAGCTCACGGGACGGGATCACTTTATCACTGATATGCATGATGTAGTATGAAGCTGCGCTTATGGGAGACATTAATGCACAAATGAAACCTGTCTCACTTTTCTTGTTGCCAAGCAATATTAAACCAAGTCATCGCTATGGTGCTTCCCAATGCACACTTTGCTGAAAATCTTAGCTTACTTCGCGCCGAATTCGCACGTCGCTTTAGTGACTTTGAAGCACAGAAAAGTAATTTCGAGCTGTTTCGTAATCCATTTGCCATAGATGTGGAAACTGCACCTGTGAATTTGCAGATGGAGTTAATAGAGCTGCGGTGTAATGAGACACTAAATGCAAAATACTACACTGTGGGGCCTGCACAGTTCATTCGTTTTATTCCTGAAGAGATGCTCCGACTTCGTCTACATGCGGCTCGAACTTTGAGCATGTTTGGTAGCACATATCTATGTGAGCAGCTGTTTTCTGTGATGAAGATTAACAAAACATCACACAGGAGTCGTCTCTCTGATGAACACCTGCAGTCCATCATGAGAATCTCAATGACACAAAACATTACTCCCAACATAAACGAACTTGTAGCCAAGAAAAGATGCCAAACATCGTGCTCTGACTAATTGACATAAGAGTGAAAATGTGTATACCAATGATTTTGTACTATTAAAACATTTTTTTCTGTTTTAATTTATATTAATGGTTAAAAAAGGTTTAATTTTTGGCTTATTGAATGTTTATCCTGTTCGGCCCGCAACCTTACGTGTGATTTGAGTTTTGGCCCGCTGAGCAATTGAGTTTGACAAGCCTGCTCTAAACAAAGCTCTCAAGGGGCAATGATTTCACACAGATGCAGACGTAATGAACGCAGTAAACACTATGTTCGGTGAGCAACCACAATCCTTTTTTGCGGACGGCATTCGTCACCTACCTAAGCAATGGATACTTGCCTGAATGCCTACGGCGACTTCTTCTGACCAACCCATGGTGCATAATTCATTCAAAATAAATGCTTTATTTAATTCTACCACACCTGTTAATGTTTCTTTCATGCTTTTGTAATAAAGTCATTGAAACGGGTTTCAAATGAACGTCCCTAATAACTATACTTTTAATAGACTAGATTTCTACATGATTGAGAGATATAATAATTAACGTTTTAATAGACTTGATTTCTGCATTGTTAAGGGATATAATTATGAACACTATAATAGACTAGATTTCTACATGACTGAGGGATATAATAATTAACACTATAATAAACCATATTGTCCACCAAGTGACATCCCATGGAAATAGGGAGAAAACGATCACATTCAATTACTCGTTTACTAGAATGGGTGATAAAAGGTAGTCAAATGGTTGATACACCATCGGACGTTTAGTAATAGACCTTGTGAGAAACTAAATAGAACGAAGCCAAAACACGGACACATGGAAAGCGGAAGAAGCTAGGGAAGTGGAAGTTTAGAGACATGTTGAGAGAGAGAGAGAGAGAGAGAGAGAGAGAGAGAGAGAGAGAGAGAGAGAGAGAGAGAGAGAGAGAAGACGGACAGACAGACAGACAGACAGACAGACAGACAGACAGACAGACAGACGAGGGTCAACGAGCATGCCGCCAACGATAACCAGGCAAATCGATTGCAGGAAGTGATCTATCTGCAGTCGTCGTAAAGCAGTGTCAAATCAGGAAATCCTGATCCTTGAGCAAGGAATGGTTATCAGACCAATGAAAATGAAAATAGTCGGGTAGGTATAACTCAGCGAAAAAGTGAGAGATAATAAACAGAGACACAGTGAACATACCTTTCAACGAACTCCACATTTTCTTATTTGGCACCTTTCATAGTCGAACTTCTGCACCACTTTCCTAGCAACGAAGTATGTGTAATGGCCTTGTAACGTATCCGTCTGTCACAGAAGCCACGCCGTTTTGATACTTCCTACTCCACGCATACACTTGCTTGACTGACAGGCATGCGTCGCCATACTGGACTTGCATTCGCCAATGAATATCTATAGGTTTTCACCCCCTTCAGTAATCAAAAACGGATAACAGAATGCTGAGACTCTTTGGTGTATGTTAAAAGTAGGGGGACCATCTTTAAACTGTCCTCATGACGTCACCGTATTCGTCTGCAAAGTGATGTCACTTGCTAAACACTCTCGACATCCTTAACAGCAATATTGAGAGGTTACAAGACAATGGCATGTTATTGTAATTTTTATCACACTTTTAAGGTTTTCACTTGAAGCCCACCCCACCCCCCACCCCTTCCCGTAAATAGGTCGAGTGGAAAAGGGGAATCTGAAGATACACAGCTTCAATATTACTGCTCACTGTAAAATACGGTACGGATGGTTATTAGATAGTATGTTCTCAGATCCAATGCACCAGTGCGAAATTTACTTCGAGATAGAAAGTATGGGTGGTTTACTGTGCTATTAAGATTATTATAATAATATATTACAGAAAATGGTTATATCGGAGGGAAAGATGGAGAAGTAATAAGTGATAATACCGATATAATAATTTTAAAAAAAAGATGGACAGAATACACAGAAGAGTTATTCTGGGACAAAAGGGTCAATAAATCAACATTGTATAATACTCAAGGTGGACCAAACATATTAAAGGCTGAAGTAGAGAAGGCTATTAAAACGATGAAAGAAGGAAAGGCTGTAGGACCTGACAAGATAACAGCAAAGATGATAAATTTATTATCCAGCTTTGGCATTGATACTATCACAGAATTATGTAATGATATATATATAATACTGGATACTTATCCAAGAATTTGAAAATATCAATTTTCATCACATTACCCAAGAAGCCAAAAGTTATTGATTGTGAGGATTACAGAACTATTAGTTTAATGAGCCACATAACTAAGCTACTACTCAATGTCATTCAAGAAAGAATTCAAAATAAAATATGAGGAAGTAGCTGAAGAACAATTTGGGTTCCGCAAAAATAGCAGCACCAGAGAAGCAATAATCTTTTTGAGGATGCTAACTGAAAAATACCTAGAAGTTCAAAAAAAATATATATGTCTGTTTTGTAGACTACAAGAAAGCTTTTGATAGAATACAACATGAAAGACTAATTACATGCCTTCAAGACATAGAAGGCGGAAAGGACATCAGACGTATTAGTAACCTGTACTGGGAACAAGTGACGTCTATTAGATGCGGAAATAATTATTCGTCGCCCATAGAGATAAAAAGAGGAGTATGGCAGGGATGTGTGTTGTCTCCAAGCCTCTTCAACCTTTGCACAGAAAGAATTTTTTAAACAAGTCGAAATGTCTGGACTTAACATCAATGGAAGAATCATAACCAATCTTAGATATGATGACTATACCGTGTTACTAGCAGAAAGCGAGCAAGAGTTTCAAAACCTAGTGGAACAAGTAAACAGGCATAGTGCAGAATGTGGCTTAGATATAAACATTCCAAAAACGAAAACTATGATAATTAGCGATGGAAAGGAAAGGTCATCAATGAAAATCACAGTAAACGGGGAGATACTAGAACAAGTACCAAGTTTCTCCTATCTTGGGCATGTAATAACAGATGATGGCAGTTGTGAAATAGACATCTAAAATAGAATAGGAATGGCCAAAAATGTTTCAACGGCATGAAATCAGTATTAACATCTAGAGAGATTAACAATGCATTAAAAATGAAAATTATTAAATTTTACGTATATTCAACGCTCTGACAATAAGGGTGTTGAAAGATATATGGGAATTCACGGCTTAGGGGATATGAACCAAAACGGAGAGAGACTACTAGAATTCTGTGAAATAGCAAATCTGATAGTAGCAAACTCTTTATTTCCGCACAAAGATATACATAAAGTCACGTGGTACTCGCCTGATAACATCACAAAAAATCAGATAGACCATTTTTGCATTAATGCCAAATTCCGTTCATCAGTACAAGACGTCAGAGCCTACAGAGGTGCAGATGCTGGCAGTGATCACAATCTCTGCATTGCCAAACTAAAAATAAAGCTCAAGACTCTGCACAGATCACCCAGAATTAAGAAAATAAACTCACAGTCCCTACTGACTAAAGAACACCAACTCGCATTCAATTCAGAGGTACGAAGCAGCTATGCTAACAAAGAAAGTGTATCGAGCAATGCGAATATTAAAAACAACATTGAAGAAAATTGGAATTTCCTAAAAAATACCTTGCTAAATGCTGCAACAAACACAGTCGGATACGTACAAAGACAGAAGAAGAAGTGGCTAAGCGATAACACCTGGACGAAGATACAAGAAAGAAAACAAGCAAAACTAACACTTCTTTCTGCAAAAGACACATCTACATATGATACCCATAAGCAAAAATACTCTATGTTGGATAAAGAGGTGAAATCAAGCGCACGAAAAGACAAACAGAACTTTATTCACAGCCTGGCCTCCGAAGCCGAAGCAGCTGCCAGAACTGGAAACAACAGAGCCGTATTCCATATCATGAAGCAACTATGCAATCACTCACCTACACCAAATATACCCATCAAAGACAAACAAGGCAATCAATTGTTATCCGATGACCTTCAAAAGCAACGATGGGCAGAACATTTCAAAGAAATATTAAATAGACCGCAGCCTGACACTGTTCCGAACCTGGATGGAGAAATTACTATGCCCCCACTAGATGCCTCCTGCGAGTCATTCACCATGGAAGAGATTAAAGCAGCCATCAAAAAATTGAAGAACAACAAAGCTGTTGGTGAAGATGAAATCTCAGGAGAAATGCTCAAAGCAGCAGATGAGAACACCTTACAACGTTTGTTACAGCTGATCAATGAAATCTGGCAAAGCGAATCCCCACCACAACAGTGGAAAGATGGTGTAATTTTCAAACTGCCTAAAAAGGGCGATATGTCTGATTGCAATAATTGGCGTGGTATCACTCTATTGTCAGTACCAGGAAAACTTTTTTGTAGCATGCTACTTGAGAGATTGAAAAAGGCGATAGATGAAAGGCTCAGAGAAGAACAAGCAGGCTTCAGACCAAAACGGTCATGCATAGACCACATTTTCACCCTCAGAATAATCATTGAAGACTCCGTAGAATTCCAGTCGAAATTAATCACCAACTTTGTCGACTTTCAAAAAGCCTTCGACAGTATCCACCGTCCTTCACTTTGGAATCTACTTAACATCTATGGTTTTCCTACCAAATATACCAACGTCATAAAATCTTTCTACAAAGAAACACGTTGCTGCGTAAGAACAGAAACAGGCAACTCTGACTGGTTCTCAGTCGAAACAGGAGTGAAACAGGGTTGTGTCTTATCACCGATGCTTTTTGGAATAGCTATCGATTGGGTCATGCGCAAATGCACAAACAACACAAATATGGGTATCCATTGGGTTGACAAAATTCTAGAAGACCTGGACTTTGCCGACGACATAGTGCTTTTGAGTTCAACACACCCGGATGCCCAAGAGAAAATAAACCACCTCCAAAATGTTTCAGGGCAAATTGGTCTCCAAATTAACACCACAAAAACAAAGACTATTGATCTTACCAACAGTTCAGATGACACCAAATTGAACAGCTACGTTCTTGAAAAAGTCAACAGCTTTACATACCTAGGAAGCAAAATGACATCTACAGGGGACTCAACACCAGAAATATCATCTAGAATCGCACTGGCATCTAGTGCCTTCAATAAACTGTCAAACATCTGGAAGTCAAAGACACTCAGCAAACACACAAAACTTAAAATCTTCAACTCTTGTGTGATTCCAGTGTTAACGTATGGATGTGAAAGTTGGAAATCAACGGTAGCTTTAGATAAAAAATTAGACAATTTTGAGAACAAATGTCTTAGAAGACTTCTAAACATCCACTGGACAGACTTCAGAACCAATTCGCAAATAAGACAAGAGACTAAGCAAGATACAGTATCCAATTTCATAAGAAGACGCCGTTGGAACTACATCGGCCATGTACTCAGAATGGACAAGTCAAGACTCCCCTACCAAGCCCTCATATGGTCACCAGTAGGGAAAAGAAAACGGGGAAGACCAAGAGAGACCCTGCGTAGAACCATCATTAGAGAAGGCTCATTCAATGGCCAAGTAAATATCCAAGATCTACAACAGGTAGCAGCGAACCGCCAAGCATGGAGAGACAGGACTTCTGCCCTATGCGCCGCCTTAGGCTCAAGAGGAAAGACTAACTAACTAACTAATATTCAACGCTACTGTATGGCGCGGAAGCCTGGACATTGAACAAGCAACGAGAAAATCGAATAGATGCCCTGGAGATGTGGATATGCGGAAGAATATGTTGTATTTATGGAAACAGAAACAATCAAATACAGAGGTTCTAGAAAAACTGGGAATGAAAAGAGAGTTGATGAAAGAAATAAGAAAGAGGCAAGTGAAATATTTCGGCCACTTTACAAGACATAACACTATTATAAAAACTATAATGGAGGACAAGGCTGGGGGCAAGCAATCAAGAGGTAGACAATGATACAAGTGGGAAAATAACGTCAAGAGATGGACGAACATCATTCTGACAGAATGTACAGTCAAGGCGAGAGACAGACGGTGTTGGAGATCGTTTGCAGCCAATCTTCATTGTGGAGATGGCACATGATTGATTTATTGATTGATTGATTGATTGATTGATTGATTGATTGATTATTAGTAATCTGACAACCCCTGGTACATATGATATGAATGGCGCGGCAATGATAATTATTATACTGTACGATATTGAGATGTACCTCACCACTTCTCTCTGGCAGTACATAATTATACTACATCATAGAAATCATAATGCCGGTTTGATATGGAGAGAACGGATGGTTGATATACAGCCGTGTAAAATAAGACACATCTAGCCTGGAAGCTGTACAGGTGTGCATGCGTGCGTGCGTGCGCGTGCGTGTGTGTGTGTGTGTGCGTGTGTGGTCAACACAGATTCTTTCCTTGCTGTTTATCCATTTCTCTAAGCAGTATGAAAGACACAATTTGCTCTGTATAGAAATACTACAATTATGCTGCTATACTTTTGGAAGGTTAGTATGGACGGAGAGGAATAGTGATATCTATATACATGGAAAGTATATAATCCACGCCGACTCTGTCCCGCCATGAAGAAACAAGATAAAGAAGATGACATTTTACATTGTGGTTCATTTCGAACAGCCAAGAAGAAAAAAAAAAGAGTGGAAGATACAACTGATTGGGAAGAAGAGAAGAAAGTGGCATGATGCCTCTAGTTACGAGTAGATTTTGCCACTATCTATTGCAGTGTTTCCCAACGTGGGGCCCACGCCCCACAGGGGGGCAATTCGACTGTTAAGGGGGGGGGGGGGGGCAATTCGAAAATGGAACAAATCGGCTGAATATAACAAAACGGGGAGACTTGAGACTGAAGTTAACTAAATTGGAACCTGACATAAGATCTCTTTGCAGCAAGCATCAAGCGCAAGGATCTCACTAAATTTAAATAATAAATAATTACTAATAATTAAAATAATATAGAAAAATCTTTCATTAAAATTATTTTATACTTGAATTTCCATTATATGTTTTGAAAATTTACTTACTGTGTTTGCTCAATAATTACCTAGTGATTTCTTCCTAAAACCTATCATTCAAGTTTCTTTAGTGAACATTTCAATTTTTGAATATTAAAAATAATGTATATGTTGAGGGGAGGGGGGGCGTGGGGCGGGGGAGGGGGGCAATATGAATTTTAGAAAGGCTTAAGTGGGGCATGGCTCAAAAAAGGTTGGGAAACACTGATCTATTGTGTTCTTGTAAAGTGGCCTTTTCAACTTTCCATAAAAATAATACTTGGTGATTTTAATGCAAAAGTAGGAAAGGGGAAAATGGAGGATGTAGTGGGGAATTATGGTTTAGGTACAAGAAATGAAAGAGGGGAAAAGCTAATAGAATGGGCAAATATCAATGATATGATAATTGGAAACACATGGTTTAAACACCATAAAAGACTACTGTACACATGGAAAAGCCCTGATAAGAAAATTGACTACATACTAATTAATAAAAGATATAGAAATGCTTTAATTAATGTAAAGACAATGCCTGGTGCTGACTATAATAGTGATCATGTACCACTATGTGGACAAATAAAAGTAAGATTAAAGAGAGGGGAAAAAATGGTTAAGAACATGAGACTTAATAAAGAGGTGCTGAAAATAGATAAAAAACTGCAAGAACAATACAGAGTGACTGTGAAAAATAGGTACAATGCGATAGCTAAAATACAGAATATAAATGAACAATGGGAAATGTTAAGGGACTCCATTCATCAAACTAGCAAAGAAGTATTACCAGAGAGAGGCAAAGTAGCTAAGAAAATGGATGAATGAAGAAATCTTAAAACTGATGGACAAAAGAAAACAGAGTAAAAATGACAAACAAGAATACGCTAAGATAAATAAAGAAATAAAAGATAAATGTGGGAAGGCTAAAGAAAGTTGGTTAAACGAGAAATGCAAAAAAAAATTGAATTAAATTCCATTAATGATACAACAAATATGTACAGACAAATCAATGAGCTTACAGGAAGAAAAATAAGAATAAATACAGGGTGTTTGAAATCAAAAACAGGAAAGATATTATTAGAGGGAGGTGCTATAATGAAGAGGTGGAATGAGTATATAAGAGAATTATATGACGGAGAAAGGGAGGAATTAACAGAAGATAGTAACTTAGAAGGTCCACCTATTCTGAAAGAAGAAGTCGCTGACGCTATGAAACGTATGAAGAAAGGAAAAACAGCTGGGCCAGATGAAATCACAATAGAAGAATTAGAAGTGTTGGGAGAAATTGGAGTAGATATATTAACCAAAAAGTTGAATGATATTTACAGTAGTGGATATTTACCCAGTGATATGCTGAGATCTGTATTTATAGCTATACCAAAAAGACCAAGAGCAATTGATTGTGAAGATTTTCGTACAATTAACCTTATAAACCATATCACTAAGTTTCTACTCAGAATCATAATGAGAAGAACCAAAAAGAAAATAAAAATGGAAATTAGTGAAGAACAGTATGGTTTTATGGAGGTAAAGGGCACAAACAATGCAATATATACATTACCGACACTAATAGAAAGGTCAATAGAGAAACAGAGAGACATATATTTGTGCTTCATAGATTATACTAAGGCATTTGATAAAGTAAAAAATGATGAACTGATTAAAATGTTGGAAGATATCAACATTGATGGAAAAGATTTAAGAATAATAAAGCATGTTTACCGGAACAAAGTAGCAGCAATTAAAATAGGAAATAAAGAGGGTAGTTACGAACAGATAAAGCTAGGAGTACGACAGGGGTGTGTCTTGTCACCAGATCTTTTCTCCCTGTATAGCGAAGTAATAATGAGAGAGATCAAAGAGATGCCAGGAATACTAGTTGGAGGTTATAATATAAATAATATACGCTATGCAGATGACACAGTATTGGTGGCGGATAATTCAACAGACCTACAGCAATTATTAGACGTTGTAGTAACAGAGAGTGCAAGGAAAGGACTCTCCTTGAATATCAAGAAAACATTAACAATGGTAATATCAAAGAAAATGGTGACACCAAAATGTGACATAGAAATAGAAGGAAAAATCCTTAACCAAGTGGATAATTTTAGATACCTAGGGGCATTTATAACATCAGATGGAAGATGTACAACAGAGATTAGGAGCAGAATAGGGCAGGCAAAAGCCGCATTTCAGAAAATGAAGAGTATCTTGTGCAATAAGTCACTATCACAGAATGTAAGAAAGAGAGTGCTGAAATGCTATGTAGAACCAGTTTTGCTGTATGGCAGTGAATCTTAGAATGTAAATGAACAAAGTAAGAAGAAATTAGAAGCAACAGAGATGTGGTTCCTGAGATGAATGTTGCGAATTCCTTGGACTGCCAGAGTAACTAACGATGACTGCCTGAAACAGGCTAATGAAACTAGAACATTATATACAACAATAAGACAGAGACAAACATCTTTCTTCGGTCACGTGATGAGAAGAGAGGCATTGGAGAACATCGTAACAACTGGAAAGATCGAGGGGAAGAGAGGCAGAGGCAGACCAAGAGAAATTATGCTGGATGGATTGAGACGGTGGCATGGAGGAATATCAGCAGCAGAGTTGATCCAGAAAACCAAAGACCGATCTCTGTGGAGAGCCATGAACGCCTACGCCAGCCGGCACGGCACTTGATGATGAAGTCACGTTGCAGATGATGGAAACAGGAATCTATGAGGTTTAAGCAAATATAGAAGCCAATCGGCATGTGATAGATATTGTTTTCTCCAAAACCCTTCTACTAGTGAACAACACTGACGTTGTCTAAATCGAAGGAAAGGAATCTTATTACACTGGAAGTGAAATGCTAGAAAAAAGTTGTTGGTTTCCCTAGAATATGCAGAATTAGAAATCATTATGTTCCCTGAAAAGTGGCGAATGCGTCTATTTCTCACCTCAGATCTCGATCGTTGGTGGTCTCAGTCAATTTAATTGATCAACTACCTCCACATTAACGTTTAAGACCATTGAGAGTCATTTCTCTCTGTCTGTCTCAGCCTCTGATCTTTCCAGTCTTCACGATCTTCTCCATTGCACCCTTCTAAATATATGACCACAGAACTCTGCCTCTTTCTTAAGGTTGTGCATACTGTTCTGCTTTCTTGAACCTCTTCCGTGCACTCGTTCTTAGTTGCTCTGGTCGTTTATGTCTCAGAAACCACACCTCAGCAGCCTTCAAACTCTTCCTAGGTTGTTCGTTCACATTCTAGGATTCACTGCTGTGGAACGGAACAGATTCGATATAACATTTTATTAAAAGTTAGTTGCAAATACTTTAAGGACGTCGCAATCAACTCCAGCATTGTTTAACTGTTTGTGATTACTGTGCAAGTTTACGTTCAGTAGTTTGCCATTGTTTTCTGAACGACCGGCACTCGTACCATTGTATGAAATCCAACGCAAGACTGTCTGCTTCCAAATCTCCAGCAGCTGTGTTTCAATTGCTGCATTAAGAAAGGCATTCGTAAGCTTTTCACCACGGAGCAGATACATTTCAGTACTCTCTTTAATTTGAAATTGTGAGAAGAAGAAAATAACATAGGAGCCACGCCTGGCATTGAATGTATAGAGAGAACAAAGAAGTCGTTCTGACATCTTCATAGAGTGAGGTCCAGTAAGCGACCACTTTCTTGCCCACAATTAAAGAAGCTCGGGCTACAGACATAGAAGAAGACTGAGAATGAGATGAAAACAATTTTTTTAAGGGTATCTCGCAATCAAAACTCAACGTAGTCCAGACAACACATTTAGCTGAAGATTGACAAATACAACTCTACATTGCATTCAGCAGCAAGTCTGGACGAAAAGCCGTTGCCCATAGTAGAATAGACAGGAACCAGAATAATATAAATACTTAAACATGACATTTGCTTTGCTTAGTATTCACAAATGAAAGTAAATAAACTAAACATATATCGTTTTGCGTTAGTTCATGTGGCATTGCTTGTATACAATGGGTGATTTGTATAGATTTAGGTTTGTGGATGATTCTGTACAGCTTCCAGACTAGATGTGTCTTATAAGCGACAGCATATCCGACAGAGAATGCGGTTTCCATTAGCCGGCTGAGAAACCATGGTTTCAAAATTATAACGCTTCCATCCAGGGGCTGAGAAACCATGTCTCCAGGATTTATAACATTTCAATCCATAGTTGAGAAATACTTTCTTCAGAATTATAATACGTTAAATGTTCCACCGACGGACGGAGTAACCGTTTCAACAGAACTATAACGTTTCTATAGACGGACGGAGAAATCGTTTCAACGGAAATATAACGCATCCATCGACGAACGTAAAAACCGTTTCAACAGAAATGTAACGCTTCATTCGACGGACTGAGAAACCTTGTCTTCAGAGATATATAATGAAACAAACAGGTATCTTTAAATAATGCGGAGAAGCAATCAAAACAAACACAACTACATACCTGACTGGGGCGTCAATCCATGTAAACAAAATAATCAAGGTGGTTTGGGGATGCATAAAAATAATATAATAATGCAATTACAACTTAGAAAGGTAATAATAAAACAAAATAGTTAGTTGCTTATCCTTTACAAGACATAACAGTCAACTCCAGCATTTTTCCACCCAACCATCATGTGCCATGCAGGTAAGCGAGGGCGGTCATGTTTCGCCATCTCACACGATCACCAGAGTCAGGTATCAGCTAGGTGTTCGTGTCTCGACCATACCACGTGTCCAAGCTATCCAGATATTTACTTCTCTTCTTTCCCTTGTTCTTTTCCCCTCTATCTTGCCACTTGTCACCAAGTTCTCCAATTTATTTCTTCTTATAACGTGTCCAAATCATTTTGACTGTCTCATCTCATCATTCCATCATGTTCCTCTTGTACCTTGCGGTGTCGAGGTGAAGTATAAACATCGTGTGGGCTTCATATATCGATATTCCCATTGACTCTGCTATTCCCTCTGTCGAACGTTCACGTGGTTGGCCTCTTCCTCTGTTTCCATCTCGTCTGTACATCATTGCTTGTTGTGGTATGCTGTTGACTGGTAACGTACTTGCATGGTCAAACCGTTTGACTTGCTGCTTTCTAATAAAATCTAGTGCTGCTTTAACCCCCACTTTAGTCCCGATTTCTTCATTTCTGATCTTATCTCTTCTTGATACGTTGAGTATTCTTCTCAGGAACCTCATTTCTCTTGTTGTGATCTTTCTTTTCTCTTTTTCTGTCATTGTCCAGGTTTGGCATTGGTTGCATAGAGTTGGTAGGAAGATTGTGTTGTAAAGTGCTTTCTTGGTAGTTATTGATACATGTTTGTTCTTTAGTATTGATGCCATTTGTCCAATGAGTTGATTTGCCTTATTGCACCTATGTTCGGTCTCGTCTTCTGATCTGCCATTTGATGATATTATACTTCCTAGGGTACTTGAAACTCTTTACTTGTTTCAAGGGATGTTCGTTTAGGTGAATTGTTGTTGTTGTTCTTCTTTAGTTATAGTCATTACCTCTGTTTTGCTTGTGCTCATTTTCATGTTATGTTCTCCTACACATTTCGTTTAGACTATTCATGTGGTCTTGTAATTCAGCTTTGGGGGGGGGGGGGGCTGAGTGGTCTCGAGGTATGGTGTCCGCCTCGAGTGCTGGAGGTCCCGGGTTCAGGCCCCGGTGAGGACCGGGATTCATCCTTAAAAAATCCACCTGGACTTCCAGTAATAAAAATTTCCCCTGGTCTCTAGGTAGTGAGGAGCTCTCTAATGGTTAGATTTGCAGATGGTTCCTCTTCACTTATTTCTTGTAGGACTTGGTCAGTATCAGAAATATCATTTTATTTCATTATATATTATCATATCCTGTTGCAGTCAATGTCTGTCTTATCCGTGATTCCCCCTGAGGTAGTTTCCATCAACGGACTAAGAATCCTTACCACCAGAGTTCAGGGACCAGTTCTGTAGCCGCTTGAGCAGAATGAATCAATCAAGTATTTAACAACGTCGCTATTAACCAAGCTAATGAACATTAATTATTCAATGAACAATGAATATCAGAAAAATTAATTGAACAGATTACGGCCATGGGAAATCGGAAATTAAGTTGAGTAAACGTTAAGTAATGTTTCCTGTAATCTCGTGTTCAGTCATAAAAAGTATAAAAGAAGAAATGATAAGAAATCTATCAATAAAACATGTATTTATTAAAGCTAGTATCTGCCCAGGGACATTTTATCCTGTTGAGGTTTAATTGTCATTTGTCCATGTCTTTAACCCCACAATGTGCAGACAGGCAGGTTCTTCTGCTTGTTCTTCTTCTCCTTCTTCCTCTTTTTCTTCTCTTGTTATTATTGATGATTATGGTCTTCGAGTATTTCTTCTTCTTCTTCTTCTTCTTCTTCTTCTTCTTCTTCTTCTTCTTCTTCTTCTTCTTCTTCTTCTTCTTCTTCTTCTTCTTCTTCTTCTTCTTCTTGTCTTCTTCTTCTTCTTCTTCTTCTTCTTCTTCTTCTTCTTCTTCTTCTTCTTCTTCTTCTTCTTCTTCTCCTCCTCTTCCTCCTCCTCCTCCATCTACTACTTCTACTACTACTACTACTATTACTACTACTACTACCACTACTACTACTACTACTACTACTACTACTACTACTACTACTACTACTACTACTACTACTACTACTATTACTACTACTACTAATGCTACTATTACTACTACTACTACTACTACTACTACTACTACTACTACTACTACTACTACTACTTCTTCTTCTTCTTCTTCTTCTTCTTCTTCTTCTTCTTCTCCTCCTCCTCTTCCTCCTCCTCCTCCATCTACTACTACTACTACTACTACTACTACTACTACTACTACTACTACTACTACTACTACTACTACTACAACTTCTTCTTCTTCTTCTTCTTCTTCTTCTTCTTCTTCTTCTTCTTTTTCTTCTTCCGCATCCTCTCTTTACTACACCTTTAGGTGTCAGTCTGAATGTAGTTAAGAGCAGCGGTGATTTAAACATATCCATTAATCTTCTTCTTCTTCTTCTTCAGCATTCCGAGCCATTGAGGTTCTTTGCTGCAAATACAATCTGTCTCCATTCGTCTCTCTGGT
Source organism: Cepaea nemoralis (assembly GCA_014155875.1). NCBI lineage: Eukaryota > Metazoa > Mollusca > Gastropoda > Stylommatophora > Helicidae > Cepaea > Cepaea nemoralis. Next base: position 169,389 of record JACEFZ010025191.1, on the reverse strand, counting down.
GGACCCTCTCTTGCCAGTCGTTGATTCCAAGTGCTTGTAGGTCTGTATGTATATTATCTCTCCACCGCCTTCTTGGTCTACCTCGGGGTCTACGGTCATTTATTTCCTGAGTGTAAGCGAGTTTTGTTTCCCTATTATCTTCCATTCTTTCTATATGCCCCAGCCATTGTAGTCTATTAGCCTTCATGATACCAGTGATTAGCGGGGACTTAAACAAATCATAAATGTCTTTGTTACTTCTTCTTTTCCACTCTCCACTTTGTGTATCCCTAATGGGTCCAAAGATGCGTCTTAAAATTTTGTTCTCAAAGGTTTGTAACAAGGCTTCGTCTCCTTTCGTTGTACTCCAGGTTTCAGAGCCATACAGCACAACTGGTCTGATCAGTGTTTTGTATATTGTGATTTTGGTGTTACGAGATAGCGCCTTTGATTTTAGTAGATGTTGTAGTGCATAGTATATCTTATTTCCAGAGTTGATTCTAGTTTGTATTTCTTCCCTTATGATGTTGGAGCAGTTGAAGATTGTACCCAGGTATTTGTATGTTTCCGTTCTTTTAATGGTCATATTATCTATTTGTATGTGGCCAGAGTTTTTAGCCATTCCGTCTCTTGAAATTACCATATATTCTGTCTTATCTTGGTTGATAACCAGCCCCATCTGTTGGGCTTTTTCCTTTAAGTGAGTCAATATTTCTAATGTCTTTTGTTCACTTTGCCCTATAATATCTATATCATCTGCATAACCAAGCAGCTTGGATGTTCCTCCAATATCACATTCCTCCTTTACCTTCCTTACAACTTTCTCTAGAGCCAGATTGAAGAGTAGCGGCGATAGTGCATCACCCTGTTTCAAGCCAGATGTTATTTGGAAGGGGTCTGATTTCCTGCCTTTATATGTTACTATATTATAAGTATCTTCCATGCATAGTTTGGTCATGTTAATTAACTTCCTTGGTATTCCAAATTCCTGCATAACATTCCATAGACTATTCCTATGGACACTATCATAAGCCTTTTTAAAATCCACAAAAATGTTATGGAGATCTCTTTTATATTCCCAATGTTTCTCGGCTATTTGTCGTAAGATAAATATCTGATCTATTGTTGATCTGTTTTGTCTAAAACCCGCCTGGTAGTCACCTAATATGTCTTCTGAATATGGTTTTAGTCTATTTAGTAATACTGCGGATAGTATCTTATAGCTTGTGGACAGTAGTGATATTCCTCTATAATTTCCACATTGGAACTTGTCTCCTTTCTTAAAGATAGGTATCAATAATGACTCTTTCCAGTCATGGGGTAATTCTTCTGTCCTCCAGATTTTTATTATTAGTTCGTATAGCTTTAGATGTAATGCATGGCCACCTGCCTTTATAAATTCAGCAGCAATTCCATCAGTCCCAGTTGCCTTATTGTTTTTAAGTCGTGTGATTACATATAGGATTTCTTCAAATGTAGGTTCTTCAATTTGTGGTTCGCATGTTAGAACCTCTTCCTGTGGGAAAATGTTACTTGGAGCTTCACAATTTAGTAATTCAATAAAATATTCTTTCCATGTGTTGCACATTTCTTCAATGGTATTTATCATATTCCCATTTTTGTCTTTTAAACCATATGTGTTTTGTTGGTGCCCTCGTTTCATTGACTTCAGTACTTTAAAAAACTTTCTGGATTCATTTTTCTGGTGATTAGTTTCCATATCTTTGATTATATTACTCATATATTCTCGCTTCTGCTGTCTGACTATTTTTGTAGCCTCTTTACATTCATTTCTATAATGCTCTTCCTTTTGGATGTTATTGATGTCATTTAACCATACATGTCTGGCATTCTTCTTCTTAGTGACTGCTTCTTCACATTTTTGATTGAACCATCTGTTCTTTCTATGTTATCCATTAATGAGACTGGTATATACCAAAAGCATTGTCTGTTGTTCACATTTTCAATACGCTAGATTGCTATCTTGGCTGTCATGTGATCAAAGCCACAGATACCAGCATACATAAATGGGGTCGTAATGGCAAAATTTGTTTCCTGTGTCTTATTCCGCACAGCACATGATGATGATGATGTTTGTGGTGTGGAGGTGGTGATGGATGGTAGGTGTGGTAATGGTGGTGATGATGATCATCATTAGGATCATGATAGTGGTTGTGGTGGTGGTGATGGTTGTCGTCGTATATGTGGTGATAATGATGATGATGATGATGATAGTGGTGGTCGTGGTGGTAATGGGGGTGGTGATGGTTGTAATGGTAGATGTGGTGATGCTGATGCTTGCTTGCTTGTGTTCGCTGGCTGTGAACTCCAGCGCGAGGTCATGTATGTCGGATGAAGACATCCTGTTGTCCAACATCAGTGTGATGTCATACCGGACTGAGGTTTGCGAGAGTATCCGTTGTCCCATGTCTGGCTTATTGGTGTGCAGACTGGTGGTTCCTCGCCGTACAGGCAGACACTCTCCGACTTCGGAGGAATCAACGATCCTACTGACTTTAGCCAGGACCCCAAAGGGACCTGTTGCCCAGGGTGCTCAGCGAGGACGCGTCAATAGGTCATGGACAGTATAGAACCCAGCCCTGGTGCCTTGGAAACACCTCTGCGTCCCTGGTGATGTTGATGATGCCTATAGTACTATGATGATGATGATGATTATGATGATGATGATGTTGATGATGATGATGATGATGATGATGATGATGATGATGATGATGATGATGATGATGATGATGATGATGATGATGAAGCAGCGGGAAGAAGAGTACCAGGAGTATGCGTTCCTCCAGATTAACCCCAAAAAAAATCAACGTCACGGTGACTTTGCGGCTTGCCAAACGAAAGCATATGCACAGTCGAACATTTCGACTATTTTATTCACAGAAAATAAAAATTGGAAATAAAACTGCGATAACGGAAAAAATCTTTTTTCTGACTTCTTCGTTAACTTCTTTCGTTCGCTGGAAAATTGTCTATAACTGCAATGTTGTCTCTTGTACTAACTTCACTGTATTTGTTAGTTGGCTCAGTGGTCCATGGAGTTTATCGTTCACTGTTGTGTCTCCAGACCAGACGATTTGTTATGTATTTCATATTCTGAGCTGTCTTGAAGTATGTGATCTGCTGTCTGCGACGAAAATCCACATGTACACATGACTGATTCGCCATTCTTGAATGTTGTGTACATGTGGTTGCGTGATCAATTATGTTCTGTTCTGAGGCGCAGAAACGTGGTTTATTTTGGTCTGTCCATAAGGTGGTAGTTGTCTTGAGCAGGTTTTGGTGGCTTAAAGACGGACTTGACTTTTTCTGACAACTGAAATACTACGTGCACCACAGCATCATCCAGTACCTTGCCGACTTGTGTGGGCGATCATGTTTTTCTACAAATTGCGATCTCCGACGGCGTGGATCATTTCATGTGTTGACTCCATTCCGTGCCATGACACAAGGCTGTCAATAATGTTCTCACACTGTCTTCCTCTATCTCTCTTTCCACACAACTTTCCAAACACAAAACAGTACAAATATTTCGGATATGAAGCGACATTCATATGAAATGGTATCAATGGCCACTAGACGAATTCTGCGGTCTGATGTACATGACTTAATGTAAGCAATAATAGTGTCATTGTACTTCCTTCAACCAAAACCTGTTCGGGGACCGAGAGCCAGGGAAGAAGACGAAAACATTTAGCTGAAATACTCGATTGTGCATGTAGTCTGTCATTTTCCTAGTTCCTTATTATTATTATTATTATTATTATTATTATTATTATTATTATTATTATTATTATTATTATTATTATTATTTAGATGTCTGGTACGTGGCACTCCCTATCAGGGGTCACGGCACTCGAATTCTCTCTTTCATCTCTTATGATTTTTTTTTTTTGTATTCGCTTGCTTTGAACTTTAGCGTAGTGCACACACGTGCTACAGCCTATAATAGTTGCCACTATTGGGGAGTGCACTGGACTGATTCCATATAACCAGCGCCCCTCGCCACCAGGAGAACTCACTCCAACATCTGAGGTACTTATAATTTACGTCCCCAAGTCAAGGACGAAAAGTCAACATTTTAGTCCAGCTGACCGGCTAGGGGTTGAACCCGCTATCTCGGGATAGGCTCACAGGAAGATTAAGAGTATTTTTTTTTTTTTTTGGAGAATTGAAATTGAAATTAAATTGGGTTTCTGTGATATCTTGGTAATTTTACGTTCAGTAGTTTCAGATTGCGCTGTTTAGTTATTGGGATGAAGATTGTTCTCTTCCAATCTGTTCGCCATATTTCCGGGAACGGGAACGGGAGCTTATCTGGGCGAAGCCGGGCCGGGTCGTCTTTTTTAGGGGAACGGGAACGGGAGCAGGGGCCGAATATACATTAAATGAGACGCTCCTCGCCGGGAACTGGGCGAAACCGGGCCGGGTCGTCTTTTTTGGGAACGGGTACAGGAGCAGGGGCCGAATATGAATTAAATGACATGCTCCCCGCCAGGAGCTGAGCGAAGCCGGGCCGGGTGCTTTGGATGGATGGATGGATGGATGGATGGATGGATGGATGGATGGATGGACGCCGGGCCGGGTCGTCAGACAGACAGACAGACAGACAGACAGACAGACAGACAGACAGACAGACGGACGGACGGATGGATGGATAGGCAGACAGACAGACAGACAGACAGACAGACAGACAGACAGACAGACAGACAGACAGATAGATAGATAGATAGATAGATAGATAGATAGATAGATAGATAGATAGATAGATAGATAGATAGATAGATAGATAGATAGATAGATAGATAGATAGATAGATAGATAGATAGATAGATAGATAGATAGATAGATAGATAGATCCCCGCCAGGGACTGGGCGAAGCCGGGCCGGGTCAGCTAGTTATATTATATAAGACAGGACAGATTGCAGAGCCCAGCAGCAAGCAGACAAATTTACAAATCCGACAGACCACCCCATGTACCAGAGGTTTAATGGTCTTAGAAGGGCAAGATTAACGCAAAACCAACGTATAAATGCAAAATGAAATATTAGGTTAGATCCAATACTCGGGATATCACCAGCTAAACCCATTAATAGCGGAAACAGACTTCCAGCTTGGGCGTAACATCGCCTGCTTGATATGGTAGAAAATATTCTTGGGGTTGAGTAAAAGAACATTCAGATTATTTTTTATTTCAGAGAGAATAAAAACAGAAATAAACTAGATAGAAGAACATTACCGAAGCAGCAGCTGGATTCGTACTTGTGCAAGCGGATCAGCAAAAATACTCAACAGAAATAGAGATGGATGGATTCTCGTCATTCTAAAGAAACATGGAGCAAAGAAGGCACAATCTGTAGAAACTGGAAGGTTTTCAAGTTACTTTAAAGCAGAGACGGAGGCATAAAAACTGCGGCAGAAATGTTGTTGCCAGAAAAACAAAGAGAAGCAATTAGCTCTCTTTATAGATGTGAAGTCAGTTGTTTCAATACTGAAGAACAGAATTAGCAGACCTAGGGGAGCACTACATGAACTATGCCAGATATCTAACCGAGTTGTAATACAAAGGATTCTTTCACGTTGCAACTTACCTGGAAATGAAGTAGCCGACCGATTAGCACAGGAAGGTGGACAACTACCTGAGTCTGATATAGACTTATTCTATGGTGAGGAAAAGAGGTTTGTAAGAAGCAATTATAGAACCAAGCGAAAATCAGAGCATCCAGGTCACCAGAAAGATTATGCATATTGCCAACTAGACTGAGAAGAACAAGTTACAATCTTTAGACTACGGACAGATCACAACATGCTGAAATACCACATGTTTAATCGACTAAAGATTGGAAATATTGATGCATGTAACTGTAGAACTGATAAAATGAAAGCTAAACATTTGATGCAGGAGTATCCAACATATGCAGTACAGAAAAAAGTATTTTAGCATAAACCAGTTCATTTGAGGCCACACCTCAATGGGGATATCACCAAGCTTAAGTGACTGCTACTTTCTTTGCGTTTATTCATACAGACGTCGGAAGGTGAACAAAGAAGTAGAAGAAATATCTGCCCACCTGAGAATATTTGTATTTTATTTTCATGAGAGGTATATTATGTAAAATTGTTTTCTGTCTAGCCTCAAACTTTTGATAAAATAAAGGTTAACGCGCTTTCGTTCGTTGACTTCTTTGAGGGCCAATCAAGCGTCAGGCATTTAAATAAATATCCTTATTTTATTTGCGTGAGAGAAGCCGCAATGTTGTGAAGTCACATTTTGTGAGGGTTGCATTTCTTTAAAGTGAAAATTGGACCAATGAGACATTAATGCCGTGCTGATAAACATACTCTTCTCATGACAAACCACATATCCCAAACTGATTCCTCAGCAGAGAGTAAGCAGGAAATGTTTCTAAGCCCTGAGTCGTACCGCGTATATAGACCTCGGGCAGTTTCCTGCTATGAGTCTGTGATGTAATAGGACTATCACATTGTGTAGGCCTGAAGCACGGAGGATGGGGGGATACAGTGGTCGAAGTTTCGTTCGACCGCTCCGCTGACATTATCAGCGCAGCTTCATATCAATTTCGCTAGCGCGCCCGCTGTGGTATATAGTGCTAGCCCTAAACAAGATGTATTTGTAATAACTGTGCAGTGTTTGAAAATATTGCAGGTCCAAGTTTTGTATTTACCTATTATGATGCAATAACTTTACAGGGGTGAATACAAAACTTGGACCGGCAATATTTTCAAACACTGCCCAGTCATTAAAAATACACCCTATATTTTGTATAGCCAATCGGCACTCGATGGATTATGTAGTCAATATCACAACGGCCGCCTTTATTTCCCAGAACATTAACTAATACCCATGTAAGACAGGGTCGTCGTTCTAGG
>JACEFZ010025191.1:0-157500 GCA_014155875.1 Cepaea nemoralis | reverse complement strand
CTATGTAGAAAACTTAGATAGTGCAGCGAAAGTTTGAACAAAGAATGTGGCTCACCTTCTCAAGGTGAAGAAACTCTAAAAGAACACCTATTTTTTTTTTTTTTTTTGCTTTCGCTGGCTTTTGAACTGAAGCGTGGTCTATACACGTGCTATTACTTCTAGTGGGCTGGACTGATTTTTGCGTGTTGATTAGCTTTCCCTGTTACCAGTGTCCCTCGCCAGCAGGCGAACCTACTCCGATCTCTGAGTTACTTGTAATTAATTCCCCAAGTCAAGGTCGTGAAGTCAACATTTTAGTCCAACTGACCGGCGTATGGATTAAATCCGCTACCTCGGCATCAGCACACCGGATGTTTAAGGACAAGCGCTCTTGTCCATTAGGTCTTGCTGACCTCCAAACAAAACACGTTAAGAGAAATACAACACTGACGGCGGCAAATAAATATGTTCAGACAGGAAATGCAGCACGATGGCGGGGGGAAAAAAAATACAGGACAAACAGAGGCTCGTGAACAAATGTGAACAATATGTGAAAGAGAGAAAATAGATAAACCACGACAAAAATAGGAGAAGAACGACGATGACGACGCATTCGTTCGGCACTCAGAAAAGCAACCAACGGTATCGCAACAATAGGCACCAGTCAGTTTAAACACACATTAATTATCTCAGCTGGCGGAGCGGGACAACACCAGAAATAAGACAGAACCAGATTTTTAAACACCGACCACTTCAGACCAGAAAGACAATATCAAGTGAAAATATAACCAAGACGCTAAACGATGGTTCATCAGGTTTAAAATTACACATAACTACAAATTTTTTTTTTTTTATGGTGGCAAACATTTTACACCTGATTTTGCATAGCTGAGGCCTGTTAAATCCAAATATCACATTTATTTGTCTGTAGCAGCGCTAGTTTATTAGATACAGGAATTTGTGTATTTAATTAATATTATTACAGTATTTTCTGTGTAAGGCTCAGGAAATAAAACTATTGCTCTCTAGCCCCTTACAAACTTAAACTGCTTTAAAATTGCTCATTCTAATACAATGAAAGAGAAGTATGATACAATAAGCACAGTTATTGAAAAACTAAAGAATTTAGATTATAACTGGATGGTTTGTGAAGATCTTAAAGTAACGAACTTCTTGCTTGGCCAGCAAAAGGGACTCAATAAATACCCAGGCTTTAAATGGTTGTAGGATATCAGGGCAAAAGATACGCACGGACAAAGAAATGGTGGCAGTTTAGAGGTGAATTTAAAGGCAAGAAACCTCTCATTGATGGAAAAAGAGTTCTACTGAAACCATTACATATAAAGCTTGGCCTGATGAAGCAATTTGTTAAGGTACTAAACAAAAATGGTACCTGTTTTATGCAGAAAGTTTCCGGAATTGAGCATAGACAAACTTACAGCTGGAATTTGTCGTGGACCTCAACTTGGAAAAAAGCCTGGTCATAATTTGTTTTAGTTGTGCAATTCTTTTTGGTTAACTTTAAAGCAGACAATTATTTTGAATTAGTTGAAAACATGCTGTCGAGTTCTTGTAAGCTCGGATGGAATATGATAATAAATATCCACTACCTCCATAACCATTTACGTTTCTTTCCTGGTAATCTTGGCGACTTAGTGAGGAGCAAGATTTCACCAAGATATTAAAACATATGGAAGAGACGTACCAGTGAATTTAGGATGCCCACATGATGGCAGATCACTGTTGAACCCCTAGGACTGTCCGGGCATATCACATTCCACGAAGTGCTCGAAAAGAAGCTTTTTGTGTGCTTGACTATAGATAACACTCTTCTAGTGATAAAGTTTCAATACATGTTTGGTGTTTTATATGAAGGCAATAAATGCACAATAATTACATAGTAATATGAATGCAGATTAGTCAGAATGCCATTGATGGCATCTAACTCTAGTCTTGTGTATAACAATTCCCCTTCTATGAAGGTCGTTCTTAGTTATCTAAAAAACCAGGGCCGATAGAAAAACTCTCATATTTTTGGAATCAGCAACACACAATTACCCAAGAACAGCTATAAAATGTAAGGCACCAAAATGTGAATAGAGGGCCAGTCCTTCCCTCACTTAGCAAGCGACGAGCATAAGCATCGAACTCTTCTTGTTCGACGGCGCTCATGTCATTATCGAGGCAGCTCCCTATCAAGCACAGTAACGCGACCGATAGAAAGACTAACAGAAACATATGACAGTTGTAACGAAAGGTCACTTAAGTTTACAGTAGTACACGGAAGTCCTGGTGTGATGAATTAAATTAGTCCATGATGACAGACTGAAACTAATAACACAAGTCCCGAAAGTTCAAGGTCAGCAAATGCTAGGATCAACACTTTTTGTAGGCCTGAATGCACGGAGAAATAAGTAGCCAATCTTGTCCTCTCTTAGCAGGGGAATAGCGCAGGCATAGAACCTCTGTTACCATCATACTCATAATATTATTAGTATAGGCTTCTAACGACTACAGCAATGAGGGCACAAAATAAGGTTAAGCTTTAACTTGTATCTTCTGACTTTCAACTCTAATGGAATAGTAGCCACCTGGTGCCATACGTTTCCCAGGAAGTTGCAGACACGGAGTATTCAAAGACAATAAATCATTTAAACACAGAATATTGTAAATGGGTTAAAAGACAAGACTCTCGGTACATTGCGCTGGGTTTTATCCCATAGATCTCGACCCCTTTCTGCCGTGCAGACACCCGCCAGTCGACGTCACTTCACGATGTGACGGACCTATCATACAGCAGCTCCATGGCAGGTTTATGCTTCGGGACATGTTTGTCTCTATAACACAATGACTTTTCTCGCAGGTTGTGAGTCAAACAGTTCTCTTACACAATGACTTTTCTCGCAGGTTCTGAGTGAAACAGTTCTCTTACACAATTACTTTTCTCGCAGGTTGTGAATAAAACAGTTCCCTTAAACAATGACTTTTCTCGCAGGTTGTGAATAAAAGTTCCCTTACACAATGACTTTCCTCGCAGGTTGTGAGTGAAACAATTCCCTTACACGATGACTTTCCTCGCAGGTTATGAGCGAAACAGTTCTCTTACACAATGACTTTTCTCGCAGGTTGTGAGTGAAACAGTTCTCTTACACAATGACTTTGCTAGCAGGTTGTGAGTGAAACAATTCCCTTACACGATGACTTTTCTCGCAGGTTGTGAATAAAACAGTTCCCTTACACAATAACTTTTCTCGCAGCTTGTGAATGAAACAGTTTCCTTACACAATGACTTTTCTTGCAGCTTGTGAATGAAACAGTTCCCTTACACGATGACTTTCTTCGCAGGTTGTGAGTGAAACAATTCCCTTACACGATGACTTTTCTCGCAGGTTGTGAGTGAAACAGTTCTCTTACACAATGACTTTGCTAGCAGGTTGTGAGTGAAACAATTCCCTTACACGATGACTTTTCTCGCAGGTTGTGAATAAAACAGTTCCCTTACACAATAACTTTTCTCGCAGCTTGTGAATGAAACAGTTCCCTTACACGATGACTTTCCTCGCAGGTTGTGAGTGAAACAATTCCCTTACACGATGACTTTCCTCGCAGGTTATGAGCGAAACAGTTCTCTTACACAATGACTTTTCTCGCAGGTTGTGAGTGAAACAGTTCTCTTACACAATGACTTTGCTAGCAGGTTGTGAGTGAAACAATTCCCTTACACGATGACTTTTCTCGCAGGTTGTGAATAAAACAGTTCCCTTACACAATAACTTTTCTCGCAGCTTGTGAATGAAACAGTTTCCTTACACAATGACTTTTCTCGCAGGTTGTGAATAAAACAGTTCCCTTACACAATGACTTTTCTCGCAGCTTGTGAATGAAACAGTTTCCTTACACAATGACTTTTCTCGCAGGTTGTGAATGAAACAGTTCTCTTACACAATGACTTTGCTAGCAGGTTGTGAGTGAAACAGTTCTCTTACACAATGACTTTGCTAGCAGGTTGTGAGTGAAACAATTCCCTTACACAATGACTTTTCTCGCAGCTTGTGAATAAAACAGTTCCCTTACACAATGACTTTTCTCGCAGCTTGTGAATGAAACAGTTTCCTTACACAATAACTTTTCTCGCAGCTTGTGAATGAAACAGTTTCCTTACACAATGACTTTTCTCGCAGCTTGTGAATGAAACAGTTCCCTTACACAATGACTTTTCTAGCAGCTTGTGAATGAAACAGTTTCCTTACACAATGACTTTTCTCGCAGCTTGTGAATGAAACAGTTCCCTTACACAATGACTTTTCTAGCAGGTTGTGAATGAATCAGCGCTAGTTACGTACTGAGTATGCTTCAGTATACCTGTGCGACATTGTAAGAGGGCAGTTTTACAGGTTGTCATTGTGGTGGGGTGACATGCTCACATCCCAGCTAAGTTTGGCATACCAGAAACAGGTTCAAGCAGACGGATTGAGATATAAATCGACACATTAGAACAAAATAGTGCGTACATGAGAATGTCTTAAGCAGGTGAATTAGAATAAAGTGGGACATGCATGAGAATGTCTTGAGCAGACAAATTAGAACACAGTGGGATATACAAGAGAATGTCTTAAGCAGACAAATTAGAACAAAGTGGGATGTACAAGAGAATGTCTTAAGCAGAAGAATTAGAACAAAATGGGACATACTTGAGAATTTTCTGAGAAGACAAATGAAGTTAATGATTGATATATTAGAACAAAACGTTTAAAGCAGACTATTCGTGTAGATTTACGCACTAGAACGCGAGACAAAGACGAGAACGTCTTAGGCAGACGAATGAGTTAGAGATTGATACAACAGAACAAAGTGGGACATTCACGAGAACGTCTTAAGTAGGCGAATTAGAACACATTGGGGCATACATGAACATGCCTTACGCAGACGAACTGGAAGAAGCTGGGGCATGGATGAGAACGTCTTAAGCAGACAATTGGAATCAGAGATGGACCCATGAGAACAACGCGAGGGGAATATGAAGATCGGGGAATACCGCGTCCGCCTTTGGCTCAAGCAGACCATGTTCGTCTGGCGACGGTGACTGTTAGATTTGTCACAAAAATCAAGAAAAGGATTGTCGTAATGGATAAGACGTCTAGCTTTCTCAGACAAGGTAGAAAAACTCGCAGGACCCATGAGCACGTTGTCTTGTGCTAAGATTCTTTCTGTGTGTGATGTATGGGAAGAAACTGGACCACTTATGGAGATATCCATTTGCAAAGAAAGTGATTCTTTACAAACCAAATCAAACAGAGTGGGGAATACCCGAGATCGTCTTAAGCATGCGAATACACATATAGTCATCCGAGCATCAAAAACAAAGTGTGGAAGACAAGAAAGTGACTGAAGCCGACGAGCGAAGATTTATTCCGTTGTCAGTTATGAGCGGTGGTTCCTTGATTCGCTATCGAGATTGATTAGAATGCTCAGCTAAACGATAATTTGTCATTCATTAGCTCAATGAGCCGTAAGACTTGATAAAGATATCTGTTTATTGCAGCTATTTTCTCCTATTCTAAGCAACTCTCTTCAGCTCAGCGTAAGTCTGTACCTTAGCGTACTTGCATGCTTGTCTGATATATAAGGGGCGTTCATTTGAAATCCGTTCGTGCCTCACCGCGCGTAATTGCGTACGTTGAACATGATCATGTCATAGTCATGTGATAAGTACTGACCAATGAATAAAAGAGCACGTGCTTATCGTCCCATGATGCATAGGTTCTGTTTCTGACCGTTGAGAAAATGGCCGGGTTGATCCAAAATCCGTCCAAAGAAGCTCAAAGAGCGGTGATTCAGTTTCTTTCATTTGAAGGATGTCGACCAGTGGACATTCATCGAAGAATGCAGGCAGCGTACGGTAACAAATGTGTCGAAGACAACAGTGACAGACTGGGCACGAATGTTTCGGAAAGGACGTCAGTTCACGACAGATCTTCGACGGCCGGGTCAAGCGCATATTGTTGCAACAGAAAAAACCATCGCCAAAATTGATGCAGCAGTACAGATGAACCGTTGTCGAAGCATACGTTCGCTAGCGAAAGAATTTGATGTGTCAATTGGGACAATTCAAAAGGTCGTTCGTAAGAAACTGCAATATCGGAAGGTGTGTTCACAGTGGGTACCACGGATGTTGACCGACCACCAAAAAGAGGAACGCATGGGATGGTGTTTGAACCACTTGCTGCGTTACAGAGTGGAGGGTGATGCATTTCTCTTCCGCATAGTGGCAGGCGATGAATCATGGTGTCACCACTTTGAGCCGAGCAGCAAAAGAGAGAGCATGCAATGGAAGCATGCTGGATCACCAAAAGCCAAAAAATTCAAGTTACAGGTTTCCGCTGGTAAGGTTATGCTGAGCGCATTTTTTGACCATGAAGGGCTATTGTTGGCCGACTTTAAAGAACCTGGTGTCAACATCAACTCTACCCACTACTTGCAAACACTAGACAAGCTGCAAAAAGCCATCAAGAATAAACGACCCGGCATGCTTTCTCGCGGTGTGATTTTGTTGCACGATAATGCTCGTCCGCATGTCGCAAAGATTGTGCAGGAAGCATTAGCAAGGAAGAAGTGGGAAATTCTGCAACATCCAGCCTATAGTCCTGATTTGTCACCATGTGATTTTCATTTGTTCGGACCTCTAAAAAAAGCTCTCAAGGGGCAACGATTTCACACAGATACAGACGTAATGAACGCGGTAAACACTTGGTTCATTGAGCAACCACAATCCTTTTTTTCCGACGGCATTCGTCGCCTACTTAAGCAATGGGATGCTTGCCTGAATGCCTACTGCGACTTATTCTGAACAACCCATGGTGCATAATTCATTCAAAATAAATGCTTTGTTTAATTCTACCACACCTGTTAATGTTACTTTCATGCTTTTGTAACAAAGCCATTGGAACGGGTTTCAAATGAACGTCCCTAATATGTTTTTTTTATTCTAGAAACGTCCCTCTTTCTCTTGTTTGTATCGTGCCCTCCAGTATGCTCAGTAATTCATGTGTTATACTATAACCAAGCAAAAATATCATTCTTTTTATATGACGTCCAATAGTTACCTATTGTTGGACGAGATTAATAGATTATTAATAATAACTAGTGTGGTTTTTTTTCTTTCCCTTTGAACTCAAGCGTAGTCCATACACACGCTACTACTAGAGGGTACGCTGGACTAATGCTTGCGTGTGGATTAGCTTTATCCTATTACCAGTGTCACTCGCCATCAGGCGAACCCACTCCGACGACTGAGTTACTTATAATTTATGTTCCCAAGTCAGGGACAAGAAGTCAACACTTCACTCTAAATTAACAGTGTAGGAGTTGAACTCGCTATCCCGCCATCAGGGCACCGGAAGTTTAAGAGCGAGCGCCCTTATCCATTCTGCCTTGCTGACTCCGTCGAGTTTCATATTGCTATTCATTATGCTTTATAATCATTACTGCTATTGTTAAAGCACAATTCTTTGTAAATGAGTCCGCGCCTTCAGTAGATGTGTGTATTCATTTGTATCTTATTGTAAATGTGTCAGCATCTTCACCAGATGTATTTTATTCATTGTGTCTTATTGTTAGTGTATCCCTATATTTTGTTTGTGAGTTTACTGTGCACAACTAGCAGGCCTATCAGCAGCACTCAGTGGACTGTCAAAACTCCAACTGGGATGTATTTCAACTGATCCCATCTTCTTGCCACATACTTGGACAAGGCGAAACCGACAAAGGAAGATGAAGGTGTTTACCTTCTGTCTGGTCAAGTTTGGTAAAGACGTAACCAATGATGAGGACATGTGAGGACATTTTATCAGAAGCACGTGTTGGGCCAAGTGGGATTTACAGCATCCGGAACACCGGAAAGAAGATATATAATACCAACTCCGCCTGTGTGAACAGGTAGCTATGTTCAGACTCCACACAGGACAAAACTGGCCGAAATACCATATGTTTAATCAACTGAGGAAAGGGACTGATGGATTAACTGTGGAAGTGGTACGATGACAGCTAACCGTGTGCTGTAATAGATCAGTGAAGTCCCGATTGCCGCGGTATAAAACAATACAACATGAAAACAGCTGAGTGTGTGAGATTCATGCGAAAAAGTGAGAGAAAGTATTGATATCTAACGTTATCAGGCAATAGCCTAATAAAGTTTGATACCAATGCTTTCTCTGTTGATGTTTTAATTTTTTTAATTTTTTCTTAAATTTACTAATTTCATGTTTTTCTTTATATCTGTTTGTGTTGTCCCTAACAGAGATATGGCGAAGGTGTTACGGGCGCGGTTTGTAATCCCGTATACCCGAGTTCAAAACACATATGCGCGCGATTTGGCAGCAGACCGCACTGTAAATAGTAAGGGTGGCGGCCGTTCAGAAAGCAATGGCAAACTAGTGAACGTAAACTTGCCAAGACATCAACAACAGCAAAAATTGTTGGTGTTGGCTGCAAAACAAAAAATGTACAGACATGCAACTTGAATGTAAAAAAAAAAAAAAAATAAAGATAACTAAGATCGAATCGTCGATTCGTTGTTTTATGGTGTAATTTATTTTTATCTAATTTGCACGTTATTATTATCATTGTTATTTTCACGCTGTGATTTCCGTTTGTCGGATATGCATTCGTTGTAACATATGTACACTGTTTATGTGTTATCAATCACTTTGTCCCAGGAGTCACACATAACATATACCTAACTGTTTACATTTTGAATTAACATATTCTTCATGAGCGTACAATATAAGCATACATAATACACATGTATGTAGAGGAGCGGCTGGCCGAGTGGCTAGAACGCCGGACTCTCCTCGGTAAGGTGAGGGATATTTTTCTGTCGGGGGCAAAAAGAAAACTTTAACCTGCACAGTTCACGGCGACTGCACTAGCCAGGCGGCCTTAATTCCTCAGGCTCAAAGAGCCCTCTGTCATACACCGCAAGGTATTATATTGGCAGTAAATGACAGTTTTTTGACAATATAAGCAGAACAGATGATTCTATTCTGGCCCATACCCGCTCCATTCGAAGACAAACTCTATGGAGACGAAGCTGACTGCTGCTTTTTGTGGGTTTAATTACGCTTACGCCTAAAGGTGAACGAAGAAGAGGAAGAATTGCTCTTAATCTTTATCAGGCGCAGATAGCACTTCTTCAGTAAGCTAAATATTTGGGATTCTGATGAATGTAACTATGGAAATTATCAAACACGTGCTGAAAGAGACCACTGGGGTGGGAGGGAGGGAGGGGGGGGGGAGAACACATATTGACGACGCAGAGCTGGAGATAATTGACCACTTTACATATCTAGGATCTGAGGCTATCGATAAATTACAGACAGAGGTGAAGACATATTTCTGTAAAGATCAGGAAATCAACATCAGGTTCGTGAAACAGCAACAGCAATGAACATGTTAACAAAGAAGTCTGGGAGAACAGAAACTTGCTGTCAAACTAAATGTCCTTGTCTATCAAGCCTAAGTCCTTAGTACTCTTCTTTATGTCAGTGAAACCTGGCCAACTTACTCACACCAAGAGAAACATTTAAACAGCTTTCATATGCGGTGTCTGCGAAAAATAATTGGTATTAAGTGGCAAGACAAAACCACAAATACTGAAGTATTGTAAAGATTGGGTGATGTGGCGGTTTGTTCCACGCACAGTCTTCGTAGACTTAGATTGCTAGGACACATTAGGAAGATGCTAGAATATCAAAGGACATCTTTTTTTGGCGAATTACAGATGGGTAAAAGGTCTCGGGGTCGGTCTCAACTACGGTACAAAGATGTGTGTAAATGAAACATGATTGATACAGTCATTGATATTGCAATTTGGGAGCAAGTCACAGCTGATAGCGTTGCATGGAAGGAAAAGATGAGGAGTGGAAGAAAGACCAAGAAAACAATTACTGCAGATATATCAGACAAAAAGCGTGGGAGACATTAGACAAACATTTACGGCGCGAATTGGTAAAAAAAATGTAGCCTAGACCAGCCCCAAAGGAGGAAAACCTATGTATATGTCATAAACCTTTCTTTAAAATGTCTTGCTGCTTTCTTTAAATATATTCACACTTGCGTGAATTCTGCTCCCAAATTGTTGTGATCTTTAGTGGTTGCTGGATGAAGCAGGACTGATTTGGACGAACAGTGCTCTTCTCTAGTTTGAGCATGTTCGGGTACAGTCGGCGGCTGTGGCTTAGGGGTAGTGGAAGCAGTTTTACAATCACAACACACCGGGTTCGAATTCAGCCGCAGAGAAGTTGGAAGCAGACCAAGTCTTGACTTTTGCAATGGCATGAGCGTTGGCCATTCAGAAAGCAATGGCAAATTACTAAACTTGACATTGCCTAGAAAACCACAAAGAGCCAAACAATTATGCTGTTGATTGCGGCGTATTGTAAAAGGGCATGAAACTAACGTTTATCGGGTACAAGTCCAGTTGTGGGCATGTTTTTGTTTCTCAGTTACAAATGAACACTCTGTTTGTAATTATGACATAGCGTTTTACAAAATACACATCTTTTTTGGTCAGTTCGGTAGTCTGTATAGACCCACGGTGATAGTTCATAGACGGGTAACTCTTTCCGCTCCCATATGTGGTGAGAAATTTGATAGCCCCAAATGGACTGGCGTATTAAAAGTTAATTATTGTACTTTGAAAACTACCCGGAGAATGTATGGTCTCCTAGATATCTTACAGGAGAGGGACGCGCGTATGGTCACACCACGTCCATTGCTCAAAGTATCAGAAGCACCTGTTACATGTGTTTCTGAAAGTAGCTACGGCCCAGTGAAAATTAATTGGAGAATCGTGGGAAACGGTTGGGATCTCAAATTAACTTGACAAGCGAGTACAAATGTATAGCTAATGACGCGTCTTGAAATATAAGGTGATCCCAGACCACTTTGTATAAGGCGTGACAAATACTGTTTGCCAGTGAGTGGGGAGACGGAGACTAATTATGTCTTCATAGCTTAAATACGGAGATGTTTTGGAATTCGGCTTTCGTTTAGCATCAGGATACTTCTAACTTTAACTATTTTCTGAATTCTTCAGGGGATGTTAGTGGTTTTCTTATAACAGTTTGGGTAAGCGACAACTTATACTTAACAACATCAGTGCTACAACTATCTTGGAAGGTTTTGAACCATGCATTGCGTCCGTATTTTGTACGTTGTTGCCCAATTCTTGACTTCGTCTTAACAAGTGCATTTGCTATGAGGATATCTATGTATCCTGTTTACTATCAGTTCTATATTATGTCTGGTGGATTATTTTCACTTATTATTAATCCTTTATTTATTATAAGTACTTAATGAGATAATACTTTTAATCACCTTAGATGTGGATGTCTTATAACTATGTGCGAGAGTCTACACCGTCGGTTGGTATCAGTACAACTCTGTACGGACACCATGATCTTCTGGATTCAATATAAAATGACATAAAGTAGTGCAGCTTTACATAACAGAGTTAAGACACATACAGGACGTTGCAGCGATTGGCCTTCATCAGCAAACAAACACATTCACAAACACAACATACAGACAAGGAGATCTCCTGTGACTACATCAGAAGGTGACGACAGGACGAGAAGAACAAAAGCATGAAAAAATGAAAGCAATGAAGAGAAAATGAGAATTGAAAAAAAAATTTTAATTGAAAAAAAATGTTAGTTGAAGAAAATGTTTCATTGAAAAAAATGTTAATAGAGAAAATGTTCATACTCACCTCACAGTTCGGATCTGTAAGCAACTCAGAAAATCTCCGATGTATTCTTATACCCGGTGCTAGGTGTTACGGTTCAGTGAGCACAAAGAAGGAAGGGGCGGGACAGGAGGACGGTAACTGGTCTGGTAAGGGTATCTGATAATATATACTTATACTGCATAAGACCCAACCACTGGTAATACACATTGTGTGGGTAGGCACAGAGAAGCAAGATTGTTAGGAGAGAGAGAGAGAGAGAGAGAGAGAGAGAGAGAGAGAGAGAGAGAGAGAGAGAGAGAGAGAGAGAGAGAGAGAGAGTAAAAAAAATTTTACTATAAAATAAGAGAGGTTGGAAAAATGCCTGCGACATACCACATGAGGTATGCGGAGTGGGTAGGTCTACAAATACAAGGCTTCACTCATACTGTTCCCTATGAAATAGAGGCAGTAAGGTTGATTATTATACAACGTATTTGAGGATCAAATCACCCAGTGGTTGTGTTATTGGGGCTGTATAAAATCAGACCACCAGCAATATAGTTGGAATAGGTAGGCACAGAGAAGCAAGATGGAAGAGAGAGAGAGAGAGAGAGAGAGAGAGAGAGAGAGAGAGAGAGAGAGAGAGAGAGAGAGAGAGAGAGAGAGAGAGATTGGAAAAGTGCTTACGACACGCCACCTGATGTATGCGGGGTTGGTCGGTCTACAAATACGAGGCTTCACTCATACTGTTCCCTATGAAATAGAGCCAGTAAGGTTGATTGTTATACAACGTATAAGGATCAAATCACCCAGTGCTTGTGTTATTGGGGCTGTATAGGATCATACCACCAGCAATACACATGGCGTAGGTAGGCACTGAGAAGCAAGATTGTTGAGAGAGCGAGAGAGGGAGAGAGATAGAGAGATAGAGAGATGGGCAGAGAGAGAGGGTTGGTGTAAGATTATTAAGAGAGGGAGAGAGAGAGAGAGAGAGAGACATATATATCTATGTGCACATACACATATGAACTAGTATCTATGCGCATGCACATCCGACCGTATAAACAGTGTAGTTGCTAACTAGTGGGGGATTATTGGTCCGGGGGGATTAGTGATTACATTACTGGTGCGCCAGCACGGTGAACTATATAATTGGATATGAACTTATTCTGAATATTTGGGGAAACATATTGAACACATATCTGCAAGAGATGATGTGGTATGTACATGCCAAATCAGCAGTAGGCATGACTGTGACTTGTAAGATCATGTGTCCTTAGAATTGTAAAACACATATATTGGAAACAACAAGCTGCCATCAGCATTGATAACGATGTTGATCAATATCAGCTTATTAAAAGAGGTGTGAGACAGGGATGTGTAATGTCTCCAGATCTTTTTTCCCTATACAGTGAAAATATATTCAGAAATATAGAAGGTTTGTGTCGTGAAATACTGAGAGTTAATGATTCCCAGATAGACGACTGTATACACCGACTAACCAGGTAGAAGAAGGGTTAACAAACGAAGCAGTAAGGGTAACAAACAAAGGAGTGACCAGGCGCATGTGTTTATAGGTCAAGACACAGAAGGGGCCGGCCAACAGCACAGGTAACCTGTCGCGTAGAAAAATTGGTTTGCGACAAAGGCAGACAGCATTATTGGATAGCATATTGCAGTCTGAACGTATGAATAACGGAAAAGTTTCAGATCTGTAATTTTCCACTAACGATGATAATGAAGTCTGGATGTGAGGTGTCCAGCAATGTCAAGGACTATGCGGCAAAGATGACCTATAAAAGAGTGGCTACGTCTTTGTGAGAGGTGGAGTGTGTTTCGTAGGTTTCGGGAGAGAAGGATTATGAAAAGGGATGTGCTGCGTTCAGAAGAACGTTTGTGTATTTATGGTGCATTAGTACTCCCAATTCAGTAAAGGATGTTTATAAGGTTTCCATACCAGTGCGGGACTTATCAACTAAGAGATAACACAGATGGCTGTGGTCAAGATCACCCAGTGTTGATAACCCACAAGAAAGCACTTTAAAGTAATAAAGCACGACACTTGTGCATAAGAAAGGAAAGAAAAGAATTGTCATCGTAAGAAGTAAGGAGGACAGAGAACGGAAAATAGAGATCATTTAAACTAATAGAAAAAACCCAAAGGACTCAGTATCGAAGAGTTGCAAGGTGCATACAAAGTGCCTATACCAATTAAGAACTATCCAGTGTAGAACTTTTACCGGACAAAAATAGAGAATACTAGAAACTCGACGTGTTTTCCAGGATGGAATTAAGAACGCTATAAGATAATAAAGAACATTCAGTTTAAGCTGACAGCATATGGTGATCGGGTTAAATACATTCATACAGTGGTGAACATTTTTCATTACAAAAAACGGATATATCTACAGACTCAAGCAGGCGGAGCTGTCAGGGTGAGACCGTTCTGTTGTATCTATGTCATGTCCTGTACTCTAGCCGAGAGAAGAGACGAGAGAAGACACGGAGACTATCTATCAACATCTTATCTGGCAGCCACACTAGAAGAACATACCAACTACATAGACAATATCCATACATACACCAGACATAGTTTTTATTAATAAATCTTTTATCTTATCGTTGAAAGGAACTGTTGTCGGAGTATGTGTTGAGGGAATAATAGAGAGAGAGAAAGAAATAGATATATGGAATGGAAGACAGAAGAGAGGAGTGTAGACCAAAGTCAGTCAATAATCCCAACAGATACTAAGTTTAAAGATGTGCTTGTTGATTCCAATCTCCTCTCGGGAAATTAACAGGACATAATTGGTGGAGCGAGCGGGATACATACATTATACCCATATGACCTGAATGCATAACATGGCATATGCATAAAGGGGTACCTGCATATTGGCACAGGCATAGCGGAGTACTGGCATGTTGGGACATACTGATTGGAATAAAAAGAAGTATACATTCAGACTTTTAATGGAAGGACGTCCATTGGATATATGGTGCCATTACATTTATGGTGGAAACATGTCATTAACGCTGGTGACTTTACAGTGAGAGAGTTCCAGACAGAGTGAATGTGGATAGGTGGTGGGACACATTGCATACCTAGTCACACGGTCACACGTCTACATAAGCCTTTATCCTATATCTCCTCTTGTGGATGAGAGAGTGGTTGTGATGTACTGTGTGGTGTTGTAGATTAATAATATTTAATAGACATAGATAAATTATATAGGTTCTAGGTAGATTATCGGTTTATAGTGAGTATTCTTTACTGCCTTGAGGTGTCTTTACTCAACGTGCTGACGTATCTGCTGTAACTATGGCAACTCCTAAAGTAACTACAGCCGAACTGAGGGCCAACGGGGAGGCAATTGGTTTAGCTGGTTCCGAGCTAACGGATTACATACAAGAAAGAGAGCGAGAGTTTCGTCAAGCGGAAAGGGAGGAGCGTAAGGCCCAGTTGGAAGCAGAAAGGGAGGAGCGTAAGGCCCAGTTGGATGCAGAAGAAGCCACAAAGATCAGAGAACATGAATACCGCATGAAAGAGCTAGAACTCAAGACACAAACTAAGGGAGAAATAGATGGAGTGGAAGGAAATTCTTCTTCACCTGGTGCAACCCATATGAGTGGACATGGTTACTATGCCATGAAGTTTCCCTTAGCTGTCTACGATCAGTCTAAGGAACGCTTTGACCAGTACGCATCTCGTTTCGAAGCAATGTCAGTCGCTATGGGGCTGGATAGGAGCAGGTGGGCTCTTAAATTATCCCAGGGATTAATAGGTTCGGGATTTGAGGTGTACACACCAGGACAGGAAAATAATTACCAGGAATTAAAAGCCGCTTTGATGAAACATTTTGACATCACAGCACAAACGTATAGGAAGAAGTTTAGATCGTCTAGACGAGAGCCGGGAGAACTATTCGCCGCCTACAGTCTAAGGCTGAAATTCTATCTCCAGAAATGGATGGACTTGGCAGAATTCAAGAGGGATTATGAGAGTCTCGAAGAGATGATGGTGGTAGACCAAATGCGAAAGCAAATGTCGAAACCTCTCAGAACCTTCTTAGGAGAACAAGGGGCGGAACGGATTGATGTTGTGAATAAGCTGGCGGAAAGATTAGTGGAAGTACATGGGGAAACTGAGGAACTCAGTACACAAACCAAAGGTCAGGAGAAACCAGAGAAAAAGAAACCTAAAAACTGGGAAGGAGAAAAAGGGGAACCTTATATAAAGCACACAGAGGAGAGTTCAGAGAAGGTGAAGGTAGGAAACCAGAGCACCTCGAATTCTCAAGCGAAACGACAGTGGTCTGAGAAGTGGTGTTCATTTTGTAAGGCGGCCTCTCACAACACCAAAGACTGCAGATCGAAACCTAAAAGTTCTTACTTCGCAGCATGCAAAGTGATTCCTACATCGGTGATCACAGACAAGGCTGAGGTCGGCGAAGGAGAAAGGAACAAAAAAGACACACGGAAACCTAGGAAGGGAACAGGGTGCACTCACTGCCAGTCGATAACACATAATACTGTGGACTGCAGATGCAAGGCAAACGACGCCAATTGCATAACCAACCTCGAGGAATTAAAAGAGGAAGGCAAGGAAACGGTCAAGGAGATGAAAGGCACTCAGGACCAAGAGAGACCACCTGTGGTTGAACTGATTGAAGTAAATGGCCAACAGGTTGCTTGTCTCTACGATACCGGTTTGGATGGGGAAGCGGTGGTGGACGCCAGCTTGGTAAGCCCAGACCAATTTACAGGGGAGACCATAGAAATACAGCCGGCAATGAGGAGTGCTGTTACCATGACGCTGCCAATCGCCAAGGTGGAGATTAAATCCAGGTACGTCGCGGGCATTATTCCAGCTGCTGTATTATCTGACTCCTTATTTCCAATGATCATTGGCACGAAATATGTCTTTTTGGGGATGCCCAAACAGCAAGCCCACAAGGGAACAGTAGTCAGTGGATCTCAAGGGAAGGAAAAAGAGGCAGAGACACTATGCGACAACTCGGAGATAGGAGAATTGCATACTGCCCAGAGGAAGGATACTACGTTGCATCCTTGCTACAGGAAGCTGCAAAGAAGTGCTGAGCCACCAGAACGGGGACAGTACTTTCTGAAGAATCAACTACTCTATCGGAGAGCTGGGAGGGGAGATAACCTGCATGAGCAGTGGGTGGTTCCAGAGACCCACCGTCCTCACATTCTTCAGAGTGGGCACATCATAGGCGAGAATCGACATATGGGTGTCAGAGAGACCTTGCAGCAAATATCCGGCCATTATTGCTGGCCAGGAATGACCGGAGATGTACGCCTGTGGGTGAAGTCTTGTTCGGAGTGCCAGAAAGCACCACCCAACAAGCGAATTAAGAGGAAACTAGCTCTTAAAGTGGAAGACAAAGTGGAAGTGTGGAGTCCAGCAGAGACCAATATACTCCAAGTAGGATGGAAAGGACCTTATCCTGTGGAAAAGGTGGTGTCCAAGAACATCTACAAAATACGGATCGGGGAAGAGAAGAAAAATCTCCCTAGACATCTCATTAGGAAATATGAAGAGAGATCCGGGAGCAAAGCTTCGCACTTTATGGTGATGGCAGCCATTGGGACAAAGGGTACCAGTCCAGACGAAGACCAGAGATCGCCAGTACAACATAGGAGGACCTATGGGACAGTACGTGATAGGTCAGATTTACCCAACGACAGGAGGAGGGAAATCACAAGTCAGGGAAAGGACAAGAGTGAAAGTTTCACCGGTAACCAAGTTCAGAAGGGGTGGGTAACGTCGGGAAAAGCGAGAATTACCCAGGACTCCAACCAAAGATTGGCTGACCAGATACAACATCGCCCAAGATGGTCCTGGAAGCAAAAGCCCAGGAGGTTTGGGAAAGACGACTCGGTCCGACGAGGACGAGGCGGAACATCCCCAGAGGAAAAACCGGGGGAAACCAAGAGGACATGGAAGCAGTGTTACAATCAGGATGGGACAATCCGTTTGTATTGTGAGCCGTCGCTGACGCAAGTCGAAAGTAGGTCGACCAGACGTACAGGAGCGAGGAGCCAACACTAGTTTCAGTCGTGAGTAGTATAGTAGGGTGTCAATTAGAGCGCCTACTGGATAATGAGATGAGCCATGTGAGGATCCAATCATATCATCAACACGTGATGTTAATAGCTACTTCGCAGAAGCTCAACGCACGGTGGATGTGATGGACGTTGTTGCTGCAACTGGACTTCACAATGGAATACATCCTTGGTAAGGAGAATGTAGGAGCGGATTTCCTATCCAGACATTCAGCTCCGGAGGAAGAAGACTAGGGTTGTGGATCATGGGAATCAAACCTACAGTGAGAAAGATTCGACGCGGTCTAATCTCTTAAGAGGGGGCCTATGTCGTGAAATACTGAGAGTTAATGATTCCCAGATAGACGACTGTATACACCGACTAACCAGGTAGAAGAAGGGTTAACAAACGAAGCAGTAAGGGTAACAAACAAAGGAGTGATCAGGCGCATGTGTTTATAGGTCAAGACACAGAAGGGGGCCGGCCAACAGCACAGGTAAACCTGTCGCGTGGAAAAATTGGTTTGCGACTAAAGGCAGACAGCATTATTGGATAGCATATTGCAGTCTGAAGTATGAATAACGGAAAAGTTTCAGATCTGTAATTTTCCACTAACGATGATAATGAAGTCTGGATGTGAGGTGTCCAGCAATGTCAAGGACTATGCGGCAAAGATGACCTATAAAAGAGTGGCTACGTCTTTGTGAGAGATGGAGTGTGTTTCGTAGGTTTCGGGAGAGAAGGATTATGAAAAGGGATGTGCTGCGTTCAGAAGAACGTTTGTGTATTTATGGTGCATTAGTACTCCCAATTCAGTAAAGGATGTTTATAAGGTTTCCATACCAGTGCGGGACTTATCAACTAAGAGATAACACAGATGGCTGTGGTCAAGATCACCCAGTGTTGATAACCCACAAGAAAGCACTTTAAAGTAATAAAGCACGACACTTGTGCATAAGAAAGGAAAGAAAAGAATTGTCATCGTAAGAAGTAAGGAGGACAGAGAACGGAAAATAGAGATCATTTAAACTAATAGAAAAAACCCAAAGGACTCAGTATCGAAGAGTTGCAAGGTGCATACAAAGTGCCTATACCAATTAAGAACTATCCAGTGTAGAACTTTTACCGGACAAAAATAGAGAATACTAGAAACTCGACGTGTTTTCCAGGATGGAATTAAGAACGCTATAAGATAATAAAGAACATTCAGTTTAAGCTGACAGCACATGGTGATCGGGTTAAATACATTCATACAGTGGTGAACATTTTTCATTACAAAAAACGGATATATCTACAGACTCAAGCAGGCGGAGCTGTCAGGGTGAGACACGGAGACTATCTATCAACATCTTATCTGGCAGCCACACTAGAAGAACATACCAACTACATAGACAATATCCATACATACACCAGACATAGTTTTTATTAATAAATCTTTTATCTTATCGTTGAAAGGAACTGTTGTCGGAGTATGTGTTGAGGGAATAATAGAGAGAGAGAAAGAAATAGATATATGGAATGGAAGACAGAAGAGAGGAGTGTAGACCAAAGTCAGTCAATAATCCCAACAGATACTAAGTTTAAAGATGTGCTTGTTGATTCCAATCTCCTCTCGGGAAATTAACAGGACAGTTTGGAAGGAATCAACATTCGGGGACGATACATCAATAACATTAGATATGCAGATGATACAATCTTGATTGCAGACAATGAACAGGACCTGCAACATTCAGTAGATGTGGTTGTTGCACACAGTGAACAACTAGAGTTAGAACTGAATATGAAGATGACACAGATTATGGTCGTCACTGGGAAGAAGGAAACACCACAATGCGATATACGAGTAAATGGGCATATTTTTAAGCAAGTGAATCGATACAGTTATCTCGGGACTGTCATAACATCTGATGGGAGATGCCTTGAAGAGATTAGAACAAGAATTGCCATTGCGAAGGTAGGTTTTTGCAAGATGAAAAACATACTGACCAATAAAAAGATATCAATTGAAACGAGAAAAAGAGTGTTGAGGTGCTACATAGAACCTGTACTTTTGTATTGGTGTGAAGCGTGGACAATAAGCAGTCAAGCCGAATAACAGCTGATGGCTGTGGAAATGTGGTTTCTGAGTAAAATGCAAAGAATACCATGGACAGACAGAAAAACCAATGAACAAGTCCTTCAAGAAACAAATGAAGATCGTAAACTGATTAGAGACATTAGATGTAGACAGTCGAAATTATTTGGGCATGTTATGAGAAGAAATGAACTGGAGAACTTGGTGACGACTGGCAAGATCGAAGGAAAGAGATCAAGGGGAAGACCGAGAAGTAAATACCTGGATGGCTTGGCCACGTGGCATGGTCGAGACAGGAACGCGGAGCTGATCCACGACTCTGGTGATCGAGTGAGATGGCAGAACATGACCGCCCACGCTTACCGGCATGTCACATGATGGTTGTATGTCTGTGATATACATTAGAGCTATCGGTATCTTTATGTGTGTATATCCAATGCATCCTCTTACTTGGGCCGCAACAGATGATGTGAAGACCTAACCTTAGGTGTTGAGAAAGGGTTAAAGGGCAAATGATGTATGGACTTATTGTGAGACTACGGTGCATTTAACCGACGACAAGCAACATACCCAACTTTTCTGATTTTCTTTCACCAGTAGTGGTTTTCGCCAATGTTACATTTGAAGTTCACATGTGAATGCTGAGGTATCTCACCTTTTTGCTGAAGTAAGAAGTTAAGAATGTATACCAGCCATTGTATACATCATCATCATCATCAGCATCATCCAATGCCTTGCCGGCTGGCGTGGATGATCATGCCTCTCCAAAAATTGCTGTCCCCGACGGCATGGATCAATTCATGTGTTGACTCCCTTCCGTGCCATGACACAAGACCATTAAGAATTTTCTCACTGTGTCTTCCTCTATCACTTTTTCGACTAATCTTTCCGGTTGTCAAATCATGTTCCAGTGTTACTTCTCATAATGTGGCCAAATAATGACGACTACTTAATTCTGATGTTTCTGATAAGTTGTCTTTGCCACTTAGCCTCCCTGAAAATGTCCAGATTGCTCATTTTGGCTGTCCAGTGAATTTTCAGCATTCTTCTATAAAACCACAGTCTCCATGGATTTTTTTCGCCTGTTTACTAATTGTCCAAGATTTGCAGCCATATGTTAAAACTGGACCTATCTAACATGCAAGAACTCTTTTTCTAACTTGCTAGATCAAGGGCACATTGCATAAAATATTCTTCATTTGTATACGCAGAGTCAAATCGATCCAGCACGAATTACCTTAACAAATACTGAGTACAACCAACCAGACTAACCTTAAGTGCCTATTCGCCAAAACCAAAGCCACGAGAGAAGAAAGAACTTTAGAGTCGGGAAACAATACCATCAATGCAGCGAAGCCAGACACAATATCTAGCTGCTGATGTTGTAGAGACGGACTGTCTATATCATCCAACATTATATTATCAGTTGTGTTGATTTCGTCACATTTACATATCATCTTTTTAAAGCAGTGCTTCCCAAAGTGGTGGTCCGCGGACCGGTGCCGGTCCGCAAGCCCTTCTTTGCCGGTCCGCAACGTGAGTTGAAAAAAAAAGTAAGAAAACAAGTTAAATATTTTCTCTTTTGAGGATTGTTTAGAACTTTTTAAAAATAAGATTGTCCTTTTCACAAAACATGATATCCGCACCGTTTTTATGGTGATTTAATTTTAAAATAAATTGAGCCTGCAGTCGTATAGCCCAAGGAGTATTTATTTTTAAGGAGAAGCGAATCATTGGTTCAGTGGGAAAGTTAAAAATGGTAACCAGCTGAGACCGATACTAAAAGCCGGCCTGGTCGACGACATTTGTTTGTTGACGACGTGCGTTTCTTTTGTTTCCTATGTGACGAAAGGTGAGAAAGATGCACATTATAATTGCTGATTGTCATAAGATATTAAAATGTGTATTGAGGTCACATAAAATTCCAGATTACAAGAAGAAGAAAGAAAATTTTTAAACGGCACCGGTCCCTGGTGCAAAAGGAAAATTGTATGTCGGTCCGCGAAAGTGAAAAGTTTAGGAAGCACTGATCTAAAACATCCAATATAATCATTTGCACTTCTCACATCAGAGTTAATTAACTCTTTTATAATCTTCACGTGTGTGTAACTGTCTTTCATTTTAGTGGTAATGACCAAACACTACTTGCGGGATTTATAAATTTGTTAGCAGAACAGCTGTTTGGCAGTAATATAACTAGTCTTCAGTTGCATATAGGAGTGACCATCTTCCTCTCCAACGGTAGCGCTTTTCCTGTGCTCTTATAACTTTCTGCATAAACACCTTCCTTGATTCTTTAGTGTAATCCTCTCAGACCTGTCTGGTGCAGTTCACTCAGGAATCTCACGTGCCATTTCTAGTTTTCCTTTAGTAGTCGACAGCCTCTAGTTGGAGATGTCTATCTCTCTACTCAATATACACGCCACATCAATTATCACTATCATGTGCCATGCCGATAAGCGTGGGAGGTCATGATTCACCCTGTCACACTATCATGAAAGTTATTATTCTGATTACGTCATTTGGTCAAAGCATCCGGGTATTTATAGTTCTCTCTCCCTCTCTCTCTCCTCTCTCTCTCTCTCTCTCTCTCTCTCTCTCTCTCTCTGTGTCCCCCCCCCCCTCCCTCCTTGTTCTTTTCCTATCAGATTTGCCAGTTGTCACTAACTTTTCCAGCCTATTTCTCCTCATATTGTGCCCAAAAGATCGTGACTGTCTACGGTATCATTCATCTAATTCCTTTGCGGTTTCAATTTAATTCTTGAAGTGAGTACATGTGTAATTAGACCACACATACACCAGGCCCTACAATCTCCTACACACGGAAAAAGAGGAGAAATTCAGACAAAGAAAACAATCCAACTACTGTAATATTATCAGCGGTTTTTGTTTCTTCAATATGCCAGTGTCTACGATTTTTGTTTTCTGTAGCTTGACCTCTAATTTCTATCCGTCTTTTTTCTAAAACCACCCTTCAGAACCAGTCATTAATTTATCTGTCCTACAATCGGCAAAACAACAAATATTAATCACCTGAATTATCGAATGGTTTTTACAACGGATATAATCTGGCCAGATATCTCGTTCTGCCATAGCTAATAACATAGTAATAAATCTTGTTTTCGCGAGATCTTGTGTTACGAAAACAATAATTTGTTATTGTTTGCAGTCTTAGCGAGCCAGAACCGGAAATCAATGGAATTGTTATCTGTGCGTGATCGGCCCTTGACACCCAGGCAACCGATCCGATATAATAATGTCGCATGTTCTTTTGCAGGACGTCGGGATTAAACCCAAATTTTAGGCTGTTTTACTAGGGTAATTTACGTTCATCAGCTTGCCATAGATTTCTGAAAGAAAAGTCAGCATTCAAGTCAAAGTAACCGGTGTGTGGAATTGACAAGCTACTCCACCGTCAGCGTACCATAAGTTTAAGCGCA
Organism: Cepaea nemoralis; assembly: GCA_014155875.1. Classification (NCBI taxonomy): domain Eukaryota; kingdom Metazoa; phylum Mollusca; class Gastropoda; order Stylommatophora; family Helicidae; genus Cepaea; species Cepaea nemoralis. The sequence goes on along the minus strand of JACEFZ010025191.1, from coordinate 134,212 downwards.
CTGGCATTAAATCCCCACGGCTGCACTGAATTATTATTCTATTAGATAGGAGTTTGTGAATAAAGCAGTAATCTATAAGTTAACGCCATCTTGATTTGTTTTCTTCTCGGTAACTTCCGTCCTTTCTTTCTATTTCTATGTCTTTTTCTTACAAAATATGCCTGTCTATCTATATACCTACCTACCTACCTACCTACCTACCTACCTATCTATATATCTATCTATCTACCTACTTATCTATCTACCTATCTACTTACATATCTGTCTGTCTGTCTGTCTGTCTGTCTGCCAGTCTTTATGCGGTGTCGAGGATTCCATTTGGGTCAGTCCGATTATGGTTCTTTCTTTTTCTGTGAGCAGTTAGAAAAATCCCTCACCGGCTTGCTAGGCCAGTCGCAGGTTAAGGACAGAAAAATCTGACCAAGGGGGGAGTCCGTCCCACCCGGTAAGCCAGAGCTCCGTTGGCCCATGTTCTCGCAGTCATGGTTTCATGGTCTACACCACGGGGAGGTGAGGTTGACTTGTGTAGTCTGTGGGTCATCGGCAGAATATTAATTTTCACTTGTGACCCCTCCTGGTAGAGGCTAGCCGATCCTAACCCTACAGGCCAAGTGTGGGATAAGTGGAAAAACTATTCGAACGTCTCGAAACTAGAAGGCAGAGTGCGAATTTACAGCAAGAGAAAGACGCCCAGAGTCATCACCCGGGTGGGACCCTCCCCCCAGAGAGTGTTAGGAAGATATGAGACAGAGGCATTAGGTGAAAGGTGACTCTTGTGATGACCGGGAACGTCCTGTCGAGCTTGTTCCCCTGCGGAGTTGCTATTATTGTGAATCCTGCTCCCGTTGTGAGGATGAGAATTAATTGTATCCCTTCCTCGGGTCAGCATAGTAGAATGGATAAGAGCACTCGTTCATAAGCATCCGGTGTGTTGATGCCGAGGTAGCGGGTTCAACCCCTACACCGGTCAGTCGGGCTAAAATTTATCCAGCTCGTCGTTGACTTGCCGACGCAAATTACAAGTACTTCTGAGGTCGGTGTGGGTTGAATTGATGGCGATTGACACTGGTTATAATGTAGCAGTATGTGTATATGGGGTGGGCAAAACTACAGCACGCTTGAGCATCAGGATGGAATGGGAAGAAAGATGCTCAAGTCGTGACGTAGTTTGTTGTTAGGAACCAGTGAACATCTGGGCTTGGAAGAGAGAAGACGCCATGTTGTAAGAAGATTGATCAAGCTGTCATCTATGTGCAATAAAGATAATTTGTATTCGCCCAAGACTTGTTAGTCCTCTATACTTCACACCGTTATAGAGGATGAAATGGTGCCGTGACCAGGATCCGTGCTTGGACTGTCGCGGTAAATAGACCTATTATTTACTTCAAGCAACTGAATTTAAGAAGCCCTTTGACGACGATGGAACGACGTAATATATTTTAGGGGAGACACAGCGACTAAAAGCCTGGCCAGAGGTAGTTGTTGTGATTTCCCAGAAGAAGAAAAAAAAAAAAAAAAAGCAAAGCTGAAGGTCATCTTGTTGGATCAACGTCATGCTGTTAGATTATAATCAAAATGGATGGTCAGCTTCTTTTTGTATGATGAGCGCCACAAAAATTGCTCCACGCTATACTGGACGATCAACGAACGTTGCCAAATTTTATCTTTGCTCGTTTCCAGAATGTTGACGCCGCTACTCTGGGTGTGCTGATTTGGACCGAAGCTCCTTGTCAAGTTCGGCTGAAGTACTGTTTTTTTTTTTTATCGCCGTCGTCCAGTGATGGTTTTGATCGCCATAGCCCAGTAACGAGCCAAGTCATTGTTACACAGTCCGCTTCGTCAAATTTTGCTGGCCTTGGTCATTGTTATACAGCTGCTTGTCAAGTTCTGCTAGCCAAATCATTGTTACACAGTCCGCTTCGTCAAATTTTGCTGGCCAGGTCATTACAATCGAGCCGTTGTCAAGTCATCTCCGGACTCCATTGTGTGAGAGAGCCGCTTTGTCAAATCAGTCAGCCGCTGCTCTACACTGTCGGTTGTTTTGAGAAGCTGACTATCGTTCATTGCTGATTTCAGAGGGCTGGCCAGTGCTGTCCTCTGATCACAATCGTTCCTTGCCGTGTTTCAAGAGCCCGTCCCTGGGTGGCTGATACGTTCAATCGTTCTTCACTGTTTTATTGACGTCGTTGTTGTTCCTGAGGAGTCGCTGTGTCTCCCCTAAAATATATTACGTCGTTCCATAGTCGTCAAAGGGCTTCTTAAATTCAGTTGCTTGAAGTAAATAATAGGTCTATTTACCGCGACAGTCCAAGCACGGATCCTGGCATCGGCGCCATTTCATCCTCTATAATAATGGAAGCTAATCCACGCGAAAAAAAATCAGTTTAGTGCACTAGAGGTAGTAGATTGTGCGTGGAATACACTTGAACTCAAAGCGAGCGAACGCAGAAACAAAAACAAAAAGTATGTCCCCAATGTTATCTTTGGTTAATCCGAGTCTGTCTCGTAGTGTGATTACAAAAAAACTTTGGACAAGCCCGAATACGTGAATTCTTCACTCCTTCGACAAACTTCTGTTTTTATGTTTGTCATATTAATCATCAAATTTTTTTTTCATGGTGTATGTAGTAATCCTCAAGTTTGTTCAATTTTGCCTAAACGCAAACAACACAAGTCCCCGAACAGGAACCTTCTGTTGGTATGTTGATATATTCATACCAATCTGGAGATTGGTGGCTTAAGTTGGAACATCATAAATGTATATGCTACAGTGGACTGTTTTGTCAGTAAGGAACACTGGGACTGGCTTAAGGAATTGGAGGAATTACCAGGTGATAGGCTACTCATATGTGGAGACTTCAATGCGAGGAGCAGGGATTGGGACAGTAGTGGAGAAAACCGACAAGGAATTGCACTTGCGGATGCCATGGTGGACTCCGATGTGGTCTGCATAAATGATGGTAGGCCGACTAGAATGGCAATGAGGCCTGGCGAGATGCAGATACGGCTATTGACTTGGCACTTGTCTCCCAGTCATCAGTCCTTGATGTAAAGTGGACTGTTTTGAATGACCATGGAAGTGATCACTTGCCATGCTCAGTCCTGAACTCTAAAGCCAGGAAAGTTAAGGCTGGGAGAGCGCGCAAGACCTTCGGGTATGAGTGGACCGATAGCCTTCTTGGAGACACGCCTCAGACAGCGGGCTTGAAACAGGAATGTTAATACTCCTTTTTTGCATCGCCCATAGTGGACCCCAGAAGTAGACCAGGCTTGGAAAGCAAAGAGAGCTGCAGTGAAGCAGCTAAGGAAAATGCGACAGACAACCCCAAGCTCACGAGAGGAAGTGGACACAGCGGAAAATGTCAAGAAAGACAAGGTGGAGGTTTTGAAGCGCTGTGCTGCAGAGGCCAAAAACGCAAAATGGGAATGTTTCATGAAGGAGATTGGAGTTGATAAAACACTGCGAAAATTCTGGAAGCTGCACAGACAAATGCAAAGAAAGGATCGGCCTATGACAGTAGGAACAATTGATAGAGATGATGGTGTGCGCGTGACAACAGACAAAAAGAAAGGGGAGCCGTTTCTCCAGAGATTTTTAGAGCAGACCAATCATAATGATGCGGACACCAGAGATGCAGTTAGAGAGGAATTATCTGGCACCATGAAGAATATGCATTATGAAGACACCATACGGGTTGAAGATGTTAAACATATTTTGAAAAAGGCAATCGACACGGCACCAGGGCCCGATGGGGTTAGGTATGGCCACATGAAGGCTTTGAGCGATGCAGACCTGAAGGAAATGACCGACTGCTTTAACCAGCGCATTAGGACAGCATTAGTACCGCGGGATTGGGTGCACAGCTATCTCATCCCTCTCCCAAAACCATTCAAGGATCATTCAAAGCTTAGTGGTTTTAGGATCATCACCCTTCAAAATACATTTGGGAAGGTTCCAGAGAAGATAGTCGCTGTCAAGCTGCAAGAGTTCTTGGAAAGGGGGAAGCTTCTTCCAAGAGGCATATGGAGCTACAGGCCAGGAAAAGATACCTGGTCAAATGCAGCCACTTTTGCCTTTGATGTTTATGAGAGGTTCCAGAGTAGAAAGGATACGATGGCGGTAGCGCTTGATCTCGAGGATGCATACAATAGAGTTCGATATGATATTTTGATGACCGTACTTATGGAGAAGGGGGTCAATCCCTGGTTGGTGAACTGGATGGCAGCCGTCCTACATTCCTCTCCTTCTGGGTGCATGGACCTCAGAGCCACATATTTTAACCCCGGGACTGCCACAGGGATCAGCAATCTCACCGGTGCTCTTTAATGTGTATACGAGCAAGCAAACGTAGAAGCACCAGGGGTTGGAAGGATACTAACATTTGCAGATGATATTCTTGCATATAGGCAGGGGAGAGATAGGGAGCAAACAGCCCAGGAGCTACAGGCAACAGTAGACAATGTGATTGACTGGTGCACTGAAATGAGTGCTATCATCCACCCAGAAAAGGCAGCTGTTTTGTGGTGCTCTCTGGACAACAGGATTTTGAGAGCTGATGTCCCAAGCCTCGCGATAGATGGTAGAAGCGTCAACAGAGAGAAAAAACTGAAGTATCTGGGAATCACATTTGACAGGAGCCTGTCCTTCAAGGACCATGTGGAGACGGTTGTGACAAGGTCTCAAAAGGGACTCAATGCACTTAAAACTATGGCTGCAATGGACACAGAGCAGAGAATGCTTTTCACACTATACCAGCACTTGATCCTAACAGTGATTGGTTATGGACTAGAACTGCTCACTGTCTCAAAGAGTCAGCTGATGAAATTAGGGCGCATACAGAACGAAACGATATGAGTCATTCTGGGATGCACCGGAGACACCCCAGTTGTGTGTATGCGTTACATCCTTGGTTTGCCGTCTGTTGCAGGTAGGCTCAAGGTGATGCAAGCGAAGGCATACCTCAGAGTAGCTGCAGACACAGATCACCCGTTGCATGAGGCGCTGGACGCCGTTAAGGGTCAGCGACTGATAAGAGGGAAATCATGGATGGCTCAGGCGGAGGATACGATCAGGCAGGTGTACCCCTTGGAGAACATTAGGAGAGGAGAAGAGTGAGTCAGAGTGTCAGCGGAGCAGTAAGACTTATGCAGAGTTATAATCACATTGAGCCGGGAGTGCAGGGAGTGGCCAGCAGGGGCCACGGAAGTGGAAATCCAGCAACTAATTCAGGATAATGCTCGCTCAGGTGATGTGATTATCTACACAGATGGGTCGGTGTTGAGAGGTAGGAGAAGTGCCTGGGGGTTCTTAGCAAAAGCCAATGGTCGACGTTTGGTGCAGGAGAGTCATGCATAGTCACTGCAGCTTTCCGCTGGATGGAGAATACGATACACACACACATCGTGATTGTAACTGACTCGGAAAGCATGCTGAGTAGGGTGAAGACAGGCAAGCTTCGTGCAGAGTCGCTTGCTTCGCTTCGGAGGTCACGGGTGACAAACATCGCCTGGATCTTTTCTCCGGGGCATGCCGGTGTGCTGGGAAATGAACAGGCGGACAGATTGGCTGGCTCTGCAGAACTTGGTGGAGTATTGATACATGACAAGGCAGATGTGGTTGCGGCCTTGTGGGAGCACGTGCACACCTCGGAGGAGCAAATGGATTACCATGGTCTGGCAAGAATGAGACAGCGAGGAGTGACGAGGGGATTTGGCCGACGCTCAACGCTCAGAGGAAAGGCGAGACGGACTTATAATCAGATTGCTACTGGTACTATTAGTGTTGGAACTCTTCGCTGGCTACTGAGGATGGGGACGGAGCACTTATGGGAATGCCCCGAATGCTGTGATGTCGATTCCTAAATCAATCAATCAATCAATCAGATCTATAAACAATATAAAATAACACAAAGTAATGCATCTTTACAGAACACAATTACAGAAAACAGAGAACTTTGCGGCGACTAGCCTTCATCACCAGACACATACACAATACACAAAATATAATCTCGAAGAAGACCCTCCTGTGACTACATTAAGGCAAAAGAACGGGATGAGAAGAATGAAAAAAGGAGGGGAAAAAATTAGAAAATTGAAGAGAAAATTTAAATTTGAAGGGAAAAAAAACATTGCTACTTTTCTCAGAATCTCATCTATAGGACATCGGAAAAGGAAGGAGTGGATTCAAACAGGCACACAATTTGCCTAATCTCATTTTGTTACCTTGACAATCACCTTATAAGAATACATTTCTGAGGCTGCCCGAGCCCCTTAGCCGCGAGACTTGTGTCTTGTAATCAAATATAGAAAATAGTAAACATTCGGATATTTAGACGCCCATGGAATATTTTTTTATTAAACGCAGACAGCAAATAAAACTGTCGCGGGTATAAAGCTAGATTACGAGAGAATCTGATATTTGTCACAGGCGTGCGTTTAAATAACCCAGTGGCAAAAGGTTCAAGACACCGCAAACTAGACAGTTTGTCGCAGATTATCTTTGTGCAGGAGTTCCAGCCTGGCCGGACATTTATTTGTTTAACATTGCTTTAACCATGTGAAGAATTTAAGAGAAAACAAACACTGAAGCCAGCTGCCTGTCTCCCACTGTTAGCTAGATTGTTGTGTATCCTGACTTCACATGGCCTTTGATATCAACGGTCATTTCTTTCTGTTATTGTGTATCCTGACTTCACATGGCCTTTGATATCAACGGTCATTTCTTTCTGTTTCTATTCCAGTGTCAGTTATTGTTCTCCTATTTGTTTAGCTTCTTTAATTTGTCATTTGAGACACTAAACCTTGGAAACATTAACATAAATTTCATTTCAAAGTTCGTTGTTATTGCGTTTGTGTGGTTTTGATATTCTTCTTCTTCTTCTTCTTCTTCTTCTTCTTCTTCTTCTTCTTCAGCGTTCCGAGCCATTGAGGTTCTTTGCTGCAGATACAATCCGTCTTCACTCGTCTCTCTGGCCGAACCCCTCTCGCTAGTCGCCGACCCCAAGTGCCCGTAGGTCTGTTTATATACCATCTCTCCACCGTCCTCCCGGTCCACCCCGGGGTCCACGGTCATCCACCTCCTGAGTGCAAGCGAGTCCCGTTTCCCCACCATTTTCCCCACCATCTTCCACTCCCTCCACACGCCCCAGCCATTGCCATCCACCAGCCTTCATGACACCAGTGACCAGCGGGGACCCAAACAGACTACAAATGTCCTTGTCACTTCTTCTTTTCTACTCTCCACCCTGCGCATCCCCAATGGGCCCAAAGATGCGCCCCAAAACCCCGTTCTCAGAGGTTTGCAGCAAGGCTTCGTCTCCCCTCGCTGCACTCCAGGTTTCAGAGCCACACAGCACAACCGACCCGATCAGCGCCTTGTACTCTGCGATCCCGGTGCCACGAGACAGCGCCCTTGACTTTTTTTTGGATATTACTCAATCTAATGATTTAACGTTCTTTCTTAAATATGTTGTTCCTTTTTGTTGTAAGTTGTTAATGATTTAACTATATTTTGTTACTGTCTTTTAACAATTCAGTGTCATATTCTTTTAATATTCGTTGAACGACTGGCATGGGCGTTCATGTCTCTCCACAGGATTTGATCCATTGTGCTCTGGGTCAAATCTGGTGATGACAATCCTCCATACCATCGTCTCAGTCCATCCAGTTGTATCTCTCTCCTCTGCCTCTTTTCTCATGACAGGACCAAATAACGCTGTTTATCTCCTTCTAATTGTATTTATTTTGTTCTGCTGATGTCTGTCCATCAAGAATGATGATGACCATTCATTTCATCCAGTGGGGTTGTTTGTCCATCAAGAATGATGATGACCATTCATTTCATCCAGTGGGGTTGAAAGTATGGAGCCATGAGTTCTAAAATGGCTGATAAGGCCTATTTTGGCTAGAAATGTTCTTTGACAATGTGGACAAAGAATGCTTGACGTACCTGGAGGAGGATCTCCTGCAGTGGTTTTTATGTCCAGACTTTACTTCACAGCTCTTGCAGTCCTGGTTGATTCACAAGTGACCGCACCCTTGCAAGTTGGGATGAAGAATGATTTGCGCGATTAATTGGATTAAAGTGAGGAGGAGTTGCGCAATTCGTCGACCTCAATCTCTCGTCTGAGTCCATCTGTAATTTTGTTCTAATTTCATTAGCATTATCATTATCGTGGCGATCGTTATTGGTTACCTGCCAGTTTAAGGAATTCGCATCTTTCGATCCACACGATTCACACGATCCACATCTCCGTCGCTTCCGAACGCTTCCTAATTTGTTCATTCACGTTTCAGGATTCACTGCCCTACAGCAAAACAGGTTCTATAAAATATTTCAGTCCTCTTTTTCTGACATTCAATAACAGTGGCTTAGTAGCGCATAATCTTCTTTTCCATTATCTGAAATGCAGCTTTGGCTTGACCTATTCTGCTCTAAATTTCTGTCAGCACCTTCCATCTGATGTTATGGTTGCCTCTAGGTATACTTATAACAGCAAACATCATACACAGAGTTCCCTAAAACCAACAAAGAGAACGCTGACACCAGCCATGAAGTACAGGGTTTCGTGCTTACGCAGCAATGCAACCTTAACATTCCGCGTGGCCTGTGGTTGGAACCACATCATCATGCTCCCATGTTCATCAACGCTCTATATTTTATTATACAATCGTCGGATGATCTTTCCCCTAATAAATGTTATCTCAACCTGGCCTCGAAAGCGTATTGTCTAGACACTCACTTGTCGACACTGTGGTCATGGGTTGGAATCAGCATTGTGGTGTATTATTGAAGTTGATCGGGGCTGCGGGGTCGACCCAGCCTGAAATAATGAGAAAGAAATGTCTTGGGAATTAAAGGTGCTTGGTGTGATTCTGACCACATTGAACACCGAGTGCCAATTGGTCTATGCCAACTGGACTGTCTTCTTAACAGGGTGTATTTTTAATGACTTTGCAGTGTTTGAAAATAATGCCGGTCCAAGTTTTGTATTTACCTATTATGTTGCATGAGCTTTACAGAGGGTGAATACAAAACTTGGACCGGCAATATTTTCAAACACTGCACAGTCATTAAAAAATACACCCTATTATTTGCTAGCATCGCTGTGACAATTTCTCTCACGGAGTTACATTTCCCTTGCAATGTACGCAAATATAATATAAGGAAAAGAAACGAAGAGACAATTAACTGTTCCATCATTGAAATGAAGTATGTGCGTTTAGAATCACATTATGTTTACTTTTAGGTCAACACATTTTACTATCATTATTTATTATTGTCTATTTCTATTCTAAACCAGGAGATATGGACGTGAGTTACAAGGGTTATTTCACCTTGACATTACTTTTTCTGACCTTTTGTATTAAGTGTCTGTCAAGGTCAACAGCGACGGTGTGACCTCAGTAGCAGACCTCATCCTCAGTAAGTAATTTACTTGACAGCTTAATTGTTCTTCTTAACTTAAAGGAATCTCCATGGCAATGTGGTTACGCCAACTGCTCCGAAGGCTGTGAGTTCGAATCCGTAATACATCTTACGGTTCACGAGTGCAATTTTCTCGGGGACGTCCTTGGGGTCATCGCTGGAGCTACGGAGTTTGTGCTTTGTGCGACGCTTTCGCAGGCCGCCCTGTGAAAAAAGACCGAGCCATATGGGATAACACCGGGTGTAATCACGTTTTTTTCCCGCTCGCTCGCTTTATACTCAAGGGTAGTCCATACACAATATTTACAGTAGTGATGGACTGGATTTTGCGTGTGGATTAGCTTTCCCTATTAATGATGTTCCTCACCATCAGGCGAACCCACTCCGACTTCAGAGGTACTTGTAAATTACGTCCTCAATCAAGGACGATAGGTCAACATTTTAGTTCAGCTGTCCGGTGTAGGTGTTGAACCGCTAACCTCAACATCAGCACACCGGATGTTTAAGAACACGCGTTCATCCCATTCGGCCATGCGGACCTGCCAATGAAGTTAATCCGCTTGTCTTTTAAACCTTTCGTGAAAATAGCATGATAGGCTCTGCCTGTCGCTTGAAAGGTTTATAACGGTTGAGGGTTAGTACACAGCCATGGGGACGTGACGCGCAAAAGAAAACTACAAAATTACACATCCCAAGAAACTCAACATAGCAGCAGAAAAAGAATCCCAAAGAGTCCATGATGAGACCATTGGACCAGGCAGATCATTTAGAGACGATCTAAGGAAGAGAACGATGGCAGAGCAAGCAACAGTATTTGAGATCTCATCTCATCTCATCTCATCATCTCATCTTTTTCCTCTTGTACCTTGCGGTGTCGAGATGAAGTATAAACAGCGGGAGAGTGCCCGCTTATGGGCTTCATGTATCGATATTCCCATGGACTCTGTTATTCCCTGCGTCCATCGTTTACGTGGTCTGTCTCTTCCTCTGCTTCAATCTGGTCTGTGCTTGTTGTGGTATACTGTTAGTTGGTAACCTACTTGCATGGCCAAACCATTTGACTTGGGTAGTAGAGATGAAGGTAGTAAACGTAAGTAGTATACTAGGGTTTCCAGACCCCATTTTCAGCCTACACAGCTAGGCTGATAGGGTTTATGAAGGAAATATGGGTAAAATTTGTCGACTCGGCTCCAGAACCTGGAGGCATGTTTTATGAAGGAAATATTTTGAGTTGGGCGGGTGAAATTTTTTCGGCGTGCCTGGTGGGAACGAAATTTTTGGCGCTGCCTGGTGGGTGTAAAAGTAATTAAGGTAAATGTTTAGTTGGTTCTGGAAAGCGAAGGGGAAAGTTATTTTGGTTACGTATATTAGTATGGGTAGTGATAAACAAGGGTGTGATGGGTCGTGGTTTCTACTCATGGGTATATGGTGGCGGCATATATGAATGTGTATGCATGGTGATGTATACACAAGGGTGTGATGGGCATATGGTGGTTACGTATATGAATGTGTTAGTATGCGTGGTGTAGTGATGTATACACAAGGGTGTGATGGGTATATGGTGGTTACGTATATGAATGTGTTAGTATGCGTGGTGTAGTGATGTATAAACAAGGGTGTGATGGGTCGTGGTTTCTACTCATGGGTATATGATGGTGGTGTAGACATAATGTGTATGCATGGTGATGTATACACAAGGGTGTGATGGATATATGGTGGTTACGTATATGAATGTGTATGTGTAGTGATGTATAAACAAGGGTGTGATGGGTCGTGGTTTCTACTCATGGATATATGGTGGTTACATATATGAATGTGTTAGTATGCGTGGTGTAGTGATGTATAAACAAGGGTGTGATGGGTCGTGGTGTCTACTCATGGGTTGGGTATATGTGGTTACGTATATGAATGTGTTAGTATGCATGGTGTAGTGATGTATAAACAAGGGTGTGATGGGTATATGGTGGTTACGTATATGAATGTGTTAGTATGCGTGGTGTAGTGCTGTATAAACAAGGGTGTGATGGGTCGTGGTTTCTACTCATGGGTATATGGTGGTGGCGTATATGAATGTATTAGTATATGTGGTGAGTAATGTATAAACAAGGGTGTGATGGGTCGTGGTTATACTCGACGAAGTAAGAGGTGTAGATGGTTACTATCATCTGAACAGTGTGATAGTAGTGAAGGTAAAGGGTGGTATATTCACTACCATCATTACAAAGGAAAGCATATAAAGTTATAATGGGTATGGTGGTAAGGGGTATTAGTGATCAAGTAGGAGTGATACAGGGGTGGTCATAAATATAATAAGAGGTGTTCGCAATTACACACTGGTCAACCAGTGGTGAAGCAATGGTCAAGTAAGGGTCAAGTAGTCAAGTAAGGAAATTTAGGGAAAAGTGATTGTAATGATATGGTGGTGATTAAAGAGTGGTAAATTAGTGGTCAATCAGTGGTCAAGCAGTGGTCAAGTAAGGAAAATTTTAGGGGAAATTGGTCGTAGTGACATGGTAATGTTTAAATTAGTGGTAAATTAGTGGTCAAGTAGTGGTCAAGCAGTGGTCAAGTGAGGAAAATTTTAGGGAAATTTTAGGGAAAAGTGATTGTAATGAGATGGTGATGATTAAAGAGTGGTAAATTAGTGGTCAAGCAGTGGTCAAGCAGTGGTCAAGTAAGGAAAATTTTAGGGAAAATTGGATCGTAGTGACATGGTAATGCTTAAATTAGTGGTAAATTAGTGATCAAGTAGTGGTCAAGTAGTGGTCAAGCAGTGGTCAAGCGGTGGTTAAGTGAGGAAAATTTTAGGGAAATTTTAGGGAAAAGTGATTGTAATGAGATGGTGATGATTAAAGGGTGGTAAATTAGTGGTCAAGTAGTGGTCAAGTGGTCAAGTGAATAAATTTTAGCGGAAAGTAGTTGTAGCGACATGGTGATGCTTAAAGGGTGGTAAATTAGTGGTCAAGTAGTGGTCAAGCAGTGGTCAAGTAGTGGTCAAGTGGTCGAGTGACCACTTAAATTGTAGAGGACGATGTGCCTAAGATTATGGTAGTGATTAAAGTGATCGATGACGTGGTCAAGCAGTGGTCAAGCAGTGGTCAAGTAGTCGAGTGACCACTTAAATTGTAGGGGAAAGTATGTATAGTGCAATGGTGGTGGGTAAAGTGAGGAAGAATCAATAGTAGTGATAATACTACTACGAATATTAGCGACAAGCACAAAGACAACCAAGTACATACTTGATACACACAAATACAAAGACAACGAAACACACACACACGTACACACATACAGATACAGAAGTACAGACAAACCATACCATTACTACTCTCACAACAACAGCTATACACAAGTACACACCCATAATCAAAGACACAAATACACACACACACACATACAAACACAAAGGCAACCATACACAGACAACCCATACCATTACTACTGTCATCACAAGTACACACACGTGTACACACATACAAGCACAAAGTCAACCGCACACACCCATAAACATCCACTCAAGTACAGACACAGGAAAACAAAGAAGCAAACAAGGACAGACACACTCACCCATAATCAATTACACAAATACACACCTACAAACACAAAGACAACCACACACAGACACATTTGTACATACAGACATACACATAAAGACAGACAAGCACAAAGACAAACCATACCATTACTACTGTCACAACAACAGATATACACATGTGCAGACACACACACTCACCCATACACAAGAACACCCAAAGACAAATACAAAGACAGCCAAGTACACACACATACACACCCATCGCCTAGGATTACTACTGTCATCACAACTATACTCAAGTACAGACACACCCATCGCCTAGCATTACTACTGTCATCACAACTATATACAACCACGTACAGACACGCGTACAACAACAAAGACAGACACAAAACACATACAGACACCCATACACACTTGATACACTTGTACATACAGACACATAAGTACACAAAAAACAAAGACACACCCAAAACATTACTACTGGTACCTCAATCAGTACAGATACACTTACCCATAAGACTAAACTATACAAACCACATACCCCCTTTTGGTAAAGAACGCGGATGTCCGAGAAAGCCCCTACGTCATCACCGCCATGTGCAAAAGTCATTAAGTGGTAGCATGAGTCATCGGTTTGTGGGAAGCAGGCGGGCGGCGTGAGAATAGCTTGTCTACAAAACTGCCACGTCAGCTATGTAGGGTGCAGACCCAGTGTATAAAATAGAAGGCGTCTCTTGTGAGCACAGTACCAGTTCACGTGCTGACTTGGGTAGCTACAGCGGTGAAAGCTTGGTGTGAGCGTTATTCGTGTAGTAAGCAGATATTGTTCACGTAGTGACTTGGCTAGCTACAGCAGTGAAACTTGGTGTGAGCCTTATTCGTGTCGTCGGCATCTGATAAAACAGTGAAACATTGTATACACCAGAACTTTTTGATGTTGTAAGAAAGCGAAAGTGTGTCTTATGACCAGTTGTCAATATGACCACCAGATCTACTTTCACGTGTTCAGTGTGCGACAAAGACTTCCGTGATGCGAATAATCTTAATCGTCACATTCGGACCATTCACGGTACGAAATCATACTTATGTCATATCTGTGGACAACTTTTCAACAGAAAAGACAATCTACAAAGACACATGCGAATACGTCATCACCAGCCTATGGATACATCAGAACCAGAGACGACAGCGCCATATGTATATTTACAACAGCCTCGTAGTGTAAGTCAAGTACCAGACTGCCACCACTGTATCTTCAATGATAACCTTACCCGCTACAATGGGAACATTCACAATGATTATCCCTGTCAGATACGTACCAATCTATACAATTCGAACCTACAACGTTACTTACATCACCAGACATCACGAGAAAGGATTACACCCTTAGACACCCTGGCAACACCTCCACTCATAGTAGCAGAGGATATCCAACCAAATGATAGAGACAGCTTGGCAGCCCTTAAGGCGTACTGCAAGGACCTCTCGATTATGCTACCCAATCAAATGGTAGTATTAGAAAAAAGCGTCGACCACCGCTACCGGGTGGTTTTGGTATGATAAAAAGAAGTATTCAGATATCTCATGTGTGATGACTTCGACAACAACAGTGTTTTTGATAGTCAACCAGCAGAGCCCAGAAGAATGAAGGTCACTAATCCAGAACTTTTTGGTTTTTCACTAATCATGTATGTCATTGATTTTTTTCTTATGATATATCACTAAACTGTTTTGATGAATATGTTGTGAACACACATATTTTGGTGATAAAAATATTGAAATCAAGATTTTTGTTTTGTTGATTTTCTTTAGTGGGTTGTTTTCATGACGTTGTCTTTTTCTTGATGGAACAGAGACACATACAGACATGCACAGAGACATTTTATACAGACATGAACAAACTCAGGGGAAAAGTTATGGCAAATACAGAAATATTTCAGGCAAATGTATGAAAACTAGGAGTTAACCAAGGGTGAAAAGGCCAAAATATGAAATGTCTCGGCCAAATTTAGGAAAAGTAGGACAATATGATTACCAAATGGGAAGAGACTTTCAAGCAAATTTATAAATATTTCAACTAAACTTATAAAAACTAGGAAAATTTGTCAACCAAAAGGGAAAAGGTCAACCAAATACTGAAATATCTCAACCAAAACTTATAAAAATATCATCAATTCTTATAAAAAATAGAAAAATGCGTCAGACAAATCGAAAAACGTTGGCCAAATACAGATATAACTCGAACAAACTTATAAAAAGATAGGAAAAAATATTACCCAACACAACTAAAATGTTGATCAAAGTTATAAATATCACATCCAAGCTTATGAACAGTAGGAAACTTTGTTAACATTATAAAAAGTATGAATATTTGTCAAACAAAGCGAACCAAGTAGAGACATATTTCAATCAAACTTATAAACGTGTCATCCAAAATGATAAAAACTAGGAAAATCTATCAATCAGTCTAAGAAATAGCTATGGAAAAGTAAGAACTATGTCGACCAAACTAAGGCAAAGGTGTTACCAAAATTAGGAAAAATATAACTTCTGTAGTTATCTCATACGTGTCTTGAATTTTTAGCTGAAAACCCGTTATCAATGTCACCACTTTCTCGATTTTACATTACCGAAACCTCCAACTTCACCGTATCTGCTACAGAAACCCTTATACAGACTAAACACTCATCTCTCCACACTCTTGGTTTCTTTCTAACACAAACTGGTCACATCAACAAGAACTTCAAATTTCCATTGTACACGTGGTCCATTGAAACAGACATAACAACATTTATGGTAAGGTCGTGTATGGTTCCAACTAGTATAGTTTCTGTATCATCTAGGTATTCATCATCACGGAACCATTTCCCATGGCTGCCAGCTTCAACTTTCCATACCACAATGTCTGCTACACTATCCTTTCATTGTTCCAGCTTTCAACAATACAACGGTTTTTTCTCGAAGTCTGCCTAAAATAGCATTTCTTAGGGTGTCCACTCCTAGCGCACTTTACCATTTCACATCTGCAATAACGACAAGTCTGCAAGCAACCACCACTGTCTGTTATAAACTCGGCCTTTCTTAAAAACACGCCTACCATTAGTGAACTCATGAACACCAGCTACCACATCTTCTAACCGACTTTCAATGTTTCATAACAAATAACACTAACATTCGTTTTGATTACAGAACAATATAATTTCTGGTGACTAGGCAGATTTTCCAACCTAATGGAGGTAAAGCATCTGTCCCCCTAACCTACTAAGCGCTATTCTAGACAACGAATACGGTCATCGATCAGCACCCCTAAGAAGAACTTGAAAAAACAACAGAGATTGGGTTCCTGAGACGAATTATTTGAATTCGTTGGACTACCACAGTAATTAATGATGAACGCCTAAGGAAAATAGAGCATTATATACACCAAACACAACAAACTCTTTCTTACTAACCCTAACCCTAATTATACATCATTTAACCCTAACCTAACCCCTAACCCTAACGATTCACCAAACACAACAAGCTCTTTCTGTAAGAGACATAGACACAAACCACTGTTAGAAAGCGAAAAAGTTAAATTTTAATTAACACTTAAAAATAATAAATCGCAATTTTATTGCGCAAAATGTAAGCTCGATATAGTCCTATACATAACCTATACCTATACCTATACTTAGTCTATATCTGTATATTAAGTGAAGCGAAATAAAATTGCGATTTATTATTTTTAAGTGTTAATTAAAATTTAACTTTTTCGCTTTCTAACAGTGGTTTGTGTCTATGTCTCTTACAGAAAGAGTTTGTTGTGTTTGGTGAATAGTTAGGGTTAGGGGTTAGGTTAGGGTTAAATGATGTATAATTAGGGTTAGGGTTAGTAAGAAAGAGTTTGTTGTGTTTGGTGTATATAATGCTCTATTTTCCTTAGGCGTTCATCATTAATTACTGTGGTAGTCCAACGAATTCAAATAATTCGTCTCAGGAACCCAATCTCTGTTGTTTTTTCAAGTTCTTCTTAGGGGTGCTGATCGATGACCGTATTCGTTGTCTAGAATAGCGCTTAGTAGGTTAGGGGGACAGATGCTTTACCTCCATTAGGTTGGAAAATCTGCCTAGTCACCAGAAATTATATTGTTCTGTAATCAAAACGAATGTTAGTGTTATTTGTTATGAAACATTGAAAGTCGGTTAGAAGATGTGGTAGCTGGTGTTCATGAGTTCACTAATGGTAGGCGTGTTTTTAAGAAAGGCCGAGTTTATAACAGACAGTGGTGGTTGCTTGCAGACTTGTCGTTATTGCAGATGTGAAATGGTAAAGTGCGCTAGGAGTGGACACCCTAAGAAATGCTATTTTAGGCAGACTTCGAGAAAAAAACCGTTGTATTGTTGAAAGCTGGAACAATGAAAGGATAGTGTAGCAGACATTGTGGTATGGAAAGTTGAAGCTGGCAGCCATGGGAAATGGTTCCGTGATGATGAATACCTAGATGATACAGAAACTATACTAGTTGGAACCATACACGACCTTACCATAAATGTTGTTATGTCTGTTTCAATGGACCACGTGTACAATGGAAATTTGAAGTTCTTGTTGATGTGACCAGTTTGTGTTAGAAAGAAACCAAGAGTGTGGAGAGATGAGTGTTTAGTCTGTATAAGGGTTTCTGTAGCAGATACGGTGAAGTTGGAGGTTTCGGTAATGTAAAATCGAGAAAGTGGTGACATTGATAACGGGTTTTCAGCTAAAAATTCAAGACACGTATGAGATAACTACAGAAGTTATATTTTTCCTAATTTTGGTAACACCTTTGCCTTAGTTTGGTCGACATAGTTCTTACTTTTCCATAGCTATTTCTTAGACTGATTGATAGATTTTCCTAGTTTTTATCATTTTGGATGACACGTTTATAAGTTTGATTGAAATATGTCTCTACTTGGTTCGCTTTGTTTGACAAATATTCATACTTTTTATAATGTTAACAAAGTTTCCTACTGTTCATAAGCTTGGATGTGATATTTATATCTTTGATCAACATTTTAGTTGTGTTGGGTAATATTTTTTCCTATCTTTTTATAAGTTTGTTCGAGTTATATCTGTATTTGGCCAACGTTTTTCGATTTGTCTGACGCATTTTTCTATTTTTTATAAGAATTGATGATATTTTTATAAGTTTTGGTTGAGATATTTCAGTATTTGGTTGACCTTTTCCCTTTTGGTTGACAAATTTTCCTAGTTTTTATAAGTTTAGTTGAAATATTTATAAATTTGCTTGAAAGTCTCTTCCCATTTGGTAATCATATTGTCCTACTTTTCCTAAATTTGGCCGAGACATTTCATATTTTGGCCTTTTCACCCTTGGCTAACTCCTAGTTTTCATACATTTGCCTGAAATATTTCTGTATTTGCCATAACTTTTCCCCTGAGTTTGTTCATGTCTGTATAAAATGTCTCTGTGCATGTCTGTATGTGTCTCTGTTCCATCAAGAAAAAGACAACGTCATGAAAACAACCCACTAAAGAAAATCAACAAAACAAAAATCTTGATTTCAATATTTTTATCACCAAAATATGTGTGTTCACAACATATTCATCAAAACAGTTTAGTGATATATCATAAGAAAAAAATCAATGACATACATGATTAGTGAAAAACCAAAAAGTTCTGGATTAGTGATCTTCATTCTTCTGGGCTCTGCTGGTTGACTATCAAAAACACTGTTGTTGTCGAAGTCATCACACATGAGATATCTGAATACTTCTTTTTATCATACCAAAACCACCCGGTAGCGGTGGTCGACGCTTTTTTCTAATACTACCATTTGATTGGGTAGCATAATCGAGAGGTCCTTGCAGTACGCCTTAAGGGCTGCCAAGCTGTCTCTATCATTTGGTTGGATATCCTCTGCTACTATGAGTGGAGGTGTTGCCAGGGTGTCTAAGGGTGTCATCCTTTCTCGTGATGTCTGGTGATGTAAGTAACGTTGTAAGTTCGAATTGTATAGATTGTCACGTATCTGACAGGGATAATCATTGTGAATGTTCCCATTGTAGCGGGTAAGGTTATCATTGAAGATACAGTGGTGGCAGTCTGGTACTTGACTTACACTATGAGGCTGTTGTAAATATACATATGGCGCTGTCGTCTCTGGTTCTGATGTATCCATAGGCGGTTGATGACGTATTCGCATGTGTCTTTGTAGATTGTCTTTTCTGTTGAAAAGTTGTCCACAGATATGACATAAGTATGATTTCGTACCGTGAATGGTCCGAATGTGACGATTAAGATTATTCGCATCACGGAAGTCTTTGTCGCACACTGAACACGTGAAAGTAGATCTGGTGGTCATATTGACAACTGGTCATAAGACACACTTTCGCTTTCTTACAACATCAAAAAGTTCTGATGTATACAATGTTTCACTGTTTTATCAGATGCCGACGAAACGAATAAGGCTCACACCAAGTTTCACTGCTGTAGCTAGCCAAGTCAGTACGTGAACAATATCTGCCGACGACACGAACACTGCTCACACCAGCCTGAAGCACCTCTGTAGATACCCAAGTCAGCCCGTGAACTGGTACTGTGCTCACAAGAGACGCCGTCTATTTTATACACTGGGTCTGCACCCTACATAGCTGACGTGGCAGTTTTGTAGACAAGCTATTCTCACGCCGCCCGCCTGCTTCCCACAAACCGATGACTCATGCTACCACTTAATGACTTTTGCACATGGCGGTGATGACGTAGTCTCGGACATCCGCGTTCTTTACCAAAAGGGGGTATGTGGTTTGTATAGTTTAGTCTTATGGGTAAGTGTATCTGTACTGATTGAGGTACCAGTAGTAATGTTTTGGGTGTGTCTTTGTTTTTTGTGTACTTATGTGTCTGTATGTACAAGTGTATCAAGTGTGTATGGGTGTCTGTATGTGTTTTGTGTCTGTCTTTGTTGTTGTACGCGTGTCTGTACGTGGTTGTATATAGTTGTGATGACAGTAGTAATGCTAGGCGATGGGTGTGTCTGTACTTGAGTATAGTTGTGATGACAGTAGTAATCCTAGGCGATGGGTGTGTATGTGTGTGTACTTGGCTGTCTTTGTATTTGTCTTTGAAGTGTTCTTGTGTATGGGTGAGTGTGTGTGTCTGCACATGTGTATATCTGTTGTTGTGACAGTAGTAATGGTATGGTTTGTCTTTGTGCTTGTCTGTCTTTATGTGTATGTCTGTATGTACAAATGTGTCTGTGTGTGGTTGTCTTTGTGTTTGTAGGTGTGTATTTGTGTAATTGATTATGGGTGAGTGTGTCTGTCCTTGTTTGCTTCTTTGTTTTCCTGTGTCTGTACTTGAGTGGATGTTTATGGGTGTGTGCGGTTGACTTTGTGCTTGTATGTGTGTACACGTGTGTGTATAGTTGTGATGACAGTAGTAATGGTATGGGTTGTCTGTGTATGGTTGCCTTTGTGTTTGTATGTGTGTGTGTGTGACCCTCTTTGTGTCTTTGATTATGGGTGTGTACTTGTGTATAGCTGTTGTTGTGACAGTAGTAATGGTATGGTTTGTCTGTACTTCTGTATCTGTATGTGTGTACGTGTGTGTGTGTTTCGTTGTCTTTGTATTTGTGTGTATCAAGTATGTACTTGGTTGTCTTTGTGCTTGTCGCTAATATTCGTAGTAGTATTATCACTACTATTGATTCTTCCTCACTTTACCCACCACCATTGCACTATACATACTTTCCCCTACAATTTAAGTGGTCACTCGACTACTTGACCACTGCTTGACCACTGCTTGACCACGTCATCGATCACTTTAATCACTACCATAATCTTAGGCACATCGTCCTCTACAATTTAAGTGGTCACTCGACCACTTGACCACTACTTGACCACTACTTGACCACTAATTTACCACCCTTTAAGCATCACCATGTCGCTACAACTACTTTCCGGTAAAATTTATTCACTTGACCACTTGACCACTACTTGACCACTAATTTACCACCCTTTAATCATCACCATCTCATTACAATCACTTTTCCCTAAAATTTCCCTAAAAGTTTTCCTCACGTAACCACCGCTTGACCACTGCTTGACCACTACTTGACCACTACTTGACCACTAATTTACCACTAATTTAAGCATTACCATGTCACTACGACCAATTTTCCCTAAAATTTCTTACTTACCTTGACCACTGCTTGACCACTGATTGACCACTAATTTACCACTCTTTAATCACACCATATCATTACAATCACTTTTCCCTAAAGTTTCCTTACTTGACTACTTGACCCTTACTTGACCATTGCTTGACCACTGGTTGACCAGTGTGTAATTGCGAACACCTCTTATTATATTTATGACCACCCCTGTATCACTCCTACTTGATCATTAATACCCCTTACCACCATACCCATTATAACTTTATATGCTTTCCTTTGTAATGATGGTAGTGAATATACCACCCTTTACCTTCACTACTATCACACTGTTCAGATGATAGTAACCATCTACACCTCTTACTTCGTCGAGTATAACCACGACCCATCACACCCTTGTTTATACATTACTCACCACACATACTAATACATTCATATACGCCACCACCATATATCCAACCCATGAGTAGAAACCACGACCCATCACACCCTTGTTTATACATCACTACACCACGCATACTAATACAGTCATATACGTAACCACCATACCCTTCATCAACCCTTGTTTATACAGCACTACACCCACGCATACTAACATGCATATACGTAAAGCCAACCATATACCCAACCTGAGTAGATTAGACACGACCCATCCACACCCTGTAGTTTATACATCACTACAACCATGCATAGTGAAACACATTCATATACGCCACCACCATAATACGCCAGAGTAGACACCACGACCCATCACACCCTATGTTATACATCACGACACCACGCAGTACTAAGACATTCATATAACGACCACACCATATACCCATGCGTAGAACGACCCATCACAACCCTTGTTTATACAGCACTACACACACGCATACAACATTCATAGATACGTAACCCACCATATACCCATGCAAACCCTTGTGTATACATCACTACACATACACATTCATATACGTAACCACCATATACCCATTACACACCCTTGTGTATACATCACTTCACACACGATACACATTCATATACGTAGACCACC
This sequence comes from Cepaea nemoralis, assembly GCA_014155875.1. Classification (NCBI taxonomy): domain Eukaryota; kingdom Metazoa; phylum Mollusca; class Gastropoda; order Stylommatophora; family Helicidae; genus Cepaea; species Cepaea nemoralis. The sequence goes on along the minus strand of JACEFZ010025191.1, from coordinate 112,057 downwards.
ATATACCATCACACCCCTTGTGTATACATCACCATGCATACAACATTCATATACGCCACCACCATATACCGCATGAGTAGAACGACCCATCACACCCTTGTTTATCACTACCCATACTAATAGACGTAACCAAGAATAACTTTTCCCCTTCGCTTTCCAGAACCAAACTAAAACATTTACCTTTAAGCCTACTTTTTACACACCCACCCAGGACAGCGCCAAAAATTTCGTTCCCACCAGGGCACGCCGAAAAAAGTTTCACCCGCCCAACTCAAAATATTTCCTTCATAAAACATGCCTCCAGGTTCTGGAGCCGAGTCGACAAATTTTAACCCATATGTTCCGTCATAAACCCTATCAGCCTAGCTGTGTAGGCTGAAAATGGGGTCTGGAAACCCTAGTATACTACTAACGTAACGGTGCTACTATGCAAAGCTCTGCCACTGTTGTTATGAATATACATAAGGCAGAGGAACTATTAAATGATCGAGAATCGTTTGGACTGGCCGAGATGAGAGGGACGTTCTGAAAGATACGCTGTATGCCTACTACTAGCGGTCTGGATTAACCAAGAAAATGTCGTGCTTACAGGAGAAAAGACTACCAATGCACTGATGGAATACTATACAACGCGAACTATTAGGGACGTTCATTTGAAACCTATTCCAATGGCTTTATTACAAAAGCATGAAAGAAACATTAACAGGTGTGGTAGAATTAAACAAAGCATTCATTTTGAATGAATTATGCACCATGGGTTGGCAGAAGAAGACTCCATAGGTATTCAGGCAAGCATCCCATTGCTTAAGTAGGCAGCGAATGCCGTCCGCAAAACATTATTGTGGTTGCTCACTGAACCAAGTGTTTGCCGAGTTCATTACGGGTGCATCTGTGTGAAATCGTTGCCCCTTGAGAGTTTTTTTAAGATGTCCAAACAAATGAAAATCACATGGTGACAAATCAGGACTATGGACTGGATGTTGCAGAATTTCCCACTTCTTCCTTACTAATGCTTCCTGCACAATCTTTGCGACATGCGGATGAGCATTATCGTGCAACAAATCACACCGCGAGAAAGCATGCCGGGTCGTTTATTCTTGATGGCTTTTTACAGCTTGACTAGTGTTTGCAAGTAGTGGGTAGAGTTGATGTTGACACCAGGTTTTTAAAGTCGGCCAACAATAGCCCTTCGTTGTCAAAACATGCGCTCAGCATAACCTTACCAGTGGAAACCTGTAACTTGAATTTTTTAGGCTTTTGGTGATCCGGCATGCTTCCATTGCATGCTCTCTCTTTTGCTGCTAGGCTCAAAGTGGTGAAATCATGATTCATCGCCTGCCACTATGTGGAAGAGAAATGCATCACCCTCCACTCTGTAACGCAGCAAGTGGTTCAAACACCATCCTATGCGTCCCTCTTTTTGGTGGTCTGTCAACATCCGTGGTACCCACTGTGAACACACCTTTCGATATTGTAGTTTCTTACCAACGACCTTTTGAATTGTCCCAATTGACACATCAAATTCTTTCGCTAGCGAACGTATGCTTCGTCAACGGTTCATCTGTACTGCTGCATCAATTTTGGTGATGGTGTTTTCTGTTGCAACAATATGCGCTTGACCCGGCCGTCGACGATCTGTCGTGAACTGACGTCCTGTCCGAAACATTCGTAACCAGTCTGTCACTATTGTCTTCGACACACCGTACGCTGTTACCGTATGCTGCCTGCATTCTTCGATTAATGTCCACTGGTTGACATCCTTCAAATGAAAGAAACTGAATCACCGCTCTTTGAGCTTCTTTGGGCGAATTTTGGATAAACCCGGCCATTTTATCAACGGCCAGAAACAGAACCTATGCATCATGGAACGATAAGCTCGTGCTCTTTTATTCATTGGTCAGTACTTATCACATGACTATGACATGATCATGTTCAACGTACGCAATTACGCGCGGTGTGGCACGAACAGATTTCAAATGAACGCCCCTTATACATTAATGTCACAATAGAACATAAAAGAGCAAAACACTTGTCACAATAATGCATAGATAGCAGCAGAATATAGTGGCAAATGTTAAAATGGAAGGAATGTAACAGACAATAAATTCCCTTTTTAAACAATAGAAATTTCCAGTAATGGATAGAATTACAAATGAAATGCTTAATTGAGTGGGTACTAAAGCCTAAAAATGAACTACTGGCAGTCCTAAAGTACAACTGGAAACGCACAATAGTCCCACAGGCATGGAAGGAAACTACACCAGTTCCAAAGAAAGGATAAGATCTGGCAGAGCCAATAACTGTCGGCCTGTCTTCTACTTAGTGGTGTTGGAAAATTAGCGGAGCGCTTTATCAATGGCAGGCAAATCTGGTGTCTGGAAGAGAACAGCATCTCTTAACTCCACACCAAGCAGGATTTATAAAATATAGATCCGCAGAAGATAAAATAGCCTAAATAGCACAAGAAATAGTGGAAGCTTTCCGTGAGAAAAAAGAACACACTAGCGGTTTAGATATATTAAGCAAAAGCATTTGATAAAGCATGGACTAAGAAACTAAAAGTAAACCTACAACAAATACAGGTTTGTGGGGAAATGTACAAATTATTACCTTGAGAACAGAACAGCCAGCACTAAATACAAGCACAAATCAGCAAAACGATTATGTCGGGGCAAAGTGTCCCCCAAAGAGGAGTTCTGACGCCAACAGTAGTCCTAGCATTTATAAATGATATAACGGAAAATTTTCAAGCCAGAGTACATACCTCCAACTTTGTAGATGATCTAACAATATGGATTTCTGTAGAATATATCACGACAGCAAACAATAGGATGAAGCAAGTGTTAGAGGAATAATCAAAACCATGGCTAGCGAAGATCAGTGAGGAGAAAACAACATGCACAGTGTTCTCCATCTCAAATAAAACACAAAACTCTAAGCTAGTGCCGAATGCAAAAATACTTCGTCGGGAACAAAATCCAAACTACGAAGGTGTCATCTTTGATCGTCGACTGACATGGAAGACACGTGTTGAGAAAAATCGAACAAGGAAAAGAATGACAATTAGTAAAAAGTGTGGTGCTTCAACATGGGAAACAGGTGAAATTATTCTCAGGAAGCTATATAATGGACGAGTGAGACCAGTACATGAATGTGGTATTGCAGTTTGGGTAACAGCAGCGACGTCACAGCTTGAACACAATCGATAGAATCCACAATAAATAAATGCGGGTAATAATTGAAGGCCTGAAGAAAACGCTTATTAATGAACTAGAACAGATCGCGTGTCTACAATCAATGCAAGAAAGTAAGAGACAGCAGAGTCCATCAACGAGCAGAAAGATTCAGAAGATTGACAGGCCACCACATGTTTCAGACGTTTCATGGTTTTGGGAAGGGAAGACTAAAAAAAGCAAGACAAATTTGGAGAATCTACAAAACAAAAGCTTTCGATTGATTCTACACTTAACGTATCAACACCCAAACACATTTACATTTCACCCAGGTTCCCAGGATGGAGACAGCAGGACCTGCCTCAGATGATAGAAAACACTCCAGGCATTGAGGAAAAGAACACGCTGAATTAAACGTATACAGATGGATCAGCAAAACATTCAACAGAAAACGGAGATTGAGGATTTCTCCTGAATCTAAACGATGGGGCCGGGAAAAGAGTCCGTGGCAACTGGAAAATTCTCAAGTAACTTCAAAGCAGGGGTAGGGTCCTGAAACCTGCAGCAGAAATGCTGTGGACAGAGAAACATAAAGAGAAATACATAGCTTTCTTTATGGATGCGAAGTCAGTTGTCTTAATAACGAAAAGCAAAAACAATGTAGAACTAGCAGGCCTAACAGAAGTACTCCAAGGACTTTGCCAGAAATCCAAAAGAGTTGTAGTATAATGGACTCTATCACATTGCAAAAAAACTGGAAATGAAGAGGCTGACAGACTGACAAAAGAAGGACGGATGACTACCTCAGCCTGATACTGTATAGATATAATCAATAACAAGGTCAATAGATTCGCCTTCCTCTTCTTCGTTCTCTCGTTATTTATTTCGTATTTGACGTAATTATCATATGTCCGTTTACAGCAGAGCTGCGATATTTTCACCTTTCAGCCGACGCATCCGACTTCTGCGGGCATTTGTTAACGGGGTTAGCCTTCCTGGTATTTTACAGGACTTTATGCGGTCGATAGGTGTTTAATTTATCTATGTCACTCTAGCCACTGTTGGCAACAGCCATATGAATGTCGATCAGCCCTTGAGTTAAGGCAGGGGCGGACCATGGGAATTCCCCGCCATCAAAGGAGGCTTCCATAAGTTCATAGCCAACACATGCTCACCCAAGGAAATCGTCACGTCCTGTACATAACTGCTGCGCTACACTTCCGTATATTGAGCAGCTCTTGCACCCAATGCTGCACCTTCGGGTTCCATGTGGTTGCAGTCAGCAGACTTTGACACTATGTTTGACCCAAGCTGTCATTTAGTTGTATTATTGGTCGCTTACTGCACGTCATGAACGTTTGAACCGAGCTGTCATTTAGTAGGATTTGCGTTCGGTGGACACTTGAACATTTCATCTGTAGGAATCTGACGGACGTTAGAACCAATTTGTCAATTTAGTAGGGCGTATGTTTGGCGGATATCGTGTACCCATGATTTGGGGGTGTACTGGTGAGTGTCAAATGCGATTCTGACCACTGAGTTTCTAGGGGCCAACAACTCCAAGACCATCTACCAGTTCGGTTTAGGCCAGTGATGGTCATTTATCCGTGGTGTACAACGTGGACATATGGCAGACGTCTTGCAAGGGTTGCGTAAAACCAGCACAGACTATCTCAACGGCCTTAACGCTCCCCCATGCCTGTGACCGAAAACACCATACCAAGGCCAAGAGATTTATAAGAAATACTTATAGAGACAAGTGCGATTCAAGGTATCCAAACCACAAGACAAGATGATGCATATTACCGACTCCATCGAACCGAACTAATAGCAATCTTCGGACTCAGCACATGACATTACCTGCTAAAATACGACTTGTTTAATAAACAAAGTACAGGAAATACTGGTGAATGTAACTTTGAAACTGGTATATGACACCTGGGCGTCTACTGCAAGGACTGTCCAACATATGTAGAACAGAGACAACTATTTTGGTTCTATCAACTCTACGGAGATGTCAACAATCTCAAGGTTGAGTATTGCTTTCTTTAAATATATTCAAGTTGACATTACAAGGTCAATGAAAAAGAAGAAGAGGAAGAAGATCAGTGGGCTGCTACCTCACTCTTGCACATCAACACTTCCGCATCCAGCCTCGGTGACACAGTGACTAGACGCTCGTCTGCCGGCCCAGTGGTCACGGGTTCGATCCGCATGAGAATTCCAATGTTGTTTAATGATCTGGGCTACCAAGTCAACCCAGCCTAAAATTGGCACTTTGAACTGTCATGGGACGTAAAGGCGGCCGGTGTCATACTGACATCATCACTCACAGAGTGGCTGTCTCCGTGGCGAAGTGGTCAAGCCATCTGACTCAGGCTCTCGACGGTTGTGGGTTCGATTCCGGGCAGCGTTCTTCGGTTCACGTGTGCATATTTTCGGAGACTCCTGAGGATCGTCGCTAGAGCTACGGAGTTCGTGCTTTGAGCCACGCTTTCCGCGCTGCGGAAAGACACTGAGCCATATGGTGTAACAATCCGGTTCAATGAAGTCGACCCTGTCGACTTTTAAGCGAGTGCCGATTTTCTATAAACAGTGTCCAGCTATGTGTGTCTAGCACCATATACTCAATTAGTCTTAAGGCTGTAAAAGGGTTCTTTATTTATTTACTTACTTACTTACTTACTTACCTACTTACTTACTTACTTGCTTACTTACTTGCTTACTTCCTTGTTTACTTACTTCCTTGTTTACTTACTTCCTTGTTTACTTACTTCCTTGTTTACTTACTTCCTTGTTTACTTACTTCCTTGTTTACTTACTTCCTTGTTTACTTACTTCCTTGTTTACTTACTTCCTTGTTTACTTACTTCCTTGTTTACTTACTTACTTACCAACTTGCTTACTTACTTGCTTACTTGCTTTCTTACTTGCTTACTTCCTTGTTTACTTACTTCCTTGTTTACTTGCTTACTTACTTACTTACTTTGAAATCCCCTAAGAAGCAGGTATTTATAGACACGCCAGATAACGTATAATATTGCAAGTAGTAAACATTTATTTACAGACACGCCAGATAACGTATAGTATTGCAAGTAGTAAACATTTATGTTTGGCGTTCGCTCGCTTTGAACTCAAGCGTAGTTCACAAATATATGCAACTACTTTTAGTGCACTAGACTGGTTTTTACTTGTGACTTAGTTTTCCCTGTTACCAGTACCCGTAGCCATCAGGGGAACCCATTCCGACTTCTGAGATAATTGTAATTTACGCCCCCAAACCAAAGACAAGAAGTCAACATTTTAGTCCAACTGACCGGTGTAGGGATGAACCCGCTACCTAAGCCTCAGCATACCGGAAGTTTAATAGCTAGCTCTTGTATCCATTCGGCCGTGCAGACCTCCGTGTACATTTATAATCCGATTCATTATTTAATTTATTTGAGCGTCTGAACTAATTCAGATTGTATTTGCTTTACTAGTGGCATATGTGGAGAGTTGCTCACACGAGTTCACAGCAATCTGTGCTTTCTGATGAGACAGCGGTATCCCGAATACTTCCCGGGCAAACGATCTGTAGGTGACAGCTACAGGGAGAGGATCCTCGACATCCCACTACCAGCACTTGCTGAACTTGAGCTGAGTGTTGACACGGGGGATGTCCTCTCAAAGGAAAGAGGTGAGCTACTCGACTGTCAGTGAGAGACAGACAGACAAACTGATTGACACAGAGACCGAGAGAGAGAGCGAGAGAGGGAGAGAGAGAGAGCGAGAGAGAGAGAAGAAAGAGCTGGATAGTCAGTGAGAGGGAGAAGGGGAGAGAAAGAGAGACAGAGAGAAAGAAAAAGTGTTCTACAGTTAGGGAGAGAGTGAGAGAAAGAGCTCAACAGTCAGTGAGAGACAGAGATAGAGAGAGACAGATAAAGAGAGGGGAAGATAGAGCTCAGTTAGTGAGAGACACAGAGATAGATAGATAGATAGATAGAGAGAGAGAGAGAGAGAGCTCAACTGTCAGAGATAGACACACAGAGAGAGCAGAGAAGAGAGAGGGAGAAAAGCGCTCAACAGTCAATGAGATAAACAGAGAGAGAGAGAGAGAGAGAGAGAGAGAGAGAGAGAGAGAGAGAGCTCAACAGTAAGTGAGAGACACAGAGAAAGAGAGCTCAATAGTCAGTGAGAGATGCAGAGAGAAAGAGAGAGAGAGAGAGAGAGAGAGAGAGAGAGAGAGAGAGAGAGCTCAACAGTCAGTGAGAGAGAACGAACGAACGAACGAACGAAAATCTTTATTTTCAAAGGGGTAAGAATTGGGCACGCAGGCCCGTCTGACATTCTGCCCTTCTTCTCTATTTCCTCTCATACATTCTTTAATTCAACATCTGTTATGAAGCAATTCTTTGACAACAAAAGAACAATAAGCATTAAAACGCATGGAAAATAATCAATAATACATAACTCGTTGAGGCAATGTTTAACATGGGCATCATGAATACCCAAGGTGGGTGTAACGTGCCATACATATGGGAATGTTTTTTTTTTGTTGTTTTTTTTTGCTGGTTGTCGTTTGAGATAATTTACCATTATTATCGTCTTTGTTGCTTTTTTTTTTTTTTTAAGGGGGAATGTAGTCTGTCCTAAGGTAGTGTTCACATAGGTTGCGACTGTATGTATAATGATTGGTGGTGTCTTTGATTTCTTGTGGAAGATTGTTCCACAACTTAGTGGCAGAGTATGCTAAGCTTGTTTTATATAAGTCTATCCTAGGTTTAGGGACATGAAGTATATTTAGTCGTTCGCTATGCCTTGCGTTATATTTAAACAATGGCCAAAGGTAGCTTGGGGCATTTTGAAATAGGATTTTGTGAATTAGTTTAGCCTTATTAAAAAGTAGGCGTTTGTGGAGTGGCAGTAACTGAAGACGTTCATGTAGGTTAGAATTGTCTGTAAGCTTATCACCATTGAGTAGACGCACTGCCCTTTTCTGGAGTGAATAAAGGCGTTTTGTTATTGATTTGGAGCATCCATCCCAGATTGTAGAGCAATAATCAATATGTGTTTGTATGTGGGAAGTGTAGAATATCTTTCTTGTGTTTTTGTCGAGGAAATTTTTAATTTTGGCATGTTGGTATACTTTTTTGGCTATTTGTTTAACTAGAGACAGAGATAAAGATATCTCAACAGTCAGAGAGAGAGAGACAGAGAACTCAACAGTCAGTGAGAGACACAGAAAGAGAGAGAGAGAGCAGAGAGAGAGAGAGAGAGAGAGAGAGAGAGAGAGAAAAGAGCTCAACAGTCAATGAGAGACAGAGAGAGAGAGACAGAGAGTGAGAGCAGAGAGAGAGAGAGAAAAGAGCTCAACAGTCAGAGACAGAGAGAGTGCGCGCGCTCAACAGTCAGACAGATTCGTAGAGAGAGCAGAGAGAGAGAGAGAGAGAGAGAGAGAGAAAAAAAGAGCTCAACAGTCAGAGAGAGAGAGAGAGAGGGAGAGAGAGAGAGAGCTCAACAGTAAGTGAGTGACACAGGGAGAAAGAGAGAGACAGACAGAGAAAGAGAAAGCTCAACAGTCATTGAGAGAGGGCGAGAGAGAGAGAGAGAGCTAAACAGTCAGTGAGAGACAGACAGAGAGAGAGAGAGAGAGAGAGAGAGCTCAACAGTCAGTGAGAGACAGAGAGAGAGACAGACAGAGAGAGAGAGAGAGCAGAGAGAGAGAAAAAAGAGCTCAACAGTCAGAGAGAGAGAGAGAGAGAGAGAGAGAGAGAGAGAGAGCTCAACAGTAAGTGAGTGACACAGGGAGAAAGAGAGAGACAGACAGAGAAAGAGAAAGCTCAACAGTCATTGAGAGAGGGCGAGAGAGAGAGAGAGAGAGAGAGCTCAACAGTCAGTGAGAGACAGAGAGAGAGAGACAGACAGAGAGAGAGAGAGAGAGAGAGAGAGAGAGAGAGAGAGAGAGAGAGAGAGAGAGAGCTCAACAGTCAGTGAGAGAGAGACATAAGTGAGAGGGGGAGACAGCTCAGTCAGTGAGAGTCACGGAGAGACATAAAGAGTTTGAGGATGAATAAGAGCTCGGCAATCAGTGAGAGGCAGAGAGAGGGAGGAGAGAGTCAGAGATAGGGAGGAGAGAGGAAGAGAGAGGGAGATATGGAGAGGAGACAGAGCTCCACATTCATAGACAGATAGAGATGAGAAAGTTATCGAATTTCAATGAAAGAAAGAGTGAGGGAGAAAAGAGCTCGGCAGTAAGTGAAAGACACAGAGGGGAAAATATATCGGCAGTCAGTGAGAGAGAGAGAGAGAGAGAGAGAGAGAGGAGAGAGAGAGAGAGAGAGAGAGAGAGAGAGAGAGAGAGAGAGAGGGTGGGGGATGGGAGAGCGGCAGAAATTAACTTTTAAAGGTTGTGTTTTGTGCAGAATGTTTCTCGGAGCTCTCATTTTTTGTTCAAGTTTCTCCTCCTTCCTTTTCTTCTTCTTCCTTTTCTTCTTCTTCCTTTTCTTCTTCTTCGTCCTCTTCTTCTTCTTCTTTCTTCTTCTTCTTCTTCTTCTTCTCTATCTCTTCTAGATTTTTTCCAGCTGCGTTTCTTATAAGTCTCACGTGATGTGATTTTACTTTTAGGATAAGTGGTATGTTGTAGCTGATGTTGTTTTCTTTAAGTAAATAGTCTGCATCTGTACAATTTGTTACAGAAACTCCGAATGGCTTTATGAACACCGAGGCTCTCTTATCTGGTGACGGGTACAGGCCACATCTGGGCAGACGTCAACCTGTGGATTCAGTTGTAGCAAAAGTGGCAAACATCATGCAGTTAATGAGAGGGACAGGTTATGATCGCTTCAAGCGTAGTGCACAGACTGACAGCATTGTCTGTGACTGCTGTTACAACGTATGCACTGCAAGACAGCTGGCCACTTACTGTTAAACTATGCAACTGGTTCATGCTTGATTCCGTTCCTTGAATTTTCACAGACTGGTTAATTTTAGTAATAAAATTTCATTTGTGGCCTTTATTAAATGTTCTAAAAACTAATGAAAAAAATATAGTGTTATATTATTGTTTTCCATTTCTTTATTGAATTAATGAAGCGAGAACGAGAGTTGGTAACAATACTGAATCTAAGAATCGACATTACTTGTAAAAGTGATGGTACATTAAATAGCAGATGCAACGAAGTCCTGGTTATAATTTCCATATGTTTTATTTGACCGAATACATCATAAAATAATAAAGCAGCATACAAAAGTTGTTGTCAATTCAAGGTCCAGCCAGTAACTAACCTCTCTACCCCCCGCGTCACGGCTTGAGCGTCCTTAGTTACGTTTTCATAGGATGCTCAACCGTGCCTAGTCTTTGCACATCACCTCCTAAGCTACTAACAGATATGGTGCTCTGTTACATTCCTCCCTTTCTTTAAGAAGACTTTTCCTGAAAAGTCTTAATCCCTAATCTACTTATTCTAATTATTCTTTCCCTCACTAAAACCTTAACCCCAATATTATTTCTCCAACCCATCTTAAACTAACCCCCTCTTAACCAATGAACTTTATTTCTCCACTTCTCCACTTATCTCTTATAGCTAACCGCTAGGTTCTGTTATAAATCTTCGTGAAGTGATACTTCTTCTTCGTTTCCGTACAAGGTTTCATTTTTTAAAAACACAGTTCATAAGGAATCACCTATTTACATATCCTATCACAAAAGCTCATTCTTGTATAGGTATCTATTATACATCATAATATTTCTGCCTTACAAAATCTCAGTTTTATACAACACATCACAACATATATGTGTACCTTTTCGAAATACTTCTTCTTCTCTTCATAAGCGAATCCGCTTAAACCTTTTCATCACGATCAGATATACCAATATCTGATCTCAAGTATAAAACACCGTACTCTTCTGATACTACCTCAAACTCCCTATCGTCATTACTAACAGTATTACCTCAACATTACTAATTCTCCACTTTCAACCAACCTGAAATCACTCGCACACGATAGGAAGGCAAAGAATCGGTGCTCACCGGAAAGTCAAAGAATTAGAACTCTTCCTCACAAAAACCACACTCACACTTACCCCCCTATGTCGCCCTTGGACTTTATGTAATAAAGTCTAAAACAATTACATATCTTCCACAGTTGAATTATACCACTTATTATGGCAATTTCACAGTTTTCGCTGATATCTACAGCATCAAGCATCAACCACCAAAAATATTATCCACTCCTAGACAGTACACAAATCAAAAGGTCCATTATGGGCCCTATCACTCAAGACCTCCTCCAACATTATAAACATCAGCTAACATAACCAAATCTCTCACATACCTCACTCAGGAATACTCCATATCAGGTTCCCTATTAATCTCGCCGAAACTTCAGCAACCCACTAATGTCCATTTATTATGGGCATTTCACCTAAAACTTCCACCTGTCAATTTATGCCGTTATCAAAAGCAACAAAAATACCGCCACCTTCTAACCTATCTACCCCATCACTCCTTGCAATCAACTTTATTCTTTATCAGTCCATATATCACGGACCCCCAAAACCTCATGGCATTTTATCTATGTTCGCTGTGACCACAGCACTCCACACTGACAATGTTCATTTCTCACGAACATACTTACTTCCCTTTACTATTGTACTGATATCTTCGGAGTAAAACATGGCATTCAATTCGTGTTTTACTATTAACACATTAACGCTGTCTGGCGCAGCAGTTATTATAAGCATTAACCACGTCCTAAAAAAAAACGCAATCTCATGGCGCTTATTAAATCTGCATTACATCATGGCACTAAATCCATGTTCAAATCTGACCCCATGGAGACTATGTTTTAAAATTGCCCCACATCTTCTGAATTTAACCCTGTATCCAAAATTCCCAAGGACCCTATTATCTAGTTTCTGTTTTAAAACTCCACCCAATTAAACGTCAAAAGAAAAACAATTTTACTGAAAAGTAATTATTTTAAAAAATGGTCAACGGCAACTCAATTATAAGAAACATCATTATAACTTTTGCAAATGAAAAATAATAAACAAAGTAATATGCTAATTTTTAACCAAAGTAAGCTAATTAAACTCACAATTCGTGAATAACTGGAGTCAAGACAAATCAAAATAGAACAACAATATCACCCCCCTTTGTTTTCACAATGCTGTCATATATCCCCACATTTTTCAAAATAAAACAAGCATCAATTTAAATTAAAAAATAGCTAGTGTTATCTAACACTACTGGTCTCTTTTACGGACCAGTAGTTTGTACGCAAAAGACTGAAAACACAACAATCCTATTCTAAAATTGAATAATAATCATTTTACAGGACCAAATCAACTAAAGAAAAATAATATAACATACCATTCATGATACATTGAAAGATCATATTAAATTAAAACCAATTGCTTATAGTAGCCAAACAACATTGGTCTCTTATACATATCTATTCACTACAATGAACACAAGTCATGCCTATTCCGCTACTCTTACACAGTAAAAAAAACAACTCAATGCTAGCCCAATTATTAACCTGCATTAATCCCAATATATATATATATATATATATATATATATATATATATATATATATATATATATATATGTTACCTACAGACTATATTCTCATCATAACGCGGAACAATATCTGTTCCCCTCAAGCAAAAATCATTAATCAACAAATGACCGAAGTTTTTCTGGAATTCAAACATTGATTATCTCCCTTCCCAACATTCCATGTTTTACAAAACTAACTCATAACAACACCACTGTATTTGAAATATGAAGGAAACAATTACTGTTAACCACAACTGAAATTGTTCTATTTTCTAACTAGTGTGGCTATTTCAGCACACCACAATTCATCTACTCAGTAAGGGAAACTGCAACTCAGCACAGCCATTTCCTAATCTAGTTGTTTCCCTTGAATTTGATTTGTACCAACATTCATCCCGTTTACCACGGTGTCTCCACAATGCTACAACCACCAACGAATGTCTATTTACTATAGACTTCACCAACACACCTAGCTACTAGATTTGTCAATAACTAATTCTACTTTTAAGTCTCTCGTCTACCCGACGCAACTAACATTTCATTCTCCTGCATCAGTACTTTCCAACATCTCACCACAACAACTCTAAACTATCCTCAACTCTCTCTTAACTTCGTTCTCACACCGCGATGGTAGTCAAGCCAGTCACACTTATCGGAACACGTTCTATAGTGCTCTATTTATAATACTCCGACATTCATTTAGCTAATCACATTCTCTCCTTCTCTTGCTTACATCACTCATCTTTCACTACTACTCAAGGTTACTCCTATTTATCGGGACTCTTTCAGAAACAGTAAGCAACACCGCACATGACTAACGACAAACCTCACTCCGATTGGGCAAACCATCTTCTCTCATTTCTCAGTATCAGGCATTCTTGTTTCGACATGTCTCTGCCAACAATACTAAATCTGTTTTATGAAACGTCATTCAAAATATTAACTCTCTTTCTGTCAGCCTGTCATAAAATTTTCATTAATTATGTCCAACACCACACATTCCAAACAAAAGACATCGCACCTTTCCAATCACCTTCTTTATACTTCCCAACTTTCGCATACTCACTTACTCTGTCCTCCACGAAATCACCGGTATGTTTTATCAGCGTCACCCATCAGCCACTCTTCGCATATTCGCACGGCGCTCGTATTTATACTTCTCATATGCATTGACCATTGTGTACAAACAACCTCGTTCTCATCTCACCATTATTCTCATATCACGACAACCTGGCGTGCCTATACTATTACTTCTACAAAAAAAAAAACAAATTAGACACCAATTTAACATTCTAGCAATTACTCACCGCAGCCTAAGCGTGTCGATCACTTCCACACACAGTGACACAAGATATACCAAACGCCTCGTACATGCATGCGCTACTACTACTAATCACCTGACATCGTTCTATCTATACACTCCACCCCAAAAGACTTATCAAAGCTTCCTTCCTCAGCATGACGCAGCACACATGTTTGTCTACACTTTTACACATGCAAGAACAACGCACAACCAGACGAATTACTTCAATACTCAACAGGACTTTCACAATTCAACTGCTTTCTTATTTCAGCTTTTCTCAATCATCACAAGCAAACACTACTCTCCGTCCTACCTAATTTCCACATCAAACCACTCCGACAGTCAACTACTCACTCACTTTATCTTAACCTCCTCATCACTTCATAATAATGATCTACTTCTTCGCGCTATTTTCAGGCTATAACATCCGCACTACCCTCTCCACAGCAACACAACTTTTGAACCGATATAACTCTCACCAAACTTGAACTACTCCAAGTTCAGTTACAAAATACTCAAATCTGCACGTATTTGTTATTTCCATATAGCCATGGTCTTATCGACTTCATGAGACTTCTAGCTTTTTCCAGCGACGCTTCAGCTTTTTGCTGTTTTTGTGTTCTACTTTCCAATAGATAAACATCTTTCTTTATAAAAGTATAATTCTCTCCCATCTTTGGAATTCGTCTCCTGGCTTTTACTACTTTTCTACCATATATACTGTTATCTTGTTCCAAAGAGTCACTAACTAAAAATGTGTCTGCTTGCCTACCAGCAACCATACCGTACGAGGAAACATCTCGCTTCGAGTCGTCGAGTTCGAGCGTCTGTCTCTTTATCAGTTCTATCATAGATGAAATTCTGTCTACGTCCATCCTTAAGCTGTCCATTAACTCCGTCACATGTCCTAACTTCCTATAAAAGATATCCATATTAGTTCACCACGCCTTTATGATATGTTGTTTTCAATACGTAGGCAGCTTTCCTATCGCTATTCCATACTCTGCAAAAAGGTTATTCAAAGAACAAATCTTTAAAAACATGCATCAAGTTTTCAATTCTTCAATATCCTACAACAAATAATTATACATACATGCCTACTCCTTGCTGTTTTATTGCGGAGTTGAGTCTGCTTATTGCCATGCCTACTCCAGTTAAAACCTGTGTTAACGAAACTTGTTCCTCTGCCATGCTGAAATATGCTGAAATAGTTTTGCTATACAACTTATATAAACAAATTCACAATTATAATATAGTTAATAGTTATCAATAAGTATATAACTACAGGCGTATTTGAACCAGACAAGGGACGTAAGCAACTGTTTTTCGTCCTATAAAGATCAAGTGTTCTAATTAATTAATTAATTTTACTTAACACATAATGTTATGTTATATTAGTTAAATATCAATTATCTTAAATACCGTTTATGGATGAGATATATCTTCCACGAGTCCAAAAGGAAAGTCCAAAGGTGCCGACTGAGGATTATGCTTGACAATTGTAGGCTTCACAAGAAAAAAACGAGCATGTTGTGTTTCTCGATCCCATCATAGATAAAGGAAAACTTCTGGACTCTTCTTTTCACCCATTGGCGGGCACCTCGGATTTGTGGCTTCTTTTCACCCGAAAAAGGGCACGTCTGGACTTCACCCGAAAAAGGGCACGTCTGGATTTGAAACGGCTCAAACTGAGAAATGAAGCGATTACAATAGGTTCTCTTCTTCAGCAGGACGGCAACCCATTATGCCCACCCGCGTCCGAAAAGACCAAAGCAAGTAAACCGCATTCTTTGACAGACATCCTGATGAGGTATTGTTTCTCTCAAAAGTTCAGGTTAGTTGCGGCTGTTTTGTTTTCGAAAGCAAAATTTCTTCAGTCTGGGACAGCTCCAGTAAATGACCTCACTTCAGGCAGCCAAGGTTAATCTAACGACACAATGACCTCAAGCAGCTTCCTGGCTCAGTCGAAAAGGGCCAAATCACAAACAAACTCACAACTATCCACCCCTGGACGGGCTTTTGGTGGTTGCAAGTCTTACTTTTAAGGTGATATTAAGAAAAACTGCCATCAAAACTTGAGAAAACCGTATAACAGCGATTCATCTATCAAAACCTGAGAAGGTCGTATAACGGCGATTCATTCAACAAAACCTGGGAAGGTCGTATAGCGGCGATTCATCCAACAGAACCTGAGAAGGTCGTATTACAGCGGCGAGTGAGTCATCTGATGAAACAGCTGTTTGTTCTCTTTGTTGTCGCAACCACAACCATTTTGAAAGCATGTTTATTAAAAGTTCTCCGCAGTGCCGTATGCTTCTATTTTCTTCACGTTTTGTCCGCAACAATCTAAGTCCGAAATCTTGGGATAGCGGCACCAAATCTGTACTGTAACAGTACAGTGACAGTTATATGGCAGATGTAAGCGAAGTCCTGGTTATAATTTCCATGTGTTTAATTTGACCGAATACATCATAAAATAATAAAGCAGCATACAAAAGATGTTGTCAATTCAAGGTCCAGCCAGTAACTAACCTCTCTACACCCCCCCCCCCCCCGCGTCACGACTTGAGCGTCCTTAGTTACGTTTTCATAGGATGCTCAACCGTGCCTAGTATTTGCACATCACCTCCTAAGCTACTAACAGAGATGGTGCTCTGTTACATACTGCACACCGGACATTCCCATACGGGCTTCGTATCTCTCTTCAAAAGCCATAGAAGACTCATCATCCTGATTATTCCAGCAGTAATTTGCTTTAAAATACGCTTGGACTCTACTCTTTGAACATCCTCCAGATCTGCTACTCACTTCCTTCTGATCCAGTCTTTCAGAATATGGATACTCCGTCTGTTTAGCTGCACTCTCACCCCGATTCTATATAGTCTTCGAGACATCATGTTTATCATAAAGTAACATAGAGCCTGTAATTTTATATGGATGTGAAACGAGGACAATGAGCAGACATGCTGAAAAACATCTGGTGGCTGTGGAAATGTGGTTTTCGGGGGTAAATGCAGAGAATACCATGGACAGACAGAAAAACCAATGAGTAAGTCCTACAAGAAGCAAATGAAAACCGTAAACTGATTAGAGAAATGAGATATAGACAGTCAAAACTAATGTTCGACACGTTATGAGAATTAATAAACTTGAGAACTAGGTGGCAACTGACAAGATTGAGGTGTAAAAACACAAGGTGAGGGCGGTGAAGAAACTATCTGGATGGCTTGGCTACTCGGCATGGTCGAGACAAGAACACGGAGCTGATCCCACGACTCTGATGATCATGAGGGATGGCGAAACATGACCGCCCACGTTTATCGACATGGCACGTGATGATGAATTGTCTTTGCAACTCAAAACCCCGTCCATCTGTTTTACCTTTACCCACAGACCTATCAGTATATATGATCACGGCTAGTAAGACCGATATAGAACCTATTCTGAAGATAGAGAGAGAGACTCTGCGTGTGTATGTGTGTGTGTGGGTGGGCGTGTGTGTGGGGGTGGGTATGTGTGTGTGTGTGTGTGTGCGTACGTGCGTGCGTGTGGGTGTTGGGAGTGGTGAGAGAGGTTACGGAAAATGTGACGAATGGTGAAAAATTATTTGAAGACTAGAAACATTACTCTGTGGTAGAATTGTGAGAACATCGTAGAAATTTAGTTGGATGGTTGGTTGGTTGGTTGGTTGGTTGGTTGGTCAGTCGATTGGTTGTTAATCCTCTGTAAAGCTGTGTTTTAAATACCACGCATTGTTATTCATGTGGTCTGAGCCCTGGAAAGGTCTTGCATCTCTGGGAGCGAGGCTGCTGTAGAGACTTCTTTTCTCCTGGTCTGGTCATGAACAAGTAAACCACCTCCAGTGGGACTGTGCTACGATGCTCCCCTTTCCTTCTCCATGCTCAGACACCTACGGGTAGTGCGAGGCCGACACTCATCATTATCTCATCAAGTACACTGCCCGCTGGCGTAGGCGTTCATGGCTCTACACAGATCTCGGTCTTTGGTATTCTGGATCAACTCTGCTGATGATATTCCTCCATGCCACAGTCTCAATCCATCCAGCATCTTTTCTGTTGGTCTGCCTCTGTCTCTCTTCCCCTCGATCTTTCCAGTTATCACGATGTTCTCCAATGTCTTTCTTCTCATCACATGACCAAAGAAAGCTGTTTGTCTCTTTCTTATTGTTGTATATAATGTTCTAGTTTCATTAGCCTCTTTCAGGCAATCACTGTTAGTTACTCTGGCAGTCCAAGGAATTCGGAACATTCGTCTCAAAAACCGCATTTCTGACCGACACTGAAACTTCAAATCTGCCATGAGACATATTAGGATTAAATAGGTCATAATTCGCACAGCACACACGGACTGCCTTGCATTTGATCTAGTGTGGTCATGTCCCCTCCACTGGTTTTGGGGATTTAATTGTGAATATAAGTGGCGAATATGTGTTTAAAATATACATGGATTCCCAGGTTTATCCAGCCTATATAGGTATCTTACAATTTTCTTGGAAGTCAATTCGGCCGACATTATACTAACGAAATCATCCATAGAGTGTTGTTGATCTATTAAAAAAATATGTTGTTAGCATCCCATACCCCAAACTCCTTAATAAGTGTACAAAGGTTATTTACCTTTATTTGTTTACACAAAGAAAGACCGACAGAAGTGTCTCGCCAACTCAGTTAAATAGATGCAGTCGACATCCAAGAATAATTACCTGCATTTCATGTGTAGGAAAACTCTTCATTATGCAAAGATGTTTTAAGGCTGCTAATACTGATTTTGTGGGAATGCCGTCTAAACGAAAAGCCAGGTCCCAAATCAGTTCATTACATTCCCCGAGCTTCCCTCCTCTTTTCTCTGGTCTCTGTTTTTATGTACTCGTAGCATACATTTGATTAGCGTCTGTAATGTTAAGGGCATAAATATTGCCTTTATAGAGCGACGGGTATGTTATGTGTACGAGGGTATGTCAGAAAATTATGCCCATCCATCCATCATCCATCATCCATCATGTGCCATGCCGGTAAGCGTGGGCGGTCATGTTCTGCCATCTCACTCGATCACCAGAGTCGTGGATCAGCTCCGTGTTTCTGTCTCGACCATGCCACAAGGCCAAGCCATCCAGGTACTTGCTTCTAGGTCTTCCCCTTGGTCTGTTCCCCTCGATCTTACCAGTCGTCACCAAGTTCACCAATCCATTTCTTCTCATAACATGTCCAAAACATTTTAACTGTCTATGTCTAATTTCTCTAATCAATTTACGATCTTCATTTGCTTCTTGAAGGACTTGTTCATTGGTCTTTCTGGCTGTCCATGGTATTTTTTGCATTTTCCTCATAAACCATATCTCTACAGCCATCAGATGTTTTTCAGCCTGACTGCTCATTGTCCACGCTTCACATCCATAGTTAGTGTTAGTTGCTAGGACTGGTGCGAGCATCTTGGACTAGACTACAAGGTAGCTAGCAATAAGTACCTGGGCGAGGCTAGTGAAAGTAGAACATTATAATCAATTATATGAAAGACTTGTAAAATATATATATATTACTAGCTGACCCGGCCCGGCTTCGCCCAGCTCCTGGCGGTGAGCGTCTCATTTAATTCATATAAGTAGTCATTATACATTCAAATACATTTCCCGTTGCGTTCGGCCCCTACTACCGTTCCCGTCTGTTCCCGTGCTCGTCTGTTTCTGATAATCCCGTTCCCGTTCCCAAAAATTAAAAATTGATTTTAAACTAACTATTTCAGTTGAGAACAACAACTGTTCATAACTAATTTAGACGACCAGGCCCAGCTTCGCCCGGCTCCTGGTGGGGAGCATCTCATTTAATTCATATAAGTAGTCATTATACATTCAAATCCATTTCCCGTTGCGTTCGACTCCTGCTCCTGTTCCCGTCTGTTTCCGTGCTCGTCTGTTTCTGATGATCCTGTTCCCGTTCCCAACAATTAAAAATTGATTTTTTCTTCTTCTGCGTTCATCCGGATTTTTTTTTTTCGGATGTGACTGCGTTGTGCCTGTTTACAGCAGAGCTGCGTTCTAGGCCGACACATCCGACTTCTGCGGGAATTTGTTGACCGGGTTAACCTTCCCGGGGAAAAATTGATTTTAAACTAACTATTTCAGTTGAGAACAACAACTGTTCATAACTAATTTCTGGTTTAATCAGAGAGTGAGTTCCCTTGCAGCAAGATGACGGGACATTTCTTCGTCTGTATTTCTGAAGCGCGTGCCTTTTCCTTTCCTGCTTGAGGAAACATTGTTGATTTTAAACTATGTCAGTTGGATCCGCGGGAGTGAGAAGAACATCTGTATAAAATTTCATCTCAATCGGATGGACCGTTCGGGAACGCATAAAAGACACACACACATACATTGTCTTTTATATATATATATATATATATATATATATATATATATATATATATATATATATATATATATATATATATATATATATATATATATATATGTGTGTGTGTGTGTGTGTGTGTGTGTTGGGCGGCGCTTACCAAACCCGACACCCCACATTGTGCCAACGGCTTAGGGCGGAAGAGCGCAGTTGGTAGGGTACAAGCCTTATCCTGGTGTGAGGAAATGCAACCTAAAGACTAAATGTCATGGCAGGGCAGACCAGGCCCCAAGCCTTGGTTGGTAACTGGTCTAGGATTGAAGCTCCGACAGGCGGACAGTTAGAGCATTGCTTTGCTGATCCGGCAGCTTCTGCAGCTTGTCTTGTTCCAGACGTATTGGTGTCACCTTTCCTCTGGAGTAAACTAGACAGGCCGAGAGAGGGATCATGCTGCATGGGCAACACATGGTCTCTAAATTCGACCCAGGCTTTGTGTTATGGAGAGATAACCCCATTTTACAAACTATCGTCTGTCAAGACGGCAAGGTGCCAGTCTACCTGTGTGTATGTGTGTGTGTATGTATATATATATATCATCATCATCATCATCCTCATCAAGTGTCGTGCCAACTGGCGTAGGCGTTCATGACTCTCCACAGGATCTCGGTCTTTGGTTTTCTGGATCAACTCTGCCGTTATTATTCCTCCATGCTTATTAAGAGAGGTGTATGACAATGTATGACATTATGTTTAATGTCTCCAGATCTGTTTCCCCTAAGTTAAGTTAGTTGTATATGCTTTACAGGATGTCACAGTCAACCCCAGCATTTTTGTACTGTTTGTGATTCCTTTGCATTTTTATATTCAGTAGCTTGCCATACCATTTTCTGAAAACCAATGCGACGATTTCTGCTGCCAAATCTCCCACAGCTGTGTTTCGAACGCGGTATGTGGGATTACGAACTGCATCCGTAACTCCTTGGCCACAGAGTTGTGTGTATGTATGCATTACTATTGCTTGAAACTGGTCTCATTGTCAGCCGGATTAATCCACAGGTGCTCAGTCTCATAAACTACGACGACCTGCTGGGGACAAATCGCAGATGTCCAGACTTGCAATGGAGAGCAAGATGTGAACATGTATCCAAGCATGCGCTTCGTGTTCTCCTTCCTACATAAGAAACTGGCTCTAGACCAACCCTAGTGTGGTAGTCTTCTCTAAATAGCGCGGCCAACCCTAGTGTGGTAGTCTTCTCTAAATAGCGCGGCCAACCCTAGTGTGGCAGTCTTCTCTAAATAGCGCCATCGTTAGAGAAGATCTCGTGAGTGGTGCACATAATAAGTACAATGTTCAAGTACCAGGTTGACTACACTATACATATAAGTACAATGTTCAAGTACCAGGTTGACTACACTATACATATAAGTACAATGTTCAAGTACCAGGTTGACCACATAGTACATATAAGTACAATGTTCAAGTACCAGGTTGACCACATAGTACATATAAGTACAATGTTCAAGTACCAGGTTGACCACAAAGTACATATAAGTACAATGTTCAAGTACCATGTTGACCACATAGTACATATAAGTACAATGTTCAAGTACCAGGTTGACTACAAAGTACATATAAGTACAATGTTCAAGTACCAGATTGACTACACTATACATATAAGTACAATGTTCAAGTACCAGGTTGACTACATAGTACAAATAAGTACAATGTTCAAGTACCAGGTAGGCTACACTGTAGAATAAGTACAATGTGCAATGTTCAAGTACCAAGTTGACTACACTATACATATAAGTACAATGTTCAAATACCAGGTTGACTATACTGTACATATAAGTACAATGTTCAAGTACCAGGTTGACTATACTGTACATATAAGTACAATGTTCAAGTACCAGGTTGCCTATACTGTAGAATAAGTACAATGTTCAAGTACCAGGTTGACTATACTGTAGAATAAGTACAATGTTCAAGTACCAGGTTGACTACACTATACATATAAGTACAATGTTCAAGTACCAGGTTGCCTACACTATACATATAAGTACAATGCTCAAGTACCAGGTTGACTACACTGTACATATAAGTACAATGTTCAAGTACCAGGTTGACTACAAAGTACATATAAGTACAATGTTCAAGTACTAAGTTGAGAACACTGTACATATAAGTACAATGTTCAAGTACCAGGTTGACTACAATGTACATATAAGTACAATGTTCAAGTACCAGATTGACTACACTATACATATAAGTACAATGTTCAAGTACCAGGTTGCCTACACTATACATATAAGTACAATGCTCAAGTACCAGGTTGACTACACTGTACATATAAGTACAATGTTCAAGTACCAGGTTGACTATACTGTACATATAAGTACAATGTTCAAGTACCAGGTTGACTACACTGTACATATAAGTACAATGTTCAAGTACCAGGTTGACTACAATGTACATATAAGTACAATGTTCAAGTACCAGGTTGACTATACTGTACATATAAGTACAATGTTCAAGTACCAGGTTGACTATCTTGTACATATAAGTACAATGTTCAAGTACCAGGTTGACTATACTGTACATATAAGTACAATGTTCAAGTACCAGGTTGACTATACTGTACATATAAGTACAATGTTCAAGTACCAGGTTGACTATCTTGTACATATAAGTACAATGTTCAAGTATCAGGTTGACTATACTGTAGAATAAGTACAATGTTCAAGTACCAGGTTGACTATACTGTACATATAAGTACAATGTTCAAGTACCAGGTTGACTATACTGTACATATAAGTACAATGTTCAAGTATCAGGTTGACTATACTGTAGAATAAGTACAATGTTCAAGTACCAGGTTGACTACACTATACATATAAGTACAATGTTCAAGTACCAGGTTGACTATACTGTACATATAAGTACAAAGTTCAAGTACCAGGTTGACCACATAGTACAAATAAGTACAATGTTCAAGTACCAGGTAGGCTACACTGTAGAATAAGTACAATGTTCAAGTACCAGGTTGACTACACTATACAAATAAGTACAATGTTCAAGTACCAGGTTGACTATACTGTACATATAAGTACAAAGTTCAAGTACCAGGTTGACCACATAGTACAAATAAGTACAATGTTCAAGTACCAGGTTGACTATACTGTAGAATAAGTACAATGTTCAAGTACCAGGTTGACTACACTATACAAATAAGTACAATGTTCAAGTACCAGGTTGACTATACTGTACATATAAGTACAAAGTTCAAGTACCAGGTTGACCACATAGTACAAATAAGTACAATGTTCAAGTACCAGGTTGACTATACTGTAGAATAAGTACAATGTTCAAGTACCAGGTTGACTATACTGTAGAATAAGTACAATGTTCAAGTACCAGGTTGCCTACACTATACATATAAGTACAATGTTCAAGTACCAGGTTGACCACATAGTACATATAAGTACAATGTTCAAGTACCAGGTTGACTACACTATACATATAAGTACAAAGTTCAAGTACCAGGTTGACCACATAGTACAAATAAGTACAATGTTCAAGTACCAGGTAGGCTACACTGTAGAATAAGTACAATGTTCAAGTACCAGGTTGACTACACTGTACATATAAGTATAATGTTCAAGTACCAGGTTGACTACACTGTACATATAAGTACAATGTTCAAGTACCAGATTGACTACACTGTACATATAAGTACAATGTTAAAATACCAGGTTGACTTTTTTTTTTTTAATTCGCATATCCTTTACAGGACATCGCTGTCAACAGCAGCATCTTTCAGCTGTCTATTGATTTCTTTGGCAAGATTACGCTCAGTAGTTTTCCATTGCTTTCTGAGCGGCCGGCTCGGTATGCCGCAAGTCACTAGCGGGGGACGAACCGCTCCCAGCTCGCTCCCGCTACGAGATTCTGCGTGACAAACGGGATTACGGAGAAAGTGTTGTAACCCCTCAGCCAGAGAGACCGGCACCAGGTTGACTACACTGTACATATAAGTACAATGTTCAAATACCAGGTTGACTACACTGTACATATAAGTACAATGTTCCAGTACCAGGTTGACTACACTGTACATATAAGTACAATGTTCCAGTACCAGATTGACTACACTGTACATATAAGTACAATGTTCAAGTACCAGATTGACTATACTGTACATATAAGTACAATGTTCAAGTATCAGGTTGCCTACACTGTACATATAAGAACAATGGTCAAGTACCAGGTTGCCTATACTGTAGAATAAGTACAATGTTCAAGTACCAGGTTGACTACACTATACATATAAGTGCAATGTTCAAGTACCAGGTTGCCTACACTATACATATAAGTGCAATGTTCAAGTACCAGGTTGACTATACTGTAGAATAAGTCAATGTTCAAGTACCAGGTTGACCACATCGTACACATACAATGAAACAAACAGATTTACTAAGATCCTGCTGAGGAACAATAAGCAAGCACAAACACATGTATGTATGTCAAAAGGGCCCATGAACACGTCAACAGAAATCAAACAAGCACAAACACATGTATGTACGTCAAAAGGGCCCATGAACATGTCTACAGAAATAAAACACCATATGTCCCACTTATGAATAAACGGGAAGATATATTATGAAAATGAATACAAACTATAATATATCATAAATATGTTAAAACACTTCGCATATGTTCGATGTTTCGGGTATAATAAATTTTGTCAAGAATAACATAAATATGCTTAACAAGAATATTGTTATAAATTACAACATATAATATATGAGCTCCTAAAACAACCGCTAGATTTTCGGATACATTATGTGTTTAATTTTATTTTGTCGTATCCTACTTCAGTCAAGAATTACATACTATTCATAATGCAGGACGTACGTTATCTGTGTTAAACACATTTGTAGCTCTGCATGTAATCCGAGAATCTGCCTGCGCTCATGTAATCACTAGTTCCTATAGGTGATAGTGCATTAGTGTATTATCTTCGAATGCTCACATCATCGCAGCATTAATGATATGGGCGTATCCGGAATAAAGATTTGGGAATTTCCGAACGTGTGAAACAAGACTACCACTGTTGGCAATTGTATCAATGGTTATGCTATATAGGTAATTATACATCATTTCTTCAAGCCTTTATGTGGATCCATTGTTCAAGTCGTGCAAGGTTCAGGGGTCATGAGACAGATGGCACCAGAGGCCTCAGTTGAGGGGACACAGGACACATCATCCTCGTGACAGGCTGCAGCAGACTGACACATGGGTTGATGAAACAACACTATTAAGACCGTTGGCATTTAACATCACATGTGGCGAGAGCAGTCATGATTTACTGCAGGAACGACGTAGACGAATACACAATCAGTGTGCTGCGAGGAGAGTCAACACTCCTGCATTTCGGCATCTGCTGAAATAGAATAGAGCATATAGGTGTGTAGATATTGGTTTACCAGTCTAATCAATATATACATTTGTCATCTATACGACCTGAAATAGACATAGCATATAGGTGTGTATATGTTGATTTATCAGTTTAATCAATATATGCATTTGTCTTCTATACGACAGTGACTGAAATAGACAGAGCATATAGGTGTGTGTATGTTGGTTTATCAGTTTAATCAATATATGCATTTGTCATCTATACGACAGTAACTGAAATAGACAGAGCATGTAGGTGTGTATATGTTGCTTTATCAGTTTAATCAATATATGCATTTGTCATCTAAACGACAGTAACTGAAATAGACAGAGCATATAGGTGTGTACATGTTGGTTTATCAGTTTAATCAATATATGCATTTGTCATCTATACGACAGTGACTGAAATAGACAGAGCATATAGGTGTGTATATGTTGGTTTATCAGTTTAATCAATACATGCATTTGTCATCTAAACGACAGTAACTGAAATAGACAGAGCATGTAGGTGTGTACATGTTGGTTTATCAGTCTAATCAATATATATATATATATATATATATATATATATATATATATATATATATATATATATATATATGTGTGTGTGTGTGTGTGTGTGTGTGTGTGTGTGTGTGTGCGTGTGTGTGTGTGTGTGCATGCGTGCGTGCGTGCGCGTGTGTTTTTTTTTTTTCTATACGACAGTAAGAATATCCGCCGGTGAGAATTGTTTTGTCCGCTGGTTATTTAGACTTTCTCCGGGCAGTGAGTTGGAGTTTGTTGGCATTGAAATATCTATCGCCCGTTGTTGGAGAAACATGACCAACTGTAGCATGATGGATCAGAACCCCACATTCCCAGCCTGACACATTCATAAAAATACTTTCGATTTGAGCGGCGTTTCCAAATAGAAGAGCTATTCTTGGAATAGTAAGTTCCAGAACGAGTTGGGGGAGGGCAGCGGTATGCGCTTGTCTTTTCATTGGCTAGTACGTGGCAGCCCACGCTAATTCACTGGGCCACATATTGAAAATCTAGCAGTTTGAGCGGGGATTCCACCAGGAGCAGGTCGCTAGTTGTGATGTGATGACGCAACAATGCCCTTAAAGATTCAGTAATATATTGTTCTCTGGAATACCAGGTACCACTTTAAAACATACTTTAATGTGTGATTATGCCTGGTGAACGAAAGAGAAGAATATAAGAGTATTTTATGAATAAAATGTGAAAGTGAAAAACAGAACTTCTGTGCGCCAGTATTCTGGATACTGCTTCTTCAACCTTGACATGTCTTTCACGCTGTATACTCCAAGTGCATATCAATCCCTTGTTGTGACTGGTTGCGTATGCTTGATGAATGTATAGTACACTCAATGCAAATTCGCAAACCCAAACCCCTTGTGCATTCTTCATGCCTAGGATGACTCATTCTTAAATCAACTGTACCTTTGCTCTCGCGAGTTAACATTTGGCAGTCTGGATTGGAATGGGTGATGTAAACATGTACAAGTTCCTTTGTAAACGCTGAGAATGTTGGAGTGAGTGAGCTGGTGCTTTGATAAGTAGCCTCTCACATCTAGTGGATGGAAAGATGCTTCAATATCCATATGTAGGCAGGTTGTGTGTGGCACGCCAGAATTGCTAAGTTCATGTAATGCCTGGTGGCTATATGCTCAAGAGAATTAATACAATTTCTCTTTGAAGTATTACACTGTTACCTCTACTGTTGGGTGGTTCATATAAACTAGTTCCTAACAGGACTATAGGTGTGTGAACCTGTGTCTTAGTTGGCTGAATATAATGTATGGCTCATGCAAATTTACAAGGACTAAACATGTTTTTCCCATATGTGCTTTGGTGCATATGTGAACAATTGCTTTGCAATTGAGCTTCTGTTACCTACTGTGGACATTACTCAGTGGGGGAAAGAACACATGATGATGGTGATAGTATGATGTACATGTGAGCCAAGTTTGATTCACAATGCCTGTCTCATGTTGCTATGTCACAATGCTTGCTTATACTGCTTGCCTTAAAATGCTTGTAATTGTGTAGGCTACCCCTGTCTCAGGATATAGGCTTGTGATTACCACAGATAAAGGTGAATAATAAAATATCACCCACAGTACATCCAAGTGAACTACACTTCATTCTCAACTAGGAGAGGTGTGTTTGGACAACACCCACCCTTAACCTCCCCATCTCCAATCTGTGTATGTTGATGTATGATAACATTATCTTTTAACAAATGTAAAGAGATGGTGTGCCATTTTGTATATCAACATAGAACAAACAGGATGGTGGAGAGGCTTTCATATATCATCTGGGACAACTAAACAGAAGTCCTAGATCCAGAAGTGACTCCCTATCAAAATGCAGGAAAATCAAAGAAGAATTTTCTCTCAGCTCTCAACAGCTGAATGCACAAATGGGAGCATAACACAATCTGAAGCACTATAATAGTGGTGAGCTGGACAGTGATCTTTGATTCAATCAAATGTCAACTGAGAATAACATCAAGTCTTTTGGTGTGAACTACATTCATGGAAAACTGGTGAAGTAGCTTGCAGTGTTTGTTTATCTAAGACTCAGCTTAGAAAATATCCAGCATGGTGCTCACACAGTGATTGAAGAATGCTGGGACATATTTGTATCTTAGATCTTCCTCTACAGGAAAAGTGGAACAAAGTCCTAAGTGTCAACTTCATGAACAGTCAACTCACCGGTGAAAGACAGGGCTGTAACCTTTCTTCAAACTGTGACAGTAGGGGATAATTAGTCTGACTTGGAAAATCATCATGGGGAGAACTGCAACCTGAGCTTGTCCAACACCCATCATAGGTGCTAAAAGGATTAAACAGACCAGTGGAGCAGAATGTCCCTATGCTTGCCCCAGGTTATGGCTTATCTTGGTTTTCCCTCATTAACAGTAGAAGAAAAGATAAAAGTCAATGGTGTAGTTAGAGATTAGAGAGGAGGAGAGAGTTTATTGATAAGCTGGAGGAGGGTGTAGGAGTGTTGTATCATGTTTATCTTCATGCATGTTCGGCATAATTATACCTTATGCAGGTAATTATTGAAGTGTTGACATGACAAATGGGATGAACAATGGTCATCACTAGACTCACCATCAGCTCAATAAAATGTATTTAATGAATCAGTGTTTTAAGTACATGTCTCAAGAGAATGTCTTGTACAGTTGCTGTCAAGTATTGTCTCTGGTGACTGTCTTAAGTGCTGTGGTTGATTATACATATTGTGAAAAGTCGTGTATAGATGTTGTCAAGTATCTCTTATGATGTAAGTCTTGTACAATGGCTGGTGTACACAATTCCTTGTGAATGTATGTCCCACTTTTGTCAAGAACCTGTCATGTAGATGTCTTGTTCAACAGATGTTATGTACAGTTATTGTTGAGTTTGTCTACAAAAACTGAATCCTACAGTCCTAAGATATAATTGGACAAACTGATATAGGTCACACTGACAAAATAAAGAAAGGAAGATCTATGTGACGGACGAATAGCACACTGGCAACATTATAATGAGAGAGAGGGATCCTCAGTTGTACAGAGGCGAAGAGTCCAGATCTCCTTTTGGTCTTGGGGAAAACTTTTACTTCTTTTATAAATTTCTGTGTAGATACATAGTGGTCTCACAGTGGGGGTTTGAGCCAAAGAAAAGTGGTTCTCCAAAAAGACTATTGCGGGAATGATTATCTCATTTATGAGACCCTAGACAAAAACGTGCAAAATCATATCCTTTATCTTGTTTATTTACATTCAAGATATATTTCCAGAGAACACTACTAACTAGGTCCTCTGTCATCAATCTAACATGTCACACCAACCTAGACCTGCTGTTGTGCTAAACTATGACCTGGTCACGTCATCACATGCTTCTCTGAATTGTCCAAAGTACAGAATTGGTGAGGATCGGCTAGTCGAGTGGCTAGAGTGCCGACGTTTACTTCTGGAGACACGAGTTCGAATCCTCGGTAAGGTGTGGATTTTATTTTTCTGTCGGGGATAAAAAGAAAACCCTAACCTGCACAGTTCGCAGCGACTGCACTAGCCATGCAGCCTTAATTACTCTGGCTAAAGACCCCACTGTCCTTCACCGCAAGGTACTATATAGACAGTAGATGACTGTTGACAGTAATGGTTTACACACTCCAATAGTTTCTGAGCTTGGAGAGGGGAGACACGACTCTATAATACAGTCCCCGCGCAATTGTATTTTGGTACCGAGATAGGAAGGGGAGGGAGGAAACCACTCTGGCTGGTTTGTTGGTTGGTGAATCCCCTAGAGCACTGTGTTTTAAAATTGGTAAAATAACGGCTAAACATTCGGGTACTTCAATTTTAATTCACCGCAAACAAGAAGAATCCCTTCGAGCCTCATTTGCATCGGTCCGACAATCATTTTCCGGTTTAGTGTTCGGTGGACTGCTAGACCGATCGATGGATGTTTTTTTTTAGTTTTGGGCCCGTAGGGCCCTCACTGTCGACGACAGTCTAACAGTCCACCGAACACTAAACCGGAAAATGATTGCCGGACCGATGCAAATGAGGCTCGAAGGGATTCTTCTTTGTTTTCTTTGTTTGCGGTGAATTAGAATTGAAGTACCAACATTCGCTACAAGAGCGCCGAAAACTGCAGGACGGAGACAATTATATTGCTCTGCATTGTTTTCAATTGAGCCGAAGCTCTATGGAAGTGTCAACAACCTTCAGATAACCGCTGCTTTCTGTAAACATATTCGGGCTAATATCATAAGATGTACGAAGGAGAAGAAGTATATCTGGAGAGAAGATGGTCGCTGATCATGGAAATACAATGTTGGTTAACCCACGCGGAGTTGTCACCCTTCTACCTTGACAATCTCACAGATGCACAGTTGCAGACGAGCGTGTGGAGCGAAGTCTTTATCAACGGAACAACTGTCACTGTCATCTGCTGTCGATAGTACTTTGCAGTTTGGGGCGGGGGGGGGGGGGTCTTGAGCCAGAGGAATTAAGTCGCTTGGCTAGTGCAGTCGCCGCGAACTGTGCAGGATAGGATTTTCTTCCCCCCCCCCCCCCCCCCCCCCGACAGAAAAAAATCCACACCTTATCGAGGATTCAAACCCGGGTCTCCCGAAGGAGAACCAGGTGTTCTTAGCCACTCGGCCAGACGGAACAACTCGGAACAACAACAACAATAAATCAATTTTTAAAAATTAAAATTGGTGTAATGAAATGTTTTTGTTCCTTTTTTTCAATGGGAACGGAGTTTGTATCAGTAGTGGAGTATTAGGGTATTAGGATCTAGTGGGAAACAGCTACAGCACGATTGAGCATCGGAGGAGAATGGGGGGGATGCTCAAGTCGTGACGTAGGGGGTTGTCAGGGGACAGTAAACATCCCGCCTTAGAACTGGAAAGAAGCCATGTTGTCATCGTGAAGAAAATAAACAGTCTTTGTATAAAAACCCAGTCTTTGTTGGTTCTGTACTCTGGTACAGGACTAATTTTGGTAGCCTACGACCGAGGATTCGAGCCTGGTATAATCCGGTCTACAGAGAAACAACGCGAAGTCAGGCCGTATACTATATAACATCGCGGAGGCCAAAAACTAAGAAGATGATCCTTGCTCCGTTTGTCTAAATCGCCAGAAACAATTTCGGCGCGCTTTTGAACAAGCATTGAACGTAACAAGGCGCAGTGGGAAAGATGGCCAATAAGTATAAGTTATCTGTGAATACAGCGACCAAAAGCCCGGCCAGGGGCGGTTGTCTGTAAGTCTTTTTCAAGACTTGAGATAACAAATAAATTGGCGTCAAGAGAAGACTGAAAACCAACCCAACTTACCATAACGGGTGGCAGCGCCTGCAAACACCATCATAACGACTCCTCTGGTTCATTACTTTGCCGAACGTGTCAAGTTCAAGTCAGTAAATCAATATCTCGAACGAGGAGTGTGCTGAAAGTCGGCTCGGTTTGATCATGTCTTGAGCAAGCAGAAGTTTGGCTAAAGGGCAATCCAGAAATCCAGTTGTCTGATCGTTGAGTCAGGTGAGAAAGAACTTTTCAATAAGACAATCAAGTTCAGCCTCAATTTTAATAGGTTTCGTTCGGAACGCTAACAAATAAAAAAAAGAACGTTGGTAAAAGACAATCGAGACAGCAAATAAATAAGGATTGCCCAATGTTTCGTTGACGAGTCAGACTATCTCGGGGCTCTACTGCAATCGAGAGCCGCTCGCTGTTGTGTGTCAGACTATCTCAAGACGTCGATGATGTACTCCATCTCAGAAGGGACCCAACCAAGGGTTGAAGCACGGTACTGAGCATCCCAAGAAGAGAGACTACCTGAGAAGAAACTCCCTAACTACCTGTTGATACCTGAAACGTGATTGATTGGAGGAACATTTCAACTGGTACAGACTCCCGGCGTTTGAATGTAACCGGACGGCGAACTTAGGAGAATACGTCGTGCTTGGATCGAGAAACAGAAGTAGGGTAATTTATAAACCTGGTAACTGATTGAACTGTTCTTACGAAATAAGCGATTTGTGTTTCTTAAGTTAGTAAATTACAAAAGTGAAATTGGTTGCTTGTATAGGTATAAATATTTCAGCTTAGAAGACTCAGCACAGCACAGTGGAGAATCAGGCATGTTTCAGCTGAACTCAGGACAAGTTTTTTTTTCTCCAGGTACCAAAGAAATATACAGAAGAAGAAGTGAAAATATTGTTTCAGGTTGATAGATATTTCAAAGGAAGTTAATATGAATTACTTGTGTGGGGAATTACAACGTGTTAGTACATGGTTGGGGGAATTAAAGGTGTCAATTACGGAAGTAGAGAATTTTGTGGAAACATTGAAGAACAGAACGACTAGACAAGACCCTTATAGAATTATGGTAGACTGTAATGGAGTAGGAAAGAATAACAGGAGACAGCCATTGCTTAATAAAGACAAAAGACAATATGGTTATGACGAACCAAGGCCAAATGCTTATAGGGTAAAAGACGGTGAGAAACAGACGTAATGGTGAAAGGTCGGACTGGTATAGTAGTTATAAATACAAAAATGGGCGTGAGAGAAACTTTTCAAGGAAATCATGGGACTGGCCCTCTCACAGTGCAACCGCTAGAAAAAGACGTAACGACTGGTTTGAAAAGAGACAAAGACAATATTTGAAGTCAGGATCGAAAGACAGAGTAGAACACAAAGATAAGAATTCAACGACTCCTAAAGTACTGGCCAATATTAGGATTGAACAGGAAAAGAAGACGAAGATGTTAGTAAAGAAAAGAAACCGAGAGACACAGACGCAGGCAGGTAATACGATAGAAAATAGTACACAGACTCAGGTAGATACAGTAGAGAAAAAGGTCCAGGTACAACCAGCCGGCAAGATAACAAAGGGAAGTCAAACTGACTTAATAGAGACTCAGTCAAAACCAACTCATTTGACTAAGGGAGACAAGGTTGAAGTTAGGAAAGATAGACAGACGAGGACCAAGAACGAAAGAAAGCTAAAGAGGAGAAGTATTGAAGAAAGAAATAGTAGTATGATAGTTAATAGAGGTACTACCGTGTCAAGTTCATCAGGTATAGACATGAAACTAATTCCCAAATGGTGTAGGAATATTAGCTGCCAGAGTTCAGGTTACGGAGAAGATATTCCTACCGCCGAATGTTATAGTGATGCTGAAACAGATATAAATACTGATGATTCGGAGAATGAAAGAATTGCACTACGAGCAGATCCTAAATCGAAGCGTGATGTTCCCTCATACGGTGTAGTTACTGGTAGACAGACGGACAGAGTTTTGGTTAGTGACTCTTTAGAAATAGATACAGGTTTGTATGACAAGAAAGTAGGGAAGGCTAAGGGACGAAGACCGAGAAAGAGAAAGAAAGTCAGACGTTCTAAAGGCGACTATGGGAATGGAATTGACGTGGCTGCGGTGAACTACTATAATGAATCTGATGAGGGAACTATTGTCAGTGTGTCATCTGAAGACGAAATGGGGAAGTACAAACGTTACGTAAGGTATATAGGAAACAGTGAGCAGACCGACGCAAATAAAGGAAATAGAAAGAAAACATGTAAGAAGAAGAATAGTGATAGACAGATAGCGGGAATTTACTCCTCGACAACAGAAGATAACATAAGAAAACTCAGAGAATTAAGACCTGAGTACTTTAACAGGTTGACAACAGATAGTGATGATGACATAATAAGAGAAAGACGGGTTAATGTATTGAGAGACAATGAAATATTTAACTTGGACACTCTATAACGGTTAAAATTCCTTGGGTGAAGAAGGAAAATGAAATAGTTTTGGCTTATGAGAAGAACTGCGGTTTGAGCATATAGATATGTGAGCTGTCTAAAATAGGCAGATGAATTTTTTGGTGTAGCATCGCATGGTACAGGGTAGGCGATGGTGTTGTTGAGGATAGAGAAGTACGGCAAATGATATTCCACGTGGATTACGTAATACAGGATATCGTGTGTTTGGTTGTGATGTAGGGAAAGTAAACTAGGTAAAAATACTCCTTTGTCCGGAATGGATAGATATAGAGAGTTAATCACGTCGAGTGATGTATAACTGGTGTAAGTAAAATAGAGTAGATTCAGCACAGAATTAGTAGAGGATGAGAGATAAACTAAGTACTAGAAATGCTTTGACTCAGAGCTATGACGTGATGTCTGAGATAGTTTCGCTTGGGAGTTTGAGAAGTAAGTATAGTATGGTTGACAGGTGAACCGAGAGTGTCTGGTGAGGAGATATAGATTGAGGAGGAACTGAGTATCCTGTGTGTAAAATAGCCAGTTGAACGTGAGAATATTAAGAGTAAAAGACTGTAGAAGTGAATGCTTGAAAAATACGAGTTACGTCGTGCTTGCGGAGAAATTAAGCCTGAGAAAGTTGTTGTGTGGAGAAGTATAGAATGATAGTTACGAGATTAGTGACCTGTTGGAATGAAGTTTGTTTGAGAGATAGTTGATAGTGCTGTAAATGAGATATAAGAAAGCAGTGAATTGAGAAAGTCCTCTGGAATAATTCGTCTGGTTGTGCGTTGTTCATACGTGAGTATAACTGTAGTCAGACAGCTGTTCGTCGTGATGAAGGAAGTAGGAGAGAGGTGTGGTGACGTCGCCTAAGTGAAATACATAGATAAAATGTAAGAGTGGCGTTGATATGTCTTGTGTCGAGGTGTGTAGAGGAGATCAATACGCTTAGGTTGTGGTGAGTGATTGCTGGAATGTTGAGGTGGCGTCTAAAGTGTTTTTTTTGTAGTAATAGTATGGAGATGTTAGGTTGTCGCGATGCGAGAGTAGTCGTGAGATGAGAGCGAGGTTGTGTATCATAGTCCGTATGAATATGAGAAGAGTGGTTGATAAGTGACGTTGATAAAATGTGGAACATAGAGTATGCGAAAATCGAGAGATAGAAAGAAAATGATTGGAGAATTGTGATGTCTTTTCGTAGAATATCTGACGTTGGAAGGAAATTATGGAAGTTATATGACGAAAACGGAGTTAACATTCTGAATGATGTTTCATAAAACATGTTTAGTATTCTTAACAGGAACGAGAAAAGAGAGGTCTGCTGTCAGTTATAAGTGGCGTGGGTTGCAGTTCTGAAAGAATTCCGATAAATAAGAGTGAAAGATACGGAGGTAAACAAGGTTAGTAAAATGAATGTTGGAGAACGTGTTCCGAGGAGGGTGACCGGTTTGATTATCGTCACGATACAAGAGTGCTAGGAAAGACTGGAGGATAGCTTAGAGTAGTCGTGGTGAGATGTTAGAAAGTAATGATACGTTAAGTAATTGCGTCGGATAGACGAGAAACTTAAAATTGGAATTAGTGGTTGGTACAGCAAGTAGATGTGTTGGTGAGAGGTCTATAGTAAATAGACAAGTTCTTTTGATGGGAGTAGCATGGTGGAGATACTGTAGTTAACAGTAATGATTAGGAACTTGTAGTGATGTTTGGTACAAAGCCAAGGGAAACAATTGGTGTGCCGAGCCACAGGTTAGTAGATAGATGACGGCTGGTACATTGAGATGACATTGGAATAATCGCCACATTAGTAATAGAATAAATGAGTCGACCTGTAGTTTACAGTGCTTGCTTAAGAGGATATTTTAGATGTTATGATGTATTAGGAGTTAGGCTGGAAAAAGATAGAAAATTGTGAGGGGAGATAATCAATGTTTGACTTCCAGAAAAAGGAACGGTCAGTTGTTGAGTAGTGATTTTAGTTGAGGAGAACAAGTATTGTTCCGCGTAATGATGATCTGTAGATAACAGATATAAATATACATATATGTATATGTATATACGTATTTTGGCATTAATGCTTGGCATTGAGTTGTTTTGTTTTATAACAAAATAGGTATGAATTGTAGGAATAAATATGTGTTACAGTGATTCATATAGAAGGCCAATGAGGATGGGCCACTGTACGTAGTTAATTTTAAAGGGAATTATTTTTTTTGAAAACCTTCTCTTTAGTGAGAAGACACTTGTTTTGTGGAGTCTGAGTTGAAATGCCTCATATATAAAATGTTTTTTTGCTTGGTTTGGTCCTGTAAAATGATTGTTATTATTTTAGAATAGGATTATTGTGTTCTTAGAATTGTGCATACAAACTACTGGTCCGTAAAAGAGACCAGTAGTATTAGGTAAAAATAGAATAGGATGTATGTTGTATCATCATCACCATCATCATCACCATCATCATCATACCTTTAGTTGAGTTGAGGGGAAACATAAATGATTGTTATAAAAATTTGGGGGGGGGATATGATGTTCTGTTGTGATTTTATTTCGCTGTTTTGTATGTTAAATAGTAGTTAATTAAGTTATGTTTAATTTACAGGGTTTTGTCTAGAATAAAGACAATACAGGGGGCTTTAATTAGGACCCTTCGTTCAGAAAAGAGTTAATAAAACTACTGAGAGCTAATAGAGAGACACATTCTCTTTGTGAAGAATAAGTTCATGGGTAGTTTGGTTGCTGTGATAATCAGCGTAGAGAGGTTAATATGGATATGAAGTGTTGGAAACATACGACGGGGTTACTACACAAGTAAAATGGTTATGGGAAAGTTTAGAGATACACTAAAGTCAGCATTAATTAGAAAAATATGGGATTGGAGGCCATATGGGAGAAGAAAAGATTAATGAATACAGCAGTAGAGTAAATGAGGGGAAAGTTTTGAACATAGTTTCCGTGGGGTCAGAAGAGCCATGATATACACGAGATTGCTGGGTTATAGAAGAATAAGAAAATTACCCCAGACGAAGAGTAAACATGAATTGGATCCATGTTTGATTAGACACTGTGGATAACAGTACAATAGGCAAGGGGTGTAAGTGTGTTAGTGAGAAATGAACATAGGGGAGACATAATGACATGGGGCTTTTGAGAGTCCGTAATATATGGACTGAGATAAAGTCGATTGCAAGTAGTCACAGACAGGAGTTAGGAGTAGTATAAGGTTGCTGTTGATAACGGCATAAGTGGAGGTTTTAGTAGATATGCCCATAAGAAATGGACATTAAGAGAGAATATTTGACTGAGGTATAGGAGAAGATTAGTTATGCGAGGTGATGAGGTTATGTGAGGTGATGTGTATAATGTTGGAGGAGGTCTTAAGGGATAATAGACCTTTTTAATTGTGTCCTCGAGATGTGTTTTGTGGTTAACATTACAATGTGAGGTTGAGGTAAGGTAGTGTCTGTAATATATAGACACTTGGAAGTGAAGAATATTTTTGATGATTGGTATTTGATGCTGTAGATAGCAGCGTAAACTGTTACCATAATGAGTGGTACTGTGGGAGATATAAGTGTTTTAGACTTTATTACATAAAGTCTCAAATGACATAGGGGGGTAAAGGGGTGTGTGATTTAGGTGAGTGTTGTTTTTTTTGAAAGAGTTCTATTTCTTCTTTTAAATTCCGGTGGCCACCGATTCTTTGTCTTCCTATCGTGTGAAAGTGATTGCAGGTTAGTCGAAAGTGGAGAATTAGTGGGGTTGGTGAGGATAAAAGGGAGTTGGTATCAGCGTTTGAAATGGTAAGCGGATTGCTTATGAAGTGGAAAAGAAGTATTTAAGAAGATGTGTTATGATGTATTGTATAAAGTTGAGATTTAAATGTTATTAAGGATATGTAAATATGTTATGTTTGTTTGAAGGGCCAGAAACGAAGAAGAAGTGGGTTGACTATATAGCAGGGGAAAGAGTTAAAGAAATAGAATATTTACTTAAGTTGGAGTTGGTTTGGGGAAGATTAGAGGAACTGTGAGAAGTAAGGAAAAAGAGGGAATAGAGTAAGGGGATTAGGAGTAAAGATTTTTCCTTTATAAGGAAAATTCTTTAGTAAACATAGGGAGGTGTAACAGTAGTGGAGTATTAGGGTATTAGGATCTAGTGGGAAACAGCTACAGCACGATTGAGCATCGGAGGAGAATGGGGGGGGGATGCTCAAGTCGTGACGTAGGGGGTTGTCAGGGGACAGTCAACATCCCGCCTGAGAACTGGAAAGAAGCCATGTTGTCATCGTGAAGAAAATAAACAGTCTTTGTATAAAAACCCAGTCTTTGTTGGTTCTGTACTCTGGTACAAGTTGCTATTGTTACAAGTGGGTAAACTGGAGTAGTTGTGGGCCATGAATCAGAACCACAAGTAACTTCAAGGACAATACAATTTAATTTGGTTGTGAGCGTTTGCTCTGCTAGTCATCGCATGTAGATACAAACAAACCAGTAATGTGTAGCTCACCGTTATATTAGCACGGAAGAAGAAGGACTTGGCACTGGGACTAAAGGATAGCTCATTTTAAATATTCACTGGCTCCTTGTTTCCTTCTTGTTTACTTTTCGAACAGGGAAAACAACAGCATATTCTTCGTAGATTCTGTGAATAAGAAATACGACTCTAACGTGAAAGGCAAGTGCGTAATCGATAGTACAATACTGAGTATAGAACTGTTAGTTGCATATTCTTTACAGGACGTCGCAGTCAACATGAGCATTTTTTGCTGTTGTGATTTCTTGGTAAGTTTACATTCAGTAGTTTGCCATTGCTTTCTGAGCGACCGGCACCCATACTATTTCGTTAAAAAAAAACCAACGCAAGGCGGACTCCTATCAAATCGCCCGCAGCTGTGTTTCGAACGCGGGTGTGCGGGATTACGAACTGCGTCCGTAACACCTTCGCCACAGAGCCGGTAGAGGTTTAGGTAACCACGATTGTGTGGGTGAAAGTAATAGCTGGTACTGAATGGGTTAAAGTAACAACGGTTGTGTGGGTGAAAGTAATAACTGGTACTGAAAGGGTTAAAGTAAGAACGATTGTGTGGGTGAAAGTAATAGCTGGTACTGAATGGGTTAAAGTAAGAACGGTTGTGTGGGTGAAAGTAATAACTGGTACTGAATGGGTTAAAGTAACAACGATTGTGTGGGTGAAAGTAATAACTGGTACTGAATGGGTTAAAGTAACAACGATTGTGTGGGTGGAAGTAATAGCTGAAACTGAACAGGTTACAGTAACCACGGTTGTGTGGGTGAAATTAATAGCTGGAACTGAAGGGGTTAACGTAACAACGATTGTGTGGGTGAGAGTAATAGTTGGAACTGAATGGGTTAACGTAACAACGATTTTGTGGGTGAAAGTTATAGCTGGAACAGAATGGGCTAAAGAAATCATGATTGCTCCGTCCATTAAACCATCTATTCATTCATCCATCCAGTTATCTCTCTGCTCATACGTTAATGCTTCCTTCCTGTATTACGTAAAAAAGGCATCTTCGGGTACATCACATCTACCCTATCCATCCATCCAACCAACCTTCTATTCTCTCCGTCCACTCACCTATCTCTACTCTATCTATCCACCCATCCAATCAACCATCTATTCTATCCAGCCACACAACTATCCCTAATCTATCCATCAATTCGTTCACCCACCCATTCATCCATCAACCATCTATTATATCCATCCACACAACTACCCCTACTCTATCCATCAATTCGTTCACCCACCCATTCATCCATCTATTATATCCATCCACACAACTACCCCTACTCTATCCATCAATTCGTTCACCCACCCATTCATCCATCAACCATCTATTCTGTCCATCCACACAACTACCCTACCCTATCCATCAATTCGTTCACCCACCCATTCATCCATCAACCATCTATTCTATCCATCCACATAACTACCCCTACTCTATCCATCAATTCGTTCACCCACCCATTCACCCATCAGTCCATTTGATGCGCACCCGTTAATTCACATAACTCACACAACACCTAGGGGCACCTCACCTTCGGAAGCACAATAATCGTATCAGATTTCTGGCTATCGACTGAAGACGCCGCTGTCGGTGGGACAATCTGCTCAGGCCTTGCGGTACTAGGTCGAGCATCGACTGATGTAGATTTACTCTTTAAGTATGTGTATACTACGTTCTCTGAAATCGTGTAACTGGTGCCTTCCGCTGAGCTTGCATCCGAACCCCGTAGAAAAACTGTCGGCCAAAGGTAAGGCAACTTTCCAATGGGAAGCTTTTGTTTTGTCGCGTCCATACACTTGGTCAGAATTAGATGTGTTTCAAAGAACATATTATTCATGTGGTCATCAAGGTTTCAAACAACAGATGTTGATTCTCTACTTTCTGTGTAACCTTACTTACATCTGTGTTTGATTGATATGTCTATACGTTTGTTCTTTCGGGTTATTGTGCGTGCGTACGGGCGTGCGTGTATGCGTGTGTGTGTGTGTGGGGGGGGGGGAGGGATTCTAGTGTAAAGGTAAGCAAATGTTGATGACTATTTTACTCGTTGTTGGGCATAATTAGCATATGGCGCCGGTCCCATAATTTTATCAAGAAATCTCGATGGGTGATATTGTCAATATCAAGTCTGACGCCTTGACCACGGACAAAAAAATCCGTTTTGATGGAGACTGACCACCGGACCAGGAGGAAAGTGTGCTAGTCGCAGCGCTACCGCGGCTCAAGGTGACTGTGTATAAACATGTGTGCATGTCCTTTTCGGGGCGTAGCAAGTACCCAAACCCCAAGCTGATTTATTAATCAATATTAAGTTCAGTAGTTTGCTATTGCCGGTCTCCGTGGCCAAAGGCTTGCGAACGCGGTTCGTGAGCCGCTGACCAGGCGTTCGAAACGCAGCAGCGAACAATTTGTGCTGCAGACCGTGTCGCGTTGTGTTACAACGTGCTGGTATGGGAGCCGGTCGTTCAGAAAGCAATGGAAAACTACTGAATGTAACATTTGCCTAGTACACCAACAGCAGCTGACAAATGCTGGTGTTGACTGCAATGTCCTGCAAGGGATATGCAACATTTTAGTTTGCCATTGCTTTCATAGGACAGTATAACACTGGATTATTGCGTGCTTTTTGGCCATTATTATTGCGCTAGCATCTTTATTTAAAAAAATAGGAAGCACTTCATAGCCATCTGGGACATCATGGGCAGACACTATTCTGACTTTAAAAAAAAAAAAACAAGAACAAAGAAAGAAACAATTGATCATGGATTCCGCTGTGATAAAGTTTGCTGTGAACTACAAAATGTGCTACGCTGTTGGCCAGCAAGCATATCACCATTCTGTCCTGCGGAGTCTTATCGAGAGTAAGTGACCTAACTGTTCATGAAACCAGGTACGAGGGAGAAGAATGGCTCGGTCCAAGCCTAGATCAAAAAGACTCCCGATGTTCAAGAAGTAAAGCGAAAAACTCGCTACTGACACGAGGTAGGTGCCCATGCCTAGCTGTACAAAAGAGCCACTGCCGCAGACCAAAGAAGGAAAACTTACAGAATTCCAGAAGCCACAAATGAAGCGACCACTAGCAAAAATGACAACAGCCCACCTAAACAGGATCCAAGACTATCCAGGAGTAGACTGAGGAGAAAGAAAACCATAGTTGAAAACATCGACATGCCGCAGAAGATTAGATGGTTCATCAAACGCGACACTGACGCTAACAGATCACCAGATAAAGAAGCAACTGCAGCAGGAGAACCCTCACGTCCGAGTCATCAAGGCGGATCGGCTATTAACATACGTCAAGATCCACTAGCGGTGGTGACAACTAATGGAGAGCGAGATGCCTGTCAAATGACGGTGGACAAGAAACACAACAGCCAGAACATTATTATTCCTAGAGTTACACAGTGCTCTTGGTGCCAGAGGGCCGGACACAACAGAACAACGGTGTCACAGCAAGACAGAAACCTCCCGTTACTGCGCAAAGATCATACCTTCGGCGAGTATCCACTGGCCAAACAAGACAATGACTTCCGGAAGCCTAACGATAACAGAAAATGCGCAAACTGCCTCTGCAAACACGGAGCAAGATACCTGGACTGTCCATAACTCCAAAGACACAGAGACGCCATTCAACTCGCCGTAACAACAAGCACACTTCCAAGTAGCAGGTCAGACGAGATGACGTCAAAAAGGAATTGTAAGACAATCTCCAACCAAAATATAGGAGAAACTATGGAAGTGACGTGAGAAGGCAAGAAACGTCACAGGAGTAGTCAACAACAACAACAACAACAACAACAACAACAACAGATAGACCTTGGGCTGACAGCTAGGAGGCAGCACGATTCTTTCACGGAAACAAGATTTCGTTACGAACTGGCAGGACATCGCATTGATGGAAAATGATATGAGATGGAAGAGCTATATTATTAAGGCACGAATCACATTTGTTAGAAAACGACGGATGGATGCGAATGCTTCAAGTGAGACTTGGAAATCATAGCAAGATGACATAGAGGCCACTTGGTAAGGAGCAATAGCTGACTAGAAGCGCTAAGACATTTATATCAGCAGTTGTAGAGTAGGTTCATTTGTGCTAACATTATGTACCTGATTTCAATATTGTCCCGCCTGGCTGAACAGGCACAGTATTCTGAGAATTACTAATATTATGATTATTACTGCCATTGATTTGTGAGCACAAGCTTGAACACAGGCAATAAATGTCGCCATAACTGCTATTGTCTAACGGCTTTGAGTTATCCATTAATGTTGGCAAAGGCTTCCGAATTTCTGTTAGAATGGTTTCTTTCTCTTGGACAATGAGCGATTTTACTGAGGTTGATTGTTATATCTTCACTAACCATCTGGCACACACCATTCAAGAAGGCTCGACGGGGGTCCTAGACAGCCACGGCAGGCATTTCACAAGATGAAAAGACCCAGCTTCAAGACCAGATAGCTGAACTGAAACCAAAAAAACAAACAAACAAACAAACAAAAACAAAACAACAAAAACAAGTCAACAAAAGTTAAAAATCCTAATCCTACAGACAGAGAAGCAAATCCAAGAACAAGAAACCAGCAGCAACGCAAGATTTCTGGAAGAAATGAAAGAAATACAGCGCAGCATCCAGCAAGAGGTGGCACGAATGACCTAAATAAAGAAAGAGAGCGAGGAAATACTGAACGCAATACAAATAGAAAGAGAACAGCTTAGGAACGAGAGGAAGCTATCGAAACACCAGCCAGCAGAAGCCGCGCCAAAAACATCAGAGAAATCTCAAGCTGATGCCTTCTCACTGACCAACAAATTCAAAGAAAAACAAGTTTTCACCCTGAAAGAGAAACCTCACGAAATCCTGGAGTAGACCACCAATACATTTCTAAAGGATTAAAAGATAGGTATTCGCATGGGCCGACTAGTTCAATAAACTCACTCAAAAGGAGCAATAGGAGGAAGCCGAAAGGATTACTGTGCTGATTCTTCTTTAGGCACAAATAAAAGGCACAAAAGGAAATAAATCAACTAAGCCAAAGGGTGAGTCCTTCAAAGGACTTCATCCACTGAAAACAGACGAGCAAGATGGCCTCACTGAGAGACAGAAAAGCAAAAACAGACGAGACATTTCCATGCAGCCATTTTAGGCTGTGTCGACCTGGGAACTCAGATCAGTGGTGAAAAACACATCACAACCGGGTCAGCAGGCAAGAATACTAGTCACTGCGCTACCTCGCCTCCCAATCAAGTTTAAATCACTCCCCAGATTCTTTAAGAGGCACAGCTCGGACAACGAGTTTAAGACAATACAACAACAATGCAGTCCGTAGTGAATATAACCAAACTGTTCCAGATACAATGCAATTTTTGGAAGACTGCAAAATTCTTCGAATGTTGTTCATGTACGTACCTAACTGGGTACAATCTTCAACTGCTCCAACATCATAAGGGAAGAAATACAAAGTAGAATCAACTCTGGAAATAAGATATACTATGCACTACAACATCTACTAAAATCAAAGGCGCTATCTCGTAACACCAAAATCACAATATACAAAACACTGATCAGACCAGTTGTGCTGTATGGCTCTGAAACCTGGAGTACAACGAAAGGAGACGAAGCCTTGTTACAAACCTTTGAGAACAAAATTTTAAGACGCATCTTTGGACCCATTAGGGATACAAAAAGTGGAGAGTGGAAAAGAAGAAGTAACAAAGACATTTATGATCTGTTTAAGTCCCCGCTAATCACTGGTATCATGAAGGCTAATAGACTACAATGGCTGGGGCATATAGAAAGAATGGAAGATAATAGGGAAACAAAACTCGCTTACACTCAGGAAATAAATGACCGTAGACCCCGAGGTAGACCAAGAAGGCGGTGGAGAGATAATACATATACAGACCTACAAGCACTTGGAATCAATGACTGGCAAGAGAAGGTCCACCAGAGAGACGAATGGAGACGGATTGTATCTGCAGCAAAGAACCTCAATGACTCGGAACGCTGAAGAAGAAGAAGAAGAAGAAGAAGAAGAAGAAGAAGAAGAAGAAGAAGAAGAAGAAGAAGAAGAAGAAGAAGAAGAAGAAGAAGAAGAAGAAGAAGAAGAAGAAGGAGGAGAAGAAGAAGAAGAAGAAGAAGAAGAAGAAGAAGAAGAAGAAGAAGAAGAAGAAGAAGAAGAAGAAGAAGAAGAAGTACGTACCTA
Source organism: Cepaea nemoralis (assembly GCA_014155875.1). NCBI lineage: Eukaryota > Metazoa > Mollusca > Gastropoda > Stylommatophora > Helicidae > Cepaea > Cepaea nemoralis. The sequence continues at coordinate 67,188 of JACEFZ010025191.1, read as the reverse complement.
ACGGTGAACTTAATGTCGGTGAAACCATTCTTTTGCATCTTCGTCAAGAAAAACAAAGCCATATATGTCAAAGGTAAACAACTGTGATATCAACACATTAAAGAAAGATTTATGCTTCGAAGCGTTACCAAATCTGAGGCGAGATCGTTTACATGGACTCACTGGTAGACGTAAAATAAATTGTGTCGGAAGCTTTTCAAACTGCACCACGATAACGTACAATTATTAGTAGTGAATAATCACACCATTGTGCTATCAATAACCATTAGGGGCGCTAAGAATATTAACACTGTAATCTATCCAGCATGTCGCAAGAGGCGACCAAGGAGGGTTGACAGAAGACAGGCTCCCATATCCCATTGAAAATTAGCTGTAAAATCTCATCAGTCATGAACAAGGCATGGGGTGTGTTGGATAAGAGCCTATGCTACACTGGGAAATGAAAGGTACAAGAAGAATGAGGTTGTGGGGGTGAGGGGGGGGGGGGGGGAATTGGCAGGGGTTCTGGAAGAATCTTTAAACTGAGAGTGAAGACCAGGATAATTTTCAGTCAGATAGTGGTGGGAACAAAAAGTAGTGTGACTATTAGCTAGCTGTTGAACGAGGAGGCAAAGCGCGTATGGGAATGTCCTGAGTGCAGTGATGTCGGTTCTTAGTTCAACTCAACTCACCTCATCTCAGACAGTAAATACATTAAGGTACACACACTATAGTGTCCTAGTTGTTGCCATTGTGTTTATTATTATGATTATTATTGTTGTTATTGTCATCATCACACAGATAACGTACAACACTGAGTAACAGATAACCCAATCAATATGCTACGTTAGGTTTGGTTTAGACCGATCACGTAACACATTCATGGGTTTTTTAACATCAAATTTAACAACCTTTTACTGTCATTTTGTAAATTAGGGCGTTCCCTGGTTAAATTGTTTGTTAAAAGTCCCGGGGTGGCGCCCTAGCAAGTCTATACCACTGCAGATATAAAATTAAAACAGATACGTATGGCTCATGAGAGAGAGAGAGAGAGAGAGAGAGAGAGAGAGAGAGAGAGAGAGAGAGAGAGAGAGAGAGAGAGAGAGAGAGATGAGAGAGAGAGAGAGAGAGAGAGAGAGAGAGAGAGAGAAGGGGGGAGCAAGCACAGGTTGTATACAAACCTTACAACAAACTGTACCCCGGTGAACAGAAATCAAAGTGGGGAGTTCAATCCGAAGAAGCAAAGAAGAAGAATAATACTACAATAATGTTAAGCAAGTATATTTTTAAAAATTAATCTAAGTCACAACACAGTTAAACCGATCTTAGTAATCTTCTGACGGAACACCACAAACAGATCTAAAGAAGACATGAAATTAGTCAACAAAACGCGCAGTGGTATAAACGCAGAAAAGTGCAAATAAGGAACGTTGAATGGCAATTGTTCATTTCATATTGTCCTGCAGCAGCTGTCATTTTTCTTATGGGTTATACCCAATGTAGGTACGATAGTGGCCTCTTTAACTAGACAAGACTTGGTTCCATTTATAGTGTGAACAATGTGGGTTTTTAGAACAATAAGAAAAGAATGAAGTGCTCTCTCTCTCTCCCTCTCAATGCCTGGGATGGAAAGTTGAAGAGGAAAGGAACCAAATCTTATTATGCCGTAGCCTAGAATATATGACAGCTTAACATTTCAGATATTAACGACAATATCTGCGATTACAGTTACTTTTTTCTTTTTTTTGTTGATTACTAATATCGTTCCGTGGCCATGGAATTACGGACGCAGTTCGTGATCCCGCATACACGAGTTTGAAACACAGGTGCGCGAGATTTGGCAGTAAACCGCGTTGCGTTGGTTATTTACGAAATGATGTGTGTGCCTGTCGTTCAGAAAGCAATGGCAAACTACTGAACGTATAACTTGCCAAGAGATCACAACAGCAAATAATGCTGGTGTTGACTGCAACGTCCTGTAAAGGATACGCAACTAACATAACACTAATAGTTAAAAGGTGGTAAGCGGGTGCGGTGATGTAACGGTCATGACGTTTTGCATAGCGACTGGACGAGGGTTCATTGTCATCTCTCATGGTTGGCTACGGGAAGGACAGAAGGTCCACCTATCCCTCCGTGCAGGCAGGCCCTACAACGTGTGAGGAAGCTAACACTTCAGATAACCCGCGGCAGGTTTCTGCTACAAACCTTGTGTTTTTGATGATGTTTGGGCACCGCCTGACTTCTCCTTTAACCATTTAAACCCCCACTGGGGCACACGCCCTCGTACAACTCGCGCCACGCCATCCTATCGTCTGCTGCCTCCTGCGGCTCCATCTATGCCAGTGGTTCTCAACCGGTGGGGAATTCCCCTCCCCTCACCCCCAGGGGGGGGGGAGGATTTTAGGGTTTCCCGGGGGGGGGGGGTTAAGATTATTTCAAGATCACATTAACACAAGAACCAGTTATGTGACATTGTTTTTTTTTTCTCTCTAAATTTTACTGTTCTGTACTTTTCGCCCTAACGAAATTCGTTTTATAACATAAGTAGACCCGCAATTCACGTTTTATGTAGATGTCTAGACTTGTTCTAGTATGTGTTATTAAATTTAGCTTCCATTTTTATGTATATTGTGCAAGGGTGGGGGTGGGGGGATTTATGGGGAGGAAATTCGAAAGGGGGGAATGAAGTTCTGAACATATGGTAAAGGGGGGCATGGGCCAAAAAAGGTTGAAAACCACTGCTCTATGCCCTGCCCCTATTATTAATCTCTGTATTTAATTCACTTCGTTTTTTCGGTCTCCCACCATAAAGCTGTCCTTGTGTACTCTAAATAAGGCAGTGTCTAGTTTATATATGTATCCTATCCAGCAGGTCTTTCCCTCACCTCTTGATTCTTTGGGATTGGGCATTAACTGGCACCATCATCATCAAGTGCCGGCTGCCTGGCCGAGGGGTTAGCAGCTTTCTCCGTTAACCCCGAACACTCTCGTGGTCGACGTAAGCGCACGAGAATTAGAAGCTCGAGTCGCGCCAGAGACTTATGAGAGTATGGAGCCGGTCGCTCAGAAAGTCGTGGCGTGCTGATGAGCGTAATCTAGCCTAGGAATCAACATACAGCTGAAAGATGCTGGTGTTGACCGCAATATCCTGAAACAGGATGGAAACGCGGGGACAAAAAATCATCATCAAGTATCCTGCCCTCTGGCGTAGGCGTTCATGCCTCTCCACATATCGCAGTCCTTGTATTTCTGGATCAACTCTGCTGATGATATTCCTCCATGCCACTGTTTGTCCACTCAGCATTTCAATTGGTCTGCCTCTCTTCTCCTTGATCTTTCCGGTTGTCGTGATGTTCTCCAATGCCTCTCTTCTCATCACATGACCAAAGACATCCGTCTGTAACTGTAGTGCATATTAATCCCTTTTGGGCCAGGCTGTGCTTTGAGAAAACGAACAGATGGTTAACGACAGCAATTACCTTTGCAGCTTCAAGATGTAGGAATTTCTGGCTGACCAGACGTGAACGTCCTTGTTCCCTGAACGTAATGTATCGAAACGTCTGTGGGTCCACACTCGATTCAAAAACCTTGGTCTTAAAACTAACCCTTGGCAGTGAAATTGTTTCTTCAAAGATGGCTGTCGGGCTGTTTTCAAAGGCTTGCGTGTCTGTGTAGACAGATCCAGATTTTTCTCTAGAAAAACGTATACTTGTTCTCGTGGTTTCGGGAAGTGCGGTCGGCACTTCACCGTTCGCTTGCGAGTTATCCACATCTGTGAGTTGCAGGGATGTGTCCATGTCGGTTTTCTGATTATAAAATGACGATCGTGTTACATATATGCTATACTCTATCATAAACAAATCTGATGTCTGAACAAATGTTTTTAATTCCAGCAGTTCTAATGCTGGTGCGTGTCGAGAATAAATGCAGTTTCATTCCAATTCCAATGGTGCAGAAACCATGGCAACAATGTTTCGTGCAACGAATTTATCTCACTGGCATCCAACTGCAGTATTGTTTGTTGGGTTACTTCGCTTTTTGCGGAGTTTCTACAGTCAGTTGCAGTAAACCAGCACTTAAGTATAGAAAACTGTTCGCAGTCAACCTTGAATCAACTCTTATCTAAAGGGAAACGTTCGCAATCCACCTTGGATCAGTCCTCATCTATAAGAAAAGTTGACAATCACCCTTGAATCAACACATTCGTGTATGAATAGAAAAACGTTCGCAATCAACCATGATTCCGCCCGTGTCTGTAGAACACTCGCAATCAATCTTGAGTTAACACTTTTGTATTGAAAAACGTACGCAAACAACCTTGAATCAATAGTTTAAAAACTATGAAATTAACAATGAAATAGTGAATCAACGTCTTTACGTGTCTTGTCTTGAAGAAATGACTGCTCTTCTTATAAACTATAATTAATTTACTTTTATTTTAAAGGCTATTAACAATTAATTATTTAAATGGCTGAAAATACAGCAATATTGGCAAAACTTTCCTTATTGTCATTTATGTATGCGTCTGACAATGTCCAAAAGTAAATTTTCATTTTCATTGCCATGCTCTCCGTAGAAGCCATGTTCTTTTCGCGCATACAAACATGAATGACAAATAATTCAAATGTGTCTGCGAAATATTCATCGGAAATTCCCGCCAGTAAAGACAGTAGTGGTGAAAGTTAGTTAGTTAGTCGCAGTTCCAACTTCACAGCAACGGGTCGTCCCCGTTATGCTCCGTTCCTGTGCCAGTGAATATCGCTAACATTGTGCCAGCGATCATGTCTCCAAGATTGAGGGGGAAAAACAAAGAAAAGGCAGAGAAGTAAATATTTCGATGGCTTACCACATAGCATGGTCGGGACAAGAACACAGAGCTGATGCACGACAATGGTGATTGCGTAAGATGGCGAAACATGTGCGCCCACGCTTACCGGCATGGCACAAGATGATGATGATCATGTCTCACGACTCGCCTCTCTTAAAATGAGTTCAGCTGAGTCAAGAATCGAGGTCACAGCACTCGGGACATTTCCATGCGTGCTCCGTCCACATCTTCAATAACCAGTGAACAGTCCCAATACTAATGCTACCAGCTGATTATGTGTTCTCCTGGCCTTTCCTCAGAGTATTGAGTGTCGCTAAGATGCTCTGGTTACTCCCTGCCACACAATTCTCTCCAGGCCACACATGATCCGAAAGAACCTCGACCTCATCTGCCTTGTCATACAACAATACCCCGCCCAGCGGTGCAGACCCAGCCAATCCGTCCGCCTCCTAACGAATGTTCCCTATCTTTGTTTTAAAAACAATTAAATAATGGCATTCTACACGCGTCTTCATGCCTCTCAGCGTGCATTATAATTACGACCTATCCGTGCTGTTTGTCCTCCAGTCAGTGGAACGCCCGGGTGATTTCTTCCACCTCCATTCTCTGGTATCTTGCTTTTTGCTTGCGTTCGCTGGCTGTGAACTCCAAAATGTCGGATGGTGACATCCTGTTATCCAACATCAGTGTGATGTCATACCGGACTGATGTTTGCGTGAGTATCCCTTGTCCCATGTCTGGCTTATTGGTGAGCAGAATGATGATTCCTCTCCGTGCAGACAGATACTCTCCGACTTCTGAGGATCTCTGGTATCATACACCAGGCTCTCCTGCACTAACACACCCCCCCCCCCCCCCCATATTAACCTTTATCATGAACCACTAGGCGCTTCTTTTGCCTTTTAGCACAGTGCCACCCGTATAGATGATTCTCTATCCTGATCAATACATTCACGTCTATTTATCGGATTTATAGAACGCAACGGGGCGGAGTAAAAACTACGTGCAAATGAATACATGCGAATTGATTTATCATCTAGTTTCAGCGGTCTTGAAGGTTCCCCGCATGTGCATCATGTTTTCTAGTAACCTCTTAAGTGTAAAGGGCCCCTTTTCATGCCGTCGGGAGTGTTGGGTACATGGTGTCGGCATCACATTTCTGAGTCAAACGGCACTCAGTTGATGTCAATATTACACCGGTTGCCTTTACTTCCCACGTACTCTCCCGGTGTCCATTTTAGGCTTGTCGACATGAGCCCTGGTAATGGGGGGGGGGGGGGGGGAAGGCGGTGGCGCGCATTCAGACCTCGAAGGGGACATGCTCGTGACCCTGTTCCCAAACCTCGAGTATTGGATATATGGTGCTAACACGATATTTCTATACTTATAATTTCGGCAGAAGTGGAAGATGATGATGATGATGATGATAATTTCCTAGGACATTTCCTGATATCCATTGTATGCTGGGTTGACTAGAGGGAAAACCTCTACACAAGTGGAACACATGATAAGCGCATGGACAGGCAAACGCGCTAGTCGCTGTACTGCAGCGTCATCAGTTCGTGTGTTGATGATACATTTTTGTTATCGTGGGTGAAAATGTCCATTATCTTTTGTCCGGCTCATTCCTAGTGTGGCGGCAGATAAGAAGGCTTCCAAAGCCAGGGCGTGAGAACGTTCTGGGACTGAGAGGGAATACTTCTAAGACAAAGAGACGTATGTACCCGTGGAACGGTCGCAAGAGAGGGTCAAATACTAACCGAAGGTGACCAGTAGCAATAAGCATTTTCTATATAATCCAGCATACCGCGTTCGAAACACAGCTGTGGCTGATTCAGCAGCAGACCGTCTTACGTTGCCTTTTTTAATTAAATGTGATGAGTGCCGGTCGTTCAGAAAGCAACGGCAAACTACTGAATGTAAACTTGCCAAGAGATCACGAACAGCCAAAATATGGTGGGGTTGACTGCTACGTCCTGTTGTAGTATACAGACATCTTGCAACCGCCATATCACTGTTTAAAATTCCCCGCACTACCCCTCCAGTTTGCAACAGCGCCAACAACCACCACCATCATACTCAAATTCAAATTTGAAGAAGGAAGGAATTAGCGTTGATAGTTAAGACAAAGGATGAAATTTGCATCACCCCAAGTTGGAAAGGGCACTGATTCCTAAAGGGGACAACAATATTCTAAACAGAGCTTCGCCATTGGTCATGGCGTCTTAGCCCCAAACGATAAAAGAGAGGCTTTAAATATGGCGTGGAGGCCGGCGGAAGACTAAAGTGTGGAAAAAAGCGTGAAAACAGAAGACGGCCCACTGCCGGCATGGTATCCTCTACTAAACCAACCATCTTAAGATTTGCAAATCAAATAGAGGAAGAGAGACGTACCGGCCTATAAGCAGCCGGCGAACTTGAAAACGCAAAACCAAGTCTGGAGCCTGAAATCTGCTGACGTTATGTTTGAAGAAGACATTCAATTATACTGAAGGTAATGGCTACATCCAGATCTGACTTTTGAGTGAAGCACCTGGATAGGGTGATGCAGAAAACGTTTCCAAAAGCAACTACCTGCAAGAAGTTCCACTAAACATTTAGGACAGGTAACATAGAGAACTTATTCTTGTACGTGAGGGTGGAGAACTGAAGCCACTATCCTATCTGTCAGTTATAGCTTATCAGTCCTGGTTGTTACTTTAATTGCTCAAGTCCCAGTTATCACTTAAACTCGCCCAGTTTTATGTTAAAACATTCAATTAGCTAATAGATGTTTTCTCTCTCTTCATATATCATGAAGCATTAGTGATCATTGGGGCTTGAATGATTAAAAAAGAGTACTCACATCTGACTAATGTGGGTACAGCAGTCACATCTCAAAGTGGGTACAGCATCGGCATATGACTAAAGTGGGTATACCAAAATATTTGACTAAAGTAGGTACTGCATCCACATCTGACTAAAGTGGGTACAGCATCCACATCTGACTAAAGTGGGTACAGCATCCACATGAGTAAAGTGGGTACATCATCCACATATGACTAAAGTGGGTACAGCATCCACTGGACTAGTGTGTACATCATCTAACTAAAGTGAGTACAGCATCCATATATGACTTTATGTACATTATATGCATCTGACTAAAGTGGGTACAGCATCCACTGGACTAAAGTGTGTACATCATCTGACTAAAGTGAGTACAGCATCCATATATGAGTTTATGTACATCATATGCATCTGACTAAAGTGGGTACAGCATCCACTGGACTAAAGTGTGTACATCATCTGACTAAAGTGAGTACAGCATCCATATATGAGTTTATGTACAATCATATGCATCTGACTAAAGTGGGTACAGCATCCACTGGACTAAAGTGTGTACATCATCTAACTAAAGTGAGTACAGCATCCATATATGAGTTTATGTACATCATATGCATCTGACTAAAGTGGGTACAGCATCCACTGGACTAAAGTGTGTACATCATCTGACTAAAGTGAGTACAGCATCCATATATGAGTTTATGTACATCATATGCATCTGACTAAAGTGGGTACAGCATCCACTGGACTAAAGTGTGTACATCATCTAACTAAAGTGAGTACAGCATCCATATATGAGTTTATGTACATCATATGCATCTGACTAAAGTGGGTACAGCATCACTGGACTAAAGTGTGTACATCATCTGACTAAAGTGAGTACAGCATCCATATATGAGTTTATGTACATCATATGCATCTGACTAAAGTGGGTACAGCATCCACTGGACTAAAGTGTGTACATCATCTAACTAAAGTGAGTACAGCATCCATATATGAGTTTATGTACATCATATGCATCTGACTAAAGTGGGTACAGCATCCACTGGACTAAAGTGTGTACATCATCTGACTAAAGTGAGTACAGCATCCATATATGAGTTTATGTACATTATATGCATCTGACTAAAGTGGGTACAGCAGCCATATTTAACTAAGGTAGAAATAATACTGTAGATGTTTCACCAAATAAGGAACCCAGGATGCAATACACCTAGATTCCAAGGTGGTGGATCAGAAACCAAGCCTCTTTAGACAAGAGAGTAAAACTATGATGTGCAGTCTGCTTTAAAAAGCTCTCAGCAACTGAACATTGAAAAGAGTAATTCAAACAGATGCCATGCATTTCATAAGAAAAATTAGGGTTGGCTGACTTTTTCATGCCATAAAAATAACATAGCTCTAAAATATAACCAATGGGTTGGTTGGCAGCTGATACTCCATTGGGAGATGAAAAGAAGGTAAAATACGATGTTTACCAAAAACAAGTAGAAAGTAAAAAAAATTTTTTTTTTGCCTATCCTTTATAGGACATTTCAGTCAACACCAGCATCTTTCAGCTGTATGTTGATGTCTTGGCAAGTTTTACGTTCAGTAATTTGCCATTGCTTTCTGAACGACCCGCTCAATACCTCCGTAAGTAACCAGAGCGGCGTGATCTGCTGCTGAATCTCACACAGCTGTGTTTTGTACGTGGATATACAGGATTACAAACAACGTCCATAATCCCTTTGCCAGGGAGACCAGCGCCAAAATACTTAGAAGGTAAAATAGGCTGTTTACCAGAACACCAACTGAGAAATAGGTATATTGTGTGTGGGATTATGGTTGTGGTACATGGAGATGAATGCATTGTTGAGAATCTCCGAGTATGACAGACTGCAGGAGACGGATGTAGTATTATAGGTTTTCTTTTGTCCTGTACCCCCGCTGCAGCACAGGCCTTGCCATCAGCTGAACTCACACCAAGCAGTTTCTGCCATCTCCGGTACCTCATCCATGCCCCCCCCCCCCCCATTTTTCACCTGTGACTAATTCTCTTCCTCGTGTGATTTTAGATCTCCCTCTATTCCGTTCACCCTGTGGGTTCCGGTAAAAGGTCACTCTAGTTATGCTATTATACATTCTCTAACAAGTGTCCTGTCTGGCACAAGCATCCTGCCTCACCTCTTGTTTCACTGTCTAGTTCTCTACCAAACTACACATCAGTCATACCGCTGTAGTTTATTAGTAATTGTATTAGTTATTCGCGAGTCTCCATGGTGAAGCCGTTTGACTCAGGCTCCGAAGGTTGTGGGTTCGATTCCGGGCTGTCCTTTGGTTCACGAGTTAAATTTGTTGGAGACTCCTGTGGGTCGTCGCTAGAGCTATGGAGTTCGTGCTTGGTGCGACACTTTCTGCGCTGCGGAAAGAGACTGCGCCATATGGGATAAAACCCGGTGCAATGAAGTCAACCCTGTCGACTTTTAAGTGACTTATTTAAGCTGTATTCATTATTCACCATGTTTCTGATCCATATAGTAGTACTGATTTAACTTTAAGAGTTCAATAATATATTGCAGGTATCCATGTACAATGCAACCACATTTCTTTTATGAATCAAGTTAAACACACTGGTCACATCAACAATCATGACATCATTCTGGTCACATCAACAGCCATGACATCATTCTGGTCACATCAACAGCCATGACATCATTCTGGTCACATCAACAGCCATGACATCATTCTGCTCACATCTTCTGCCATGACATCATTCTGCCCACAGCAATAGTCATGACATCATTCTGCTCACAGCTACAGTCATAACATTCTTCAGAACAAATTTCTTCCTTGAACAAAACAAACTGATGCTGAGAAAACTTACTAACAATGTAATGAATTTCATATTAGAAATTAAAAAAGGGATCAGCAGATAAGTTTTCTTATTTAACAAGTTTGTTCTCCCTAATAACACAACAATATTGTTACATGACATTAAAGCACAGATAGAACTACCCCTATGAAGAAGAAAACAAAACCATCAACTGTGATTGGAAATGGTTAATTTAAATGATGAAAAACAATGGTTTATTCAAATGCAGCCATGATAAAAACATTCCTGACAAAATGTCAGATGGTCACACAGACACTGGGGAAACAAATTTAAAAAAAAAAAGAACAGTATATGCCCAGCGAGGATAATCCATATTCTCTGTCACTCTGCCATCCATTCTCTCCGACGATGCCAAACACTGGATAACCAACAAACTGACATTATGATGCTGCAGCCTCCAGTTCTCCAACAGGCTGCTCAGGCTCTTCATCATTGTAGATATTCTCAGCCTGGGGAAACCAATGGTAGATTTATAGGTCTGGTTCACACTCGTGCCGCTGAGCAAATAAGCGTGTGCCGCTGAGCAAATAAGCGGACAGATACAGACAGCAGACGACAACAGAAATATCTGGAAGCTGAGTACACTCAATTCAGTCTTCAAATGACATCACTGCAAAGCAAGTCTACCTACATATTTGATCAATGAAAAATGCTCTCTTCCTCTGAGGAGGAGGAAGGGAGAGGGAGAGAGAGAGAGAGAGAGAGAGAGAGAGAGAGAGAGAGAGAGAGAGAGAGAGAGAGAGAGAGAGAGAGAGAGAGAGAGAGAGAGAGAGAGAGAGAGAGAGAGACAGACAGACAGACAGACAGACAGAGAGACAGAGAGAGAGAGTGCACGTGTGGTGTGGGTGGTGTTGGTGGGGGGAGGGGGGGGGGAGGCTAAAGACCATTCTCCCCCTTACAATGAAAACTGTTATTGATTATATGTAATAAACATATACCTTCAGATGTCATGAAAGGTTTATCATACCAACAGTTACAGATCAAGGTTTAATATTTTTAACTCTAGGCGTTATATTTATAACTCTAGTTATTTAGATATCACCATGGGCATTGGTTTGTCCTAATATTTATATACAAGTATCCTCAGATTCTCCGGTACTTTTGCCTTAATTCACCCCAAACAAACGTCACCAGCTATATTTAGGGTCACCAGCTATATTTATCACTGACGGTGATCTCCTGAGTTCAGGTACAGTTCATGTCAGTGCGTTTCAATTGCCCCACAGTGTTTCTTTGGGCTTTGGCAACCGTTTCTGTGTGTGTGTGTGTATGTGTGTGTATCTGTCTGTCTCATCATGAGTTTTCTGGAACTGGCAGCAGCAGCATTTGTTCACGACAAGCAGAGTAGCGTTGCCTTTTCTGCAGCAGCATCATGGCATCTGACATTCTGCTAGACACTGTTCTCATAATCATGTCATCATGGTGCTATCGCTGACTGAGCGTCAGGACAGATGGGAGATGCTGACGACGACAACATTCACCATGTATGTCGGCAGGACATCCTCCCGCTGAGACAAGGCGCACATGGCTGCAAGGCCTCGCATCTCCCGTACAGACAGATCATCATCATTCTTTTTGTATGCTGCTGGTCTCAAGAGTTGACAAGCATTTCATTTGGCCAGTTACAGTTGGGGAGCGGGGGATGTCGCAGAGAGCAACTGTTGCACACTGATAAAATTGCGCACCGAGCTACGGCGCAACACAGGGTACCCCTGGATGTGATGTCATACCCTGGGATTCTGTTTGTTTGGGGTGAATTAAGGCAAAAGTACCAATTCTCCTAATATACAAGTATCATCACTGTCCTAATAAACAAGTATTCTCACACTGTCCTAATAAACAAGTATTCTCACAATGTCCTAATAAAGAGATATCATGACTGTCATAATAACCAAGTATCCTTAGATTGATTATTTGGTTGTTCCGGGACTTGAAATTTAAATATTGAGTACAACCCACTACTGGCAACGCTGATCGCATTCCACCATGAACCTAAGGCCTATCCACGTCAATATGGAAGCACTATACTCGAGTTTCGCTCTCATTTGAGCTCGTCAGTAGTGCATATCCCTGACCGGATCCAGATCAAGCCCCGGATCACACGGGTGAATCCTTAGATTGTCCTAATAAACAAGTATGCCTAGATTGCCCTAATAAACAAGTATGCCTAGATTGCCCTAATAAACAATTATGCCTAGATTGTCCTAATAAACAAGTATGCCTAGATTGCCCTAATAAACAAGTATGCCTAGATTGCCCTAATAAACAATTATGCCTAGATTGCCCTAATAAAAAAGTGTGCCTAGATTGCCCTAATAAACAAGTATGCCTAGATTGCCCTAATAAACAAGTATGCCTAGATTGTCCTAATAAACAAGTATGCCTAGATTGTCCTAATAAACAAGTATGCCTAGATTGCCCTAATAAACAATTATGCCTAGATTGTCCTAATAAACAAGTATGCCTAGATTGTCCTAATAAACAAGTATGCCTAGATTGCCCTAATAAACAATTATGCCTAGATTGTCCTAATAAACAAGTATGCCTAGATTGCCCTAATAAACAATTATGCCTAGATTGTCCTAATAAACAAGTATGCCTAGATTGCCCTAATAAACAATTATGCCTAGATTGTCCTAATAAACAAGTATGCCTAGATTGCCCTAATAAACAATTATGCCTAGATTGTCCTAATAAACAAGTATGCCTAGATTGCCCTAATAAACAATTATGCCTAGATTGTCCTAATAAACAAGTATGCCTAGATTGTCCTAATAAACAAGTATGCCTAGATTGTCCTAATAAACAAGTATGTCTAGATTGTCCTAATAAACAATTATGCCTAGATTGTCCTAATAAACAAGTATGCCTAGATTGTCCTAATAAACAAGTATGTCTAGATTGTCCTAATAAACAAGTATGCCTAGATTGTCCTAATAAACAAGTATGCCTAGATTGTCCTAATAAACAAGTATGCCTAGATTGTCCTAATAAACAAGTATGCCTAGATTGTCCTAATAAACAAGTATGCCTAGATTGTCCTAATAAACAAGTATGCCTAGATTGTCCTAATAAACAAGTATGCCTAGATTGCGCTAATAAACAAGTATGCCTAGATTGTCCTAATAAACAAGTATGCCTAGATTGTCCTAATAAACAAGTATGTCTAGATTGTCCTAATAAACAATTATGCCTAGATTGTCCTAATAAACAAGTATGCCTAGATTGCCCTAATAAACAAGTATGTCTAGATTGCCCTAATAAACAAGTATGTCTAGATTGCCCTAATAAACAAGTATGCCTAGATTGTCCTAATAAACAAGTATGCCTAGATTGTCCTAATAAACAAGTATGCCTAGATTGCCCTAATAAACAATTATGCCTAGATTGCCCTAATAAACAAGTATGCCTAGATTGCCCTAATAAACAAGTATGCCTAGATTGCCCTAATAAACAATTATGTCTAGATTGCCCTAATAAACAAGTATGTCTAGATTGCCCTAATAAACAATTATGCCTAGATTGCCCTAATAAACAAGTATGCCTAGATTGCCCTAATAAACAAGTATGCCTAGATTGCCCTAATAAACAATTATGTCTAGATTGCCCTAATAAACAAGTATGTCTAGATTGCCCTAATAAACAATTATGCCTAGATTGCCCTAATAAACAATTATGCCTAGATTGCCCTAATAAACAATTATGCCTAGATTGCCCTAATAAACAAGTATGTCTAGATTGCCCTAATAAACAAGTATGTCTAGATTGCCCTAATAAACAATTATGCCTAGATTGCCCTAATAAACAATTATGCCTAGATTGTCCTAATAAACAAGTATGTCTAGATTGTCCTAATAAACAATTATGCCTAGATTGCCCTAATAAACAATTATGCCTAGATTGTCCTAATAAACAAGAATCCTTAGATTGCCCTAATAAACAAGTATGTCTAGATTGCCCTAATAAACAAGTATGTCTAGATTGCCCTAATAAACAATTATGCCTAGATTGCCCTAATAAACAAGTATGTCTAGATTGCCCTAATAAACAATTATGCCTAGATTGCCCTAATAAACAAGTATCCCTAGATTGTCCTAATAAACAAGTATGTCTAGATTGCCCTAATAAACAAGTATGTCTAGATTGCCCTAATAAACAATTATGCCTAGATTGCCCTAATAAACAATTATGCCTAGATTGCCCTAATAAACAATTATGCCTAGATTGCCCTAATAAACAAGTATGTCTAGATTGCCCTAATAAACAATTATGCCTAGATTGCCCTAATAAACAAGTATCCCTAGATTGTCCTAATAAACAAGTATGCCTAGATTGCCCTAATAAACAAGTATGCCTAGATTGTCCTAATAAACAAGTATGCCTAGATTGTCCTAATAAACAATTATGCCTAGATTGCCCTAATAAACAAGTATGTCTAGATTGCCCTAATAAACAATTATGCCTAGATTGCCCTAATAAACAAGTATCCCTAGATTGTCCTAATAAACAAGTATGCCTAGATTGCCCTAATAAACAAGTATGCCTAGATTGTCCTAATAAACAAGTATGCCTAGATTGTCCTAATAAACAAGAATCCTTAGATTGCGCTAATAAACAAGTATCCTCAGGTTGTCCAAATAAACAAGTATCCTTATATTTTCCAAATAAACAAGCAACAGCTAAACTATATGCTGACAAACACACATCCATCTTCTTTCGTTCGCTACATACACAGATGTAAAGGTGTGTTTAGTCAAATTTAAACATTTAATGAGGCAAGTATACAAACCACTATGCCACTGTGGTATTAAATGTTAGAGCTACTTATATACAAGGACCCAGCAATATTTGCTGAGGTAACCAACTCTCTTTCTCATGGCCTCACCTTCCAAAAATTACCAACATTCAATTTGAAAAGTGTTGGGTCTACCCTAGGGCCACCTTAGTTATACAAAACTATGAAGTCTTGCCGCTGCAGAGGATTGAACCACAGACCCCTGCGAATTAGTAATCCAGTGCTTAAAACTTCACACTGCCACAGTTCAAAGGGTATTAAAACAAAAAACAAGCAAAATAAAGTGGGGGGAAAAAGTATACAACATTCTTTGCAAACAAAATTCAGGGAACCACTCACCATTTGCCAGACTTGCATAATGTTGTCCTCCGACACTGAACAGATCACCCAAGGTTCGTTGGGATTCCATGAGAAGTCCGAGATCTTGGCTGTATGACCGCCGTGAATAAACTGCAAGTAGCGTATTTTATTAAATAATTCATATGTGAAGCATTAAACATTATGTGTTCTGTGATCAGTAACAACTGGGACAAACAACTAGGACAGAAACATTTACAGTAACAACTGGGTCAAACAACCAACTAGGACATTAACATTTAAAGTAACAATCAAGACAGACACATTTACATGAACAACTAGTATAAACATTAAACAACCAGGACAGAAATATTTACAGTAACAACTGGCATAAACATCATTAAACAACCAGGACAGAAATATTTACAGTAACAACTGGCATAAACATTAAACAACCAGGACAGAAATATTTACAGTAACAACTGGCATAAACATTAAACAACCTGGACAGAAATATTTACAGTAACAACTGGCGTAATCATTAAACAACCAGGACAGAAATATTTACAGTAACAACTGATATCAACATTAAGTCACTTGGTCATAATAACTATCAGAGCAGAAAAGGTAAAAACTAGGACAGAAGCAACACAAACAGTTAATTCTTCTTCCTCTTCTGCATTCATCCAGTGTGTTTTTTCAGATGTAATTGCATGGTGCCTGTTTACTTGCACCTTTCGGCCGATACATCTGACTTCTGCGGGTGTTTGTTGACCGGTTATCCTTTCCAGGTAAAACAGCTAATTCAAAAACAAATTAACTTCTTTTGCCTGTTATCTCTCAATGGACTATAGACCCACAACCACCTCACCACCAGCTATCCCGTGTCAGAGAAAACTTTACATGTAAAATCCTACCAAACATGAGCAAGTCTACAAAGAAGCTGGCATGAGTTGGCCATTGACCTATGTTCCACTGGGAGATGAAAAGCAGAAGGAGGAGGAGGAAATTTTAAACAGCTGTAAACATCTGACCTTTGTTTAAGCAACAATGGATTATTATGGATATGCACATCCTTGGATACTTACTAATAGTTCTGGTGGACCATCTTCTGCATCTTCAGGTAACTGTTCCTCTCCTATTTTGCTGAAGGACAAAGTAAATGATTGTATCCATAATTATAACAAGCCATACATGCAATGAGAACACTGATAAAACATGGTAGTATTCCTTATCAAATAGACTTAACACTGTAATAGCTCACATCAGCTGCTATAATCACAACTGACGGTGGGTTGCAATACATGTCCAGCAATCTGTCTCTCACCAAGTTTTTCAGCCCATTTCTTAATGTTATTCTTCCATTTCTTCTTCTTCTGCATTCATCCGGATTTTTTTTTCGGATGTGACTGCGTTGTGCCTGTTTACAGCAGAGCTGCGTTCTTGCGCCGTTAGGCCAACACATCCGACTTCTGCGAGCATTTGTTGACCGGGTTAACCTTCCCGGGGGTTTCTTAGGACGTTTGAATCTCACTGTTGTGGTGTTATCCCCCATCCTAGCTGGCCCATATAGAACAGCCACTCCCCCGATGTGTCTCCACCTTGACGTGGTGGGGGAGCTTGCGTGTCCCATCGACCCCATTTGCTTGCCGATGGATGAAAAACTACATATCGGACAGCTTATGGGATAGGGACCAGACCAAGAGAGACAACCTGCTGCTCTGCAGGTTAGACAGGATAGCAGTCAAAAATTTAAATCAGGCGCACGAAAGCAAAAGATTTGGTCCGGACAATACTCTAAGGCTCTCTGTCGAGGGTTGAGGCTGAACGCCTCTAAGCCACAAACCCTCGGATCTGAGAGCCGGGCCCATACCCACCCTCCGAAAAATAGAGGTGAGATACTGTGCAAGCTACATGCCCAGTCCTGATACTTGTTCGAAGGCTCTCAGCTGGGGGATATGAGGGATTCCCGGAAGAGAGGGCCTGGCCGTTTCTCGCTCACTGCTGCACGGAGGTAAGGTGCTGAGCCGGCAGCACATGTAGCCTACCTCTTGAGCGAGTACAAAAAAGTCAGAGAAGTGCCCCAGTCGAATGGAATGGTTACTTAAACTGTCTGTATCTAACTCATAGAGAGTGTAGACAAAAGTGGAAAAAACGTCTCAATAACACGAAATGGAACGCACGGCTAGCGAACCCATTGCGTGGTCCGAAGTCAAAAGCAAAGCTTACCGAGTGGATGACGCCCACAGTCTGACCGATCCTGGTGTGTGCTTGAGCAGCCAGTGGCAACCGAGATGCCCAACACACGGAAGTGAGGAACTAAAGCAGCCATGAGCAGGACGTGGCAACTCCTCGGGTGAGCCCAGTCTCAGAGCAATATGTGCCGGCTCTGCAAGTATGGAAGCCTCCTTGGATAGCGAGAGAATGCCCATGATCTGCCCCTGCCTTCCCTTGAGGGTTGACCATGAT
The DNA here is from genome assembly GCA_014155875.1 of Cepaea nemoralis. NCBI lineage: Eukaryota > Metazoa > Mollusca > Gastropoda > Stylommatophora > Helicidae > Cepaea > Cepaea nemoralis. The sequence continues at coordinate 49,119 of JACEFZ010025191.1, read as the reverse complement.
GTCGTTGACCGTTCTATCCTGACCAGCTGAGATGTGGGCGGCATCACAACAATAAGTCTAACGTGCCTCGAAACCCGAGGAAGGCTAACCTCATTAAAAAATGCCCGCCGAAGCCGGAAGTGCTGGCCTACGGGTGGCAAAATAAAAACTGGCACTACGCATTTACGTCCGAGTGAAATGTCTCGCCCGAATGTCTCTCGTGCTAGGAACAGCTCTGACTACCTAGTTTCCGAATGCCGCTCTTGCTCGGAACAGTTCTGACTAGGTAGTTTTCCGAATGTCCGCCGTGCCTGGAACAGCTCTGAAGGGCGCAAGGACAAGCACATGTCCGAAAACTCGCTGAGTGGATACCATCTGCAGACTTGTCTGGTTTGTGCAGGAACGGCCCGGGGCGAACGAAATGCCCAATATATTGAAGTGAGGAATCAAAGCAGCCATGAGCAGGACGTGACGATTCCCTCGGTAAGCCCAGCATCAGGGCGCCATGTGTCGGCCCTGCAACCATGGAAGCAACCTTGGATGGCGGAAAATGCTATGGACTGTCCCTGCCTTCCTTTGAGGGATGACCGTTGTCTTCGACCGTTCCAACTTGACCAGCGGTGTAGCAGATGGCACCGCAAAAGTGAGTCTCTCCCAGGAATGCTACCTGGTCAAAAAAGCACGCTAAAGTCGATGTGTTGGCCTACGAGTTTCGGCCCAAGGGCGCATAACAGACACACCGCAATTACATCTGAAAAAACACTCCGGATGAACGAAAAGAAGAATAACAGCCAAAGACATCCTGGTCAACCCTCAAGGGAAGGCAGGGGCAGACCATGGGCATTCCCCGCCATCCAAGGAGGCTTCCATACTTGCAGAGCCATCACACAGCGCTCTGGTACTGGGCTCACCCAAGGAATCGTCACGTCCTGCACATGGCTGCTTAGCCTCACTTCCGTATATTGGGCCTTCCGTTCACCATAGGCTGTTCCTCCAGAAACCAGAAGAATGCAGTCTGCAGATGACATCCACAGTGAGCTTTCGATTCAGACTTTCCACATAATGGATTTGCTATCCAAGCAATATTCCATTTCGTGCCACTAGGACACTTTTTCCACCTTTTATGAAGCCCACATAGTGAGCTTTCGATTCTGACTTTTCACGTAATGGATTTGCTATCCAAGCAATATTCCATTTCGTGTCACTAGGACACTTTTTCCACCTTTTATGAAGCCCACACAGTGAGCTTTTGATTCGGACTTTCCAGCTAATGGATTTGCTATCCAAGCAATATTCCATTTCATGCCTCTGGGACGCTTTTGTAACCGACATACCTGTGGTATCTTCTTCTTCTTCTTTGTTCATCCGGAGTTTTTTTCCGGACGTGATTGCGTTGTGCCTGTTTACAGCAGAGCTGCGTTCTTGCGCCATTAGGCCGACACATCCGACTTCTGCGGGCATTTGTTGACCGGGTTAACCTTCCCGGGGATACCTGTGGTATGAAGTGTGGCAGTCTAAATACATCTTCATGCACCTTTAGATGTCAACCTGAATGTAGTTGTTAAAGTAAGCTGTAGTCAACTTGAGCTGGTTGATATCTCCATAGAGCTTGTCCTCAAATGAAGCAGGCGTGGGCCAAAATATCTTTCTCTGTTCTGCATATATTGGGCACTCCTGCAGCAAATGTTTAGCTGTCATTTTACCAGTTCCACAATTACATTCATCGGTATCTCTTATCTTTAGTTTATTGAACAAGTGGTGTTTCAGACTGTTATGTCCTGTGCGGAGTCTGAAGATTGCTACTTGTTCTCTTCGGTCGAGTTTGTAATCCTTCTGGTGGCCTGGATGCTCTGATTCCCATATTCTTCCATTTAAAATGTCTTGCTTCTACATGTCTGTTTCTTCTTTCCCTGTAGAAAGACTTTCTGGCGTTTTTCATTACCTTTCCTGCATTGATGTTGACTAGATACTGGAAAAGAATGCAGCTGCTTTATTCCCCATTTAACCTCAAACCAGTTGTTTCACCGACTACTCTGACAGCTGCTTGATTAAGATAGCATTATCACGTGCCTTGCCGATGAGCGTAGGTAATCAAGCTTCTCTACATCTTGCAATCTCAAACAACATGTATCAATTGGTCACATTATGTACTTGTTTCTATGTTCTCGTGTGGCCAAAAATGGTGACTGCCTCTTTCTGATATTTGTGATAAGTTGTCTTTGTGTCTTGGGCTCTTTCAAAACATTCAATTACTCATTTTGGCTGTCCAATGAATTTTCAGCATTCTCCTGTAAAACCACATTTCTGATACTCCTACAGCTTTCTTACAAATAGCCAAGTGTAAAAATTGGTTCCATGTACCATGCAAGAAATTTTGTTCTCGTCTCCTATGACAAAGTATTAGATGTTTGTTTAGTTTGTTTTGTTTAGTCGACGGATCAACATCACGGCACACGAGCATAACCCATAAGTGCTCCGTTCTACTCCTAACTCAAACCTGAGTCTGGAGAATCTCAGCTCAGTGCACGAACTCTGTAGCATCGACGAGGATCCTGAAATGCTTTGGGTAGATTTTTAACTAAAAATTTTGCCCGGGCAGCGCCCTTAGGCTACTCTTTTTTGATTGCCATCTGCCAAGGGATTTTTTATGTTCGCAACAATACACACGGGCGTCTGATCTCACTACCCAGAGACTAGGGGAAATTTTTTTACTAGAAGTCCACATGAAAAAAATCACGGTCCTCACCAGGGCTATAACCCGTGACCTCCAGCACTCTCGGCAGACACCATACCTCGAGACCACTCAGTCCCCCAAACAAGATAAGATGTATAAGATGTTCATTTTATAAAATGCTGTAGTGGTGATAGGTGTGTGAAATGCCCGTTGCATTGACAGGCAAGTGAAATGGCCATAGTGTTATGTGAGTGAAATGGCCAAAGTGCTGATTCATTCATTCATTCACTAGCATGTCCTCTGCAGAACCTCGCTCCCATAACCTTCTGGAAAACCTCTTGTTTTTAAGCAAGATGTCCCGCATCCTATAGGGGAGTGAAATGACCATAGTATTGGCAGATGAGTGAAATACCTGTAATGCTGATCTTTTTCTTCTCTCCCTCCATTTACCTCAGTGACGTGTTGGGGGTGGGGGAGGGGAGAGATGTAAAAATCTTGTTTGCTGTTTTTTTTAATGCTCTTTGTAAGTTAGTATTCATTTCATTTCTCTAAGGTTGTTCTTGACACCATCACTCCGTCTTTTACATGGTCTTCTACTTGCTCTGTAACCACAAGTGGCCCTCTGTGGCAGATGATACCAGGGCATGTTTGTGAGGTGGCCAAACTATTTAATCTATTGTTATTTAATGAAGTGCATGACTGGTTTCAGACGTAATCTAATTTCCTCATTTCTAATTCTTCTTCTTCTTCTGCGTGCATCCGGAGTTTGTTTTTTTCTGGACGTGATTGTGCCTGTTTACAGCAGAGCTGCGTTCTTGCACCGTTAGGCCGACACATCCGACTTCTGCGGGCATTTGTTGACCGGGTTAACCTTCCCGGTTTTCTAATACTATCTCTCATGGTTACTTCTGCAGCTCTACTAAGGCATCTCATCTCTGTTATTATTTTGCGCTCATTAGTTAGTTACAATGTTGATAGGTGAGTGAAATTACCAGTGTTTTTAGGTGAGCAAAATGACCATTGTATTGAAAGCAAGTGAAATTACTACTATGTTACACTGCCTCGTTTACAAAACCCAAGAATATTGACCCAAACACAAAGTTGAAATTACCTAAACATAAAATTAATTTAACAAATTATACAATCAATTTTAATCTATCAAGCAATATACAAATGGCACGATGGAATTAAATTATTAAACATTTGATTGTATAAGAACAGAGCATTATTAGAAATCTTACCTTAGATCCCAGACATGAAGTCGCCTGTCTGTTCCACTGGAGGCAAGGATTGTTTCATTGTGTGGTGACCACTGGACCTACAGTTGTTGGACAAAGTCATTCAGCATATTAGAGAATGAAAGCTACGAGAATTAAATCTAGCCTAGCTAAAAAAAGTCACCTAGCAATGTAATTTCTCCTTCCTTGTTTGCCCTGACAAGGTAAATGATTGCACTGTATCAATTTACAGTGCCTGTATATTCCATTTCAGAACAACATTTTTGGGGTTTGCCTTACGTCTTTGATGTCTACTCTCTAGGGTCAGACTAGGGATTTTCTTGGGTTTGTGTTGTACACTTGTGTCCAGGTGGTGGCGTAAGGTCATGGCCAGACTACGATGATGTATGATTTAGAAGGTGGCGTATGGTCACAGCCAGACTACAGTGATGTATGATTTAGGAGGTGGAGTAAGGTCATGGCCAGACTACATTGACCACAGCATGGAGGTGCAGCAGACTCTTGATCAGCTTTGGCTCACTGACACCGAAGCACAACAGCCAAGTTATGAGTTATTGTCCAATCTTTTGTTCCTTTCTTGGGGTTAGAACTTGTTATGGCCTAGTTTGGGGATAGGTCAGAAAGTATAAATGAACAACCCACAAACTACTGCATAGTTATATCCTGCCCTTTGGGTATGTCAGAACCTATGAGTAGTCAGCTTGCTATGACGACTGCATCAATCTCTTGTCTCTGGATCCATGTGCAGCAACAAGAGGACAGCTGAGTGATGCAGGTAATAAATCTTCATCCCCCAACAACATAAAATTACAACGGAGTAAGTAAAGGACCCTTTTACATGCCTTAAGGGTGCATTCGATACATGGTGATAGACCATATTTTATAGACCAATCAGCACTCAGTGGTGATGTGGTCAGTTATCATGCAACTACCTTTACGTCCCAAGGCAAAGTCTTTACATTTCCAGGTACTCATTTTAGGCAGGGCCAACCTGGGAACTCAGGTTATTTTTATTTTAAAGTCCCAAGCTCATTCAAACAGACAGCCAAATATTTAACTTATTCTGATGTATGGATGAGAAACATGGAGAACGACTAAAACAATTACGAATAATCTACTTAGGGGCAGAACGAGACAGATTCCAAATCAAGATGTGAGGAAAAGACACTAGTGCTGGACTGGACACACACTGAGAAAACCTGATAATTGTACAACTAGAAATTCCTTCTTCTGAATGCAAACCTAAAATATGCATGAAGTAGAGAATTCGAGACAAAGATAAATAATGGGGGGGGGAGAGAAAGAAGAGATTTTTTAGGGTTTCCAGGGGAAACTACTAACTTACTAATGTAAGTAGACTCGCAAATCATGTTTTATGTAGACGTCTAGACTTGTTCTAGTATGTGTTATTAAATTTAGCTTCCATTTTTATGTATACTGTATGTGGGGGAGGGGGCGAGAGAGATTTATAGAGGAAATATGTTAATAAATGTTTGCATATCCTTTACAGAACATCGCTGTCAACATCATCTTTCAGCTGATTGTTGATTTCTTGGCAAGATTACGCTCAGTAGTTTGCCATTGCTTTCTGAGCGGCCGGCTCACATACCCCGTAAGTTACTAACGCGATTCGAACCACTGCTGATTCTCACAGTCGTCACGTTACTTATGAGAGTATACGAGATTAGAGGAAATATGAAAAGGGGGGGGGGGGGGGGGGGGGGAGAAATGACATTCTGAACATATGGTAAAGGGGTGCATATGCCAAGACAGGTTGAGAACCACTGCTGTAGGAGATGGCAAAAGATAGGATGGCTTGCATAAAATTCAGGACCTATGCTGCTTTGGGAAATAAAGGGTAGAAGAACTCCATTACATAATCTGAAAGAAAACTGGAAGTCATGATTGAAACTTCTGTTCCATACCAGAAAGAATGGCCTTTGAATGAATGCCTGTCGATGAATATTTCTTCTCACCAGTAAGGATCTTGAGTTAACCAGCCCCCTGGAATGAATACTGGGTAACTCAAATGTTCTGGAAATTGTTTGGAATGCAAAGGCAGTGAAGGAGGAAGTTTGTTATCTTACCTAATTAATCATGACTTAGTGTATGTGAAGACTTGACAGCATTTGCCAGGATATTACCATACAACAAACACGCTGCAACTGGTGTACTAACTCATCCTGGCAGTAGAATACATGACACTCATGAGTATGATGACTTACCTGGAAAAATCTCATCTTTGTGTGACTCAAAAGAATGGAGTTTCAACTTCAGATTCCGTAGATCCCATAATGCAACCGTCTGAAAGTAGTCACATTAGGATAAAAGGTTTACACTGTTCCATTATTAATATTTTACAACATGATAATGATGATGATGACCAGATCCCACTTGTTCCCTATACACCAGTTGTGAGAAAATACATGAGAAGTTTGCAGCTCTTCTTCGAAGCTCGTTTGTAGCGAGTGCACCACACCGAGTCATGCACCTCAAAGGTCAGTGTCAGACTGCGGCATGCATTTGTTAGGTTTTTTCCCCTTAGACCAGGGGTAGGGAACATACATCCCTTGGGTCATAAAAAGCACACAAAATCATTTGGTCTGGCCCTATCAACAATGTGATGTCAACGGTTGTGTTATGCATAAATTTTGTCAAATGCAGAGGGTTTGGTTTAACCCTTTAACGGGCATAGCGCCTGATAGCGTTCGATGTGTTAAACGGGCATAGCGCCCAATCGCGTCTTTGACGACTAGTTGTTTTAAAAATGCGATCTCGCGAATTTTCGAGACTTCCTGTTCCTTCTACCAGTCTTGCTGATAGAGTGAAAGCGTGGGTAACGTTTGCAAGTGTTTTCGTTAAATTTGATCAGATAGTTCATTAGTTTTCGGGGTTTTTGTGCGTTGTTATTCAAAATGGAATTCCTCAATTCTTCAAGCGATAGCGGCGATTTTGATGGGTTCTATTTAAGTGACATTGAAATGCACGAAAATGACGACGAATCGGAACTGGATCTCAGTGATATTAGCGTGTGCAGCGTGCACACTTCAGATCTTTCGGACTTTGAAGAAAGTGAATCTGATTCAGAAAATGTCGCTGAAGAAAGTCGGGCGGGGCCGTCTCGCGACGCAAACGGTTGGAGCAACACAACAACAACATTGAATATCGAAGAATTTAGTGAAGAAACTGGCGTCAACTTAACAACTGACGATCGTTCTCAGCATGCATTCTTTCTTCAACTCTTTGAGGAGCAAACGTTTCAAATGATTGCCGATCAAACAAATGTGTATGCTAGGCAAAAGATCGAACAAATAGATGATCGAGGCTGGTTCCAACAAACGCAACCGAAATGCAGGCCTATTTTGGTCTGCTCATATTATTGGGGATCCACAACTGGTCTACAGATGATATGTTGGGAGTGCCAGGTGTGAAGAATGTGGTGCCTCTCAAGAGATTCAAGAAGCTGGAGCAGTATTTACATGTGGCTGATAACAATACAGCTGACGGCAGTGACCGCCTCCACAAAATTCGGCCTCTCATCGATATGGCTAATAGGACGTTCTTACAACATTACAACCCTGTGATGTGTGCCAAGTGAACTACTGTAGGGACACTTGTTTTCCCCAGCATCTTGGAGGCCAGTGAGCAGTTGGCAGTGTTTGTACATAGTGTATATATGACTGACACTCACAAATAATGTGTAATATTTTGTAAATATTTGTGTTCATATGTGGATTATACCAACAAGACTGGATTATTCATATGACATGTGAGTACAGTTATTAATCTGCATGCATTTCTTTTCATTTTGCTCTTTATTTCACTAAAATCCATTCACTAACAACTTAGTTATGATCTTTTTACTAACATCACCTAAAATCTGACTAAAACCCTCAAAAATCTTGCCCGTTTAGAGTTATAAATGGGAAAAACCTGTGCCCTGTAAAGGGTTAACAGCCATCAATTTCAGGAGTTGCTATATGACCTTGACTCTGAATATAGTGATTTTTATCACTGAATTGTCATGGCTGAATCACAGAAATGTGCCCATTCAAGCACTTCAGGGATAAGAAGGGATAACCTTTCTGGAAGCTCAATGACAGCAAATGACTGAGGGATCCAGTGTTCATGATGGACATTACCAAGTACAACTTAGAGCTGGACGTCAAGCTGCAGGGTCCCAACCAGTTTCTCAGATCTCTACTTTAAATATGCATCTGTGTTCGGAAAAAGTTACTGCAAAGAGTCGACTGACTGGTGCAAACCTGGAAAAGCAGATGCGAGTAGAAACAACACCAGCTAACGTAACAAGCCTCACCAAAGAGAAGCAATTCCAGCCATCACATTAGGGGTGAGTTAATTATATGTTTGACCGAATATAGCAAGCTATTTTTAACACTGATATTTTGTATGGCCAGAAAATGCTGTTATAAATATCCAAATGGCCCATGGCAGAGAAAAGGTTACCCACCTCTGATCTAGACAGATTCCATGGAAGGCAGCAGGCTCTATCTACCCCCAGGTAGGTTTTCTTTCTTAACAATTCTGCCGGGGCATTAGCCATAGTCTACTCTTTGTGATTTCCAACTGCCAGGGAGGGTTTTTAATTTGCACAACTCGTACACAGAGCCTCATTTTTTTTTTACTTATCCAAGAAGGCTAGGTAACTTATCTCACTACCTAAGAGATCAGGGGACATGTTGGATCATTAGATACCAGTTCTTGGGAAAATTCCTAGCCGTGTGCTAAGATTGCACTCAGCACCTTCATTTACTATATGCTATAAGCTTTAAGCAGATTTACTTGTTAACTTGAGTATACTATTTTTTTTAACTAGTATATTTTGTTCATGATGTAAGGGAGATAACAACAAATGATGAAAATATAACGGTCACATTAAAAAATGTTACTTCAGCTCAACCAAATATTAAAACTCCTACACAAATAAAAGTTACAGACTTTAAATTACATTATTCTCCATGCTGTACAATAAACATAACTCTCAAAACAATTCAACACCACTATACAAAATGTATTTCTTTTTTAAGAATTCAAAATTCCACAATTAAAACATTCCACAACTAAAGCATATCCAGGCGAACCTTCTGGCCTAGAGAGACAACTGTGGAAGATAAACTCTACAGGCCGCTGAGTGAGCTAAAAAAAGACTGTTAGATTCAAACAAGAGACAACATTGCAGTTATAGTCATATTTCAGGTGAATGAAAGAAGAGAAAAACATTTCTCTTCACAATTCTTAGCATTCATAGTTGTGGTGGAAGGGCGACTAGTGCCTCACTTACCAACAGTGGTTTAGCAGGCTTTCATTCTCACTAGTGGCAGGACTTGAACTGATCATAACAGCTATAGTTACAGGATCAATCCAGCCTCATAAAAAATTGGATGCTGGATGATTTTCAGCCATTTATGGGTTGAAAATTAAAAAGGCAAGCGAACAGCTGCTTTTTAGGTAGCATTTCCAAATTAGAAAAGCTAGCCACAAAATGTTTATAGCAAGTGGGATTCTGGGTCCTTGCCGGTGCTATGGAATTCATGCTCTGTGCTAAGATTCTCCTTGTGTGATCTATAGGATGAGACTGAACCACTTATGGAGATATTCTTGTGCAATGAAAGTGATCCTTTACAAGCCAAACCAAGGGTGTAAAACAAAGGAAGTCAGCTGGTCACCATAGTTATTATATACCACCACCTACATATGTGAATGCCCAACACTTCACAAGCCTATAGCAGTAGGTGCTATAGTCATGGAGTTTACTTTTGTGTGAACAGTATTCACATGCAAGCTTACCTTATCTGCGGATCCTGTGGCCAGAATGAACTCACTATATGGGTTGAAAGACAGGCAGTTCACTTCTGCAGCATGAGCATCTACTGTGTGGCTTGGTTTGTTGGTATTGTTTGACCGAGTGTCCCAGCTTGAAAAATCAACAACACAGATTAGGATTAGGTGCACACAGTACATGCAGCTGTAGTGGCATTGTAGTTCAGAGTGCTTGCCTACTGAGACAGCATGACGGCGTATAAACAATTAACAGGATCAAGGGGCCGTCTGAGGTAGAGATGGTATCAGAGACTAGAGCTGGGGCAAGGTCCAATCCCTAGCAGTGGTGTTGTAGTTAGTGTTTCTTCATAAACATTTTTTATCTTTCCATGGTGTTCATTCTTTTATAAGCCACATTACTATAGCTTCTAGTCTGATACCACTAATTCCTCACTAACCTGTTAACTCTCAATGATTCACTTCTATACATTAGAACTGGATCTTAAGAACTTTTTCTTAAACTGACTGACAAAGATATATTGCAAAGAATATTCATCTTGTGAAATGTTTTTGTCTGGGCTATTCTACATTTATCTTCTTTAATATGTCTTCCATCTGCTGTTATCAAAGAATGCAAATAATTAATGCTGCACAAATCAACAGATACTACACCCACTCAATGAAATAATATATAAATTCTAAAATATCAATACTTCTCCTTATGTATTTACAAAAGCTAATACACCCATTCTTCAACTACATAACATAAAATCTAAAATAATGATACATTTCCTTATATACTTACAACAGCTATAAAATCTAAAATAATGATACATTTCCTTATATACTTACAACAGCTGCACACATTCATCAACTATGCAACATAAAATCTAAAAGATGATAAATTTTCTTATATACTTAAAAATCTGCACCCAAGCATCAACTAAATAATATATAATCCCAGGGAAAGTTAACCCGGTCAACAAACTCCAGCAGAAGTCGGATGTATCGGCCTAAAGGCGCAGTAACGCAGCTCACTGTAAACAGGCCCAACGCAATCACATTCGGAAAAAAGACTCCAGATGAACGCAGGAAAAGAAGAAGATATATAATCTAAAATACCAGAAATACTAATGTAATAAAAGACTAAAATATAATGTTAATTTCCTACTCACATCATAAGCTTCTGATCATCTGCCACAGATCCAAATAAACTTTCGTGAAGTAAGTGCCAAGCCACATCCTAGAAATATAGTGTTGGTCATCCTTTAATTGCTTAAAACAACACAAAGGGCTAAAGAGTACGTTTCTTTAAGTACTATTAAGGAACACTTTTAAAAAATTAAAGCAGGTAATTGTGGAAAATAGCACTTTTGGGGGAAAACATGAATCATTGTTGGGGACAAACATGGATCATTGCTGGGGAAAAGTACACAGAGCATTCTTGGGAGAAAACACATGGATCATTGTTGGAAAGGGGTGGAGCGACATGGATAATGTCTGAAGGAGTTGGTGCGACATGGATCATTGCTGGGGGGAAAAAAACATTGTGGCGATGATGGTGGGGTGGGGGTGTGGGTAAAATAAGCATACTGATAAAAGCAATTAGAAATATAATATTAATCTTAACTGAAAGAAGTAACTGTCTGGAAGAGGCTGATGATACTATAACATATACAACTAGAAGAAAGAGAGAAACAGCATTCTTTAGTCATGTGATGAGAAGAGAGGCATTGGAGAATATCACGACAGAAGCAGACCAAGGGAAATTATGCTGGATGGACAGACGGTGGCATGAAGGAATATCATCAGCAGTTGATCCATAGTACCAAGGACCGAGATCGGTGAAAAAACAATTCCCCCACCAGCTGATGATCACAATGATGACAAGCAGCAACCAAACCTTCCTGGAGCTGAATTACTTCTTTCTTGTTCTCTCTAAATTGTTTTCAATGTTCAGTATAGTTCAGATTATCATCACTGCACTCCAGACATGTCCAGGCTTGCTCTCATCTCCTCTATAGCAAATCTGTCAATGTACAGTGACTAACTGTGCCAGTACGTTGATAATTTTAGCATCAAGGATCTTGGCTTGTGTGCACAAACTCCATATAGACTGGCCAAGAATCTATGGCCACACTGACGACTGACTAACCTGCAGTTACAGCTTGGGTACATATACGCAATTTGAGCTTAATTGTCTCTTTGAAATACCTTTCTTAGATCGCCAACATCTGGAAAACTTCAACAATTATCACATCTTGTTCCTCTTGTACCATGCAGTGTCGAGGTGAAGCATAAATAGCGAGAGTGTACCCATTTATTGGCTTCATATATTGAGAATCCCATGGACTCTGTTACATTCTTCGTCAATTGTTTACATGGTCGGCCTCCTCTTCTGGTTCCATTTGGTCTGTACATCATTGTTGTTATGGTGTACCTTAACATAGACCAGCAACAAGCAGCATGCCATCTTGTTCCAATGAAAATCCATTTTTGTTTTCAATATACAAATCAACAAATTCAAATGATAGGGCAAATTGTGTATTAAGACACAAGCAATTAGAAACAAATTACTTATTCTTCTAGGTGGTAAACAAGTAGATACAGCATACCAACCTCTACTACAGAAGTATGTCCTGTGAAAACTGTCATGGCATCAACAACTCGTTCTTGTCTCTGAGTTGCGTTCACATCCCACAAACAAATTGTCTGGGTAAAATACAAACAATTAATTATATGGCATTTCCAAATTCATTATACAAGAAACAAGTCATGTGCCCAATAAACAAAATAGCCAAATCTACAAACAACAAACCAAACATTCGAGATTTCAGAAATCAAGATAAATTTTCTAACATAACTAACACTAGTTAAAATTACTTTTTTAACAAAACCAAGATAATTTTCAAACACTAGTTAAAATTACTTCTTTAACAAAACCAAGATATTTTTTTTAACAACACTAGTTAACATTACCTCTTTAACAAAACCAAGATAATTGTTTAAAATAACTAACGTTAGTTAACATTACTTCTTTGACAAAACCAAGACTTACATGGTCATCTGATGCACTGAGTAGGTGTCCACTTAAATTTGGATTCCAGGACAAACCATATCTGTTAGAATTTCAAGCATTGTTTAGAAATATGCAACTGATTCAATCTTCAAATAATCACAAATGAGGCGTGGTGTTTTCTATCACTGACACTTGGGAAAGTCAAAAAGAAAGAAGATATTTGGATCTTTATTCATTTGTATGGAAACCTGTCTTCTGTCATATATCCACATAAGGTCACATGGCTGAATGAATAAGAATGTGCTTTCTTGAAACAACCTGAGTGCTGATGCCTGAGGTAAGGGGTTCAGCCCTTACACCAGACAGTTGGACTAAAATGTTGACTTCTAGTCCTTGACATAATTTACAAGTACCTCTGAAGTTGAACTGCGTTCGCCTGATGGTGGGACACTGATAATAGGGAAAGCTAATCCACATGCAAAATTTAGCTGAGTGCTACTAGAGGTAGTGTGTATGGATTACGCTTGAGTTCAAAAGAAAAATATCCATATCATGTAGCACTTGAATTATGATGATCAAATGGCCTGTACCTAACTGGCAGACAATCTTGTAGCTTACAAGACCCCCATAGATGTGGCAGAAACCAGAAATGCCAAGCTGACTTCTGAGCAGGTTACAAAGGAACTGAGGTTTTATGAACAACATTGGTGCAAGTTACTCAAAACACAGTGAGTCTGCAATGTCAGAAAACCGTTACAACTATTTAGATATTTATGTTAATGCCAGGATAATACATTATTGCGCATTGGCTAAAATAGTAAACAGCTGACACTCTAGCTAAAATATATATATATATAAATAAATATGCAGATGTTTATGTAACGTGTCAGTGATGCTAAGAAACTTTCTTCTAACACGCGTCTGAAGGTGTACGAAGAAGAAGAAATAAAGACAGATGAATAATATGGGGAGGACTTGGAAGGAGCTGCAGGACATAGAAATAGATGGGAAGACTGAAGTTAGGCTGTTGAAGGCTTGGGCTTCATTTGAGAGACAAAAGGCTGAAGTAGGAGAATCTGATTTAGCTTCATCCTAATCAGTTTTTTTATTTTCAGTCCTTAGAATAATAATATCAGGGCAGCAATATGCATGCCGATCTCCTTGGCCAAAGGCTTGCAAACGCGGTTCGTGAGCCACTGACCAGGCGTTCGAAACGCAGCCGTGACTGATTTGTGCAGCAGACCATGTCACATTGTGTTATAACGTGTTGGTATGGGAGCCGGTCAGTTCAGAAAGCAATGGCAAGCTACAGAACGTGAAAACTTGCCTAGTACATCAACAGCAGCTGAACAATGCTGATGTTGACTGCAACGTCCTGCAAGGGATATGCAACATTTAAAAAAACACACACACACACATGAAACAAAGTGCAATAAAAATCATAAACCGTACCCTTCCTTCTGGTGGCCTTTCAAGCGAAGCTCTGGGATACATTCTCCACTGGGATCTAAATGCAGATGTAAACAATTTAAATGATATAAACAGTGTGACACACCTGTATCATTTTACAGCAAAAACTATATATGCAACTCAAATAAGACACAAATGAATGGAGAAAACGAAGATGTAGTTTCTGCGACAAATGCTGAGAATACCTTGGACTGCTAGAGTAACTAACAATGGTTGCCCCAAAGAGGCTAATGAAAGTAAATCATTATTTGAAACTAAGAAAGAGGCAAATGGATATCTTCGGTTATACAATGAGAAGGAAGGCATTGAAAAAAAAACATCCTGACATCTGACTAATAAGTGACAGAAGAAGCAGAGGCAGACCAAGAGAAATGATCTTGGATGGTTTCAGACCGGGAAGGTTAACCCGGTCAACACATGCCCGCAGAAGTCGGATGTGTCGGCCTAACGGCGCAAGAACGCAGCTCTGCTGTAAACAGGCACAACGCAGTCACATCAGGAAAAAAAATCCGGATGAACACAGAAGAAGATGAAGAAGATGGTTTCAGATGGTGATATGGAGGATAACATCATATTGATCCAGAACACAGAGGGCATTGTGGTTTGCTGCTGCAAACACGTCCGTTCCTATCTGAATTTCCACAACGTATATCTTGTTGTCAAGTTCCCGTTGTCCGGTAAACGTGGCCGTGACGTCTTCATGGTCGTGCGCTGTCCACTGCAGTTCGCCTTGCGTTTATCCTTGGTTCCATGCAAGGTGTGCTTCTTTTCTGGGTAGCTATATGGCAACTAGCAAAATGAATTATGATAGAGGAAGAAGTAGAGGCCTCTGGAACTCTAAGTGTACATACTGTACTCTGCAACATTCTCTGAGGGAGATGAAGTAAATATGGAATGTCTCGAGTGTTGTGACGAGATGAAAATTTCTGATCATTTACATTATGCAAAAATCTATATTGCTATCACAAACCTAGATGCACTAAGTCAGAGCAGACAGAGATTGTGCGAGTGTGTAAAAAAATAATAGCGGACAGAAAATATGAGAATGTAAACAAAATAGCAGTGAATATGGGTGCCTAAACAAAATGGAAGGATATGCATAAACAATATATCATAATGAGGATATGTGAACATGTAAACAAATGCCAGACCAGATATGTGAGTGTCCAACAGATAGACAGATGTGAGTGTGTAAACAATATATTAGACAGGTTCGAAACACAGCAATGCTGGTTTTTTCAAAAAAGGTATAGGAGCCGGTGCTCAGAAATCAATGGCAAACTACTGAACATAACATTTGCCCAGGAATCATGAACAGCGAAAATGCTGGGGTTGACTGCTACGTCCTGTGAAGGACATGCAACTTAATTTAATATGTCAGCACAAGGAAAATAACTACAGAGAACTAAATAAACCTGGCTTCTAGAGCAAGTATTTTAATATGTTCAGAAAATTACTCTACATACTAACTGTGCATACAACAAACCAGCTGACAAGTGTACTCTACCTGGCTTAGATGGGTGCTTTGTGTAATCAAACACTAGAACATCACTAGAGGGCGTTTTCGTTGCAATAATGCAGGGGTTCTGTGGCATGTAACGAGCTCTGTTCACCTCCCCTTCATGGTTGATTTTGATCTCAATTTCAATTTTGCCACTAACTGATCCAAATCCGCCAAATTCTGAAACAGACCAGCAAATATTTTGTGAACAAGCATTATAGCATAAAGTGAAAACACAGACCCTCTTGTCAATAACACCATGGCACCAAAAGAAGGAGCGATAGTACAGTGGCTAGCATACTCACCTACCAGTCCAATGGTTCTGGGTTCAAATACCTCCCTTACTGTAGGAATTATTTTTTTACAGGCCACATGGCTCTGGGATCAATATAGCCTTACAAAAATAGGTACAAGATGTAATTCATATGCTGAGCGACATCATACACACCACATCACCCTGATCTTTTTAAAAAAAACTGGACATAGCACAATGTAACTCAATCTGTCACATGACATGGAACAGGGTCTTGAACTTGGCAGTTGGTGTAAGTGTTTCATGTCTCTCCAGAGATGTCTTTGGTGTTCTGGCTCGACTCTGCTGATATCTCTCTGTGCCACCGTCTGTTCATCCAGGATAATTTCTCTCGGTCTGCTTCTGCCACTTCTCTCACTGATCATTCTAATTGGTATGATTTTTCTAATGCCTCTTTTTTCATTATATAAACAAAGAATGTTATGTGTCTCTCTCTTATAGGTTTTATGTGTTCTACTTTCATTAGCCTTTTTCAGGCAATCGTTAAGTTACTCAGGCAGTCTAATATATTCATCACATTCCTTTTACGAACCACATCTTCGTTGCTTCGAAGCTCTTATTAATTTATTCAATCACATTTCATGCTTCGTTGTCATACAGCAAAACAAGTTCTATATAACATTTCAGTACTCTCTCTCTCTCTTTCTTACATTCAATGATAGTACCAGCAACATCACTTTTTAAATATTGCAAGCATTTACAAATACATATAATGATAGTGATAATCTATGGAAAGCTAAGAAGACAAATATTCATTCATATGCTACAAGAGATATATTCCCTGTTATACATGGACAGTGGCGGCCTAAGAAAATTTATAAGGCCAGGAATATGTGAGGGAGGAAGTGATATCTGTATGGAATTGAACTAATTATATTTAATCAATATTACAACGGAATAACTAGATAACTGAGTAATAAACAAAGCTATTTTCAAATATAAGGTCTTGGATGTGGTAACCTCAATCACAGGCATGGAGGAAAGTTACGGCCGAAGAGTTGCCTACAAGGGATACCGTGTTATCACTGCTGGCAACAGCTAGCTGCTAGTTTTACAGACTCCCATGCAAGTCTTCTGCCATATATCCTTGCTGTACAGCATGAATATATGGTCATGACCTGCTTGTGTGTTTCATCCTCCCTAAAAGAAGCAAAGATTAGTAACACTAACATTTAAGTGTATAACTAGAAAATGTGTTCCTCTGGAACTCACAGGACAAAAGGAATGGAGACCTAAAAAAATAAAAAACATGGAGAAGAGAAGATTGAGAGACAGAGGTTAATTTGGAGAGGACATGGAGGAAGCTGAAGGAAATGGCGAAAGATAGAATGGCCTGGCATGAGATGTCTGAGAGCTTATACACCATTGGGAAATAAACTATGGAAGAAGACATGCCCTAAACTTGCAGAGCATCTCGGAATTGGTGGACTTGGATGCAGTGACTAGTAGCTACAAAGTGACAAAGCTTCTGGCATTCACTAGCCCAATCCCAAATTATGAATGAAATGATACTCCTGTTAATGACAATCTGTTGCTAAGTGCTATCATACAAATGACAAAATATTGGCAACATCTAATGCACGCCGTAGTAAATTAAATTTTTTTAAACGGAGAAATGATCGCGAATATCCAATAATTGCTGCATTCAATTCCTCAAAACATTTATGTGGAAAAGAATATCTCGTTAATCATTAACACTATGGAAAGTTTCTGCTCTGACAAATTTCAAGGTGAAAATTCCACCACAGCCACATTGTTGTGTGGTTGGTAAGGTATCTAGCCCAAGCAAATCCTTCTAGAAAATCAGTGGAAAAAGTGCTCTCTGCTTGTTTCCCCAGAGTTTGGGCTCCACCTGAAATATACCGCCCTTTGTGACCACAAAGGTGATGTCACTAATCAAGACCCTAATTCTGGAAGTAAACAGCACATTATGTTACATGATCCATTAGTACCATATTAAGGGATCAACCTCCTTCTTGTAGGGAAATTATCAAAACTGCACCCGATAAGTCACTAAAGGTGAAGTAGCATGTGATGAACAGAAGGCACAACATGCTGAAGTGATATTTCTAGAATTAGCACACTAAAAAACCTATCATCAATGCCACCAGGTGAATAAATCAACCAAAATGGGAGGAAACAGGTATACTTTACAAAAACACAATCACAAGTGACAGAAAGGGTGTTGCAGAGACAACTACATTAACAGCTACAAAAATGGTACTAAGCTGGAAAACCTGAGTCATTAAAAGGAACGATGTGTACATTCTTTCTCCTCAAGCTACAAATATCAATTATGATTTGCATAAAACTGAACTGCATCAATACTGACATGAACAATAGCTACAAGTGCTACAATCGTTATCCAAACAAATATTTAACATACACCTGAGTGCATAGAACAGGATTACCAAAACGGTGCTGAAATCCAACAGAAGCAATAAAGTGTGAAACAACACCTCTGGTCGACATATCTGTAACAATGAAGCATTAACATTAAAAGAAATGCCTGGGACCTATGAAGGTTCAGCCATTTATCAAACAACTTACCACCTTTATCACTGTCATAATGTGAAGCATCAAACTGTGCATCATCATTTGGTAACTGAACACTGGCTATCAAGAGATGATTTTGTTCATCGGACCTGTTTGGCAGACGTGAAGTTCTGTTAACCAAAACAGTAAATGAAATGTAACCATGCGCCAATGTTACCATTCCTTCTCAAGTCTTTCAACCTAGCAACACTACCACTCCCCATGAGGCTCTTTTAAGAGCATCTAGCCAATACTGAAATTGGCTCCCCTTCAAGAGGTCTGGGCCAAAGTAGTTGAACAATTCAAACAATGATTTCTGTAGCAATATTTTGTCATGTTATCAAATACATCATAATAAAGGTCATTGCTGCAAATATGCTCTTTTTCTCTATTCTATTATTTTCTTTCAGTATGTGATAGCCAGCATTTTTACATGTGGCTTATATTATTTCTGTCAATTTTCTGTTTATGTTTATGCTGGCTTGTGGCGAAGGGCTTAAAAAAGCAATTCGTAATCCCACAAGCTGCATTTGAAACACAGCTGTAAGCGAATTGGAAGCAGACCGCCTTGCGCTGGTTTTCATTCAATCAATCAATCAATCATTCAATGGTATGAGTGCCGGTCGTTCAGAAAGCAATGGCAAACTAATGAACGTACCAAGAAAACACAAATAGAAAATAAATGCTGGAGTTGACTGCAACGTCCCGTAAATGATCTGCAACTGAACTTTTTAATATAACATTCTGTACATTTTTTGTTTATGTGCCTGTTTTGTCTTGTGTCCTGAATTTGCTTATTAAGAGCACTAGCCTCTTTGCCAAATTTCTCTGCTCTATGTCTCAATAGGATATCCAGGAACGGCAACACTTTGTTGTGTTCGTGTTCCATAGATAGATGTTTTCATGCGCCATGTTCATTGATTCAAAGATTGGTGTACAGCAAAGAAACATGGATTGGCCAATACTTAAATTTTCATAGCTTTGCACCTGTCCTGTACAAACAGGGCTTAGTACGGACCCCGTTTGACAGTGCTAGAAAGAAGATTTGAACCCTGGACACACTGACAGAGGGAATTGAAACTCTGAAGAAAGTCTTACACCTGAATGGATATTCCACAGGATTTATAAAGTGCCACTGCCAACAGCCGAAACCAAACGTAACTTTTAGTTTAGTTTAGTCGATGGATTAACATCATGGCACACGGGTGTAACCCATAAGTGCTCCGTTCTCCTCCTAACTCAAACCTGCGTCTGGAGAAACTCAGCTCAGTGCACGAACTCCGTAGCACCGACGAGGATCCTGAAATACTTTGGGTAGATTTTTAACTCAAAATTTTGCCCGGGCAGCGCCATTAGGCTACTCTTTTTCGATTTCCAAATGCCAAGGGATTTTTTATGTGTGCAACAATACACACGGGTGTCTGATCTCACTACCCAGAGACCAGGGACAATTTTATTACCAGAAGTCCACGTGAAAAAAATCCCGGTCCTCACCGGGGCTTAACCCGGGACCTCCAGTACTTGAGGCGGACACCATACCTCGAGACCACGCAGACGTAACTAGTCCCTTAACTCAAAGTTTTTATCCAGCTAACCTTTCGAGGGGATGACATAATGCAATGTCTACAGGGCCGGCTCATTACAGCAGTCGGCTGAACATTCTGTCCTGCAACTCCAGTTATTAGGTACAGAACCACACCTAATCCCACCCCATCAATAAAAGAATCTACCCCTCTACGCCAAATCCAATTGCATTTTCCAATTCACATGCAGGTGCGAGTCTACCTACATCGGCAGAACAGAGCGGCAGTTACACAGCAGGGTTGTTGAACACACCCAGCTGAATTGACAAGATACTACACACAGGCAATGGGATCATGGGAAGGCTGACACACCACAATTACAAACTTCCGGCATCGTACATTGCACGTCATGTCTTGGAAACCGGTCATGTAATTGATAGACAGCGCTTTTCGCGTGTACACAAAATAGTCGTCTGTTAAAGTTTGCAGAAGCCATAATGATTCATCTACATAGGCCAGTTTTGTGCAAACAGAATGACATAATAGTCAATTTAAAATTACCATGGTAAACAATTGATATTACTGTGCGAACATGTGTATATTTCAGCTTGAAAGATGTATCTATTTTACTCTATGTTGAGTGACTTCTGCAGTATGTACCTGACATTATGTATCTTCTTTTTTCATCCTTTATTCCCCATTGGGACATAGGCCCTCAACCAACTCCAAGCCCTCCTATCCTTAGCTACTCCAAGCAGCTCCATCTATTATTCGCTTGTTTCTACATCCTTTTATGTGTTTTTAAGATTTCCTCTATTTTGCCTTGTGGATTCCAGACAAAGACCTTTATTGTTATACTATTTTAAGGCTTTCTCCATGTATGCCCTATCACCTCATCTCACTATATGAGGTTATGGCATCTACTTTGGATTTCAACTGCCTTCAATTCTTCAAATGTCTATTTTGAGATATACTGATATTTGTGTTATATTTTCTGATAAGCTAATTTGTTTGTTTGCATTACACAGAAACAACAGTTGGGGAAACCCTGAAGGTCATCAGAGTAAACAGTTATAAATTCACAGGTACTAATCTGCACTAAACAAAGCAACAGATAGAAATGTGTCCTCGGATCTCTGCTATTTTTGAAAGTTTTTTTTTGGGGGGGGGGGGGGGGGGGGGGGGGGGGGGGTGGTGGTTTAAGGCAGAGCATTGACTTCATTGCAAGAGGCTTTATCCTACAGCTACTGCGGCCTACTAAAAGCAGAAATTTAACTCCATAGCTCCAGCGATGACCCCCAGGAATCTCTGAGAAAATGTCACCCGTGAAATGAATAATCGAGCCCAGAAACAAACAGCACGAGGCAGGTAACCTCGTGGAAAGTTCCGGTGGTCTTGATGATAGAAGAACTAAACTGGTCAGACAGAATCATCAATGATGTGCTAATGGAGAGAAATAAACAAATTCCTGTGAATCAAAAGGTAAGGAAATTATGCTGGCATGGAGACAGAACATCAGAACATACAACGAGAATGTATGTTTGTTAACAGTTTAACTAAAAAGTCCTTCCTGTGGAACCTACGGGGCAAAAGTCAGGCGGAGGAGGGAGAGGAGGAGACAGGAGGTCAGTCTGGTATTAACCTTATCTCTCTAGTGCTGATTTGATCACCGACTTATAAACCTACCACAGCATCCCCAATATTCCTTTATGGCAGGTCAATGGGTCTGCTTATCTTTACACTAAATGTAAAAATTCCCCAATTACAAACATTTAAAAAAAATAAAATAAATAAATAGTGCCATTATAGAAGCAGTAAAGAAATCATTTGTCTTCATCACTTCAGATCAGATTTTAACAAATTTCATTAAAGTAAATACTTACGTATGAGTGCCCAGAATGAGTCTGTGTAGAGAGTAGTCTTTCCCTTCTGGCCTAAAAATAAAATATAAAATGCAATAATGTTAGAAATATATGCAGCTACTTTCAGTAAAAGGTCATGTTAAAATTACATGGAACTAAGTGATTCTTTATGCTTTTCCCCTACAGGCATTATTCAAGAACTGAGAGCTGTCAATCCATAAATGGGAAAAATGGTGCTGGACCCAAGTACTACCCTTTTGATCAACTGTGCAGATCATTCATTTTTTTTCTTCTTTCCTTGCTTTGAACTCAAGCACAGTCCATACATGTGCTACTAGTACTAGTGCATTGGACTGGTTCTTTAGTATGGATAGCTTTCCCTATTACCAGTGTCCCTCGGGTCAGGTGAACCCACTCCGAATTCAGAGGTAGGATCCGTCGTATATCAGAACATTTTAACAATACACTCTCTAAACTTGGAGAAGTCATTAACACTTGGGCTAAATATATGCCCCTGAATGAACATTTATAGAATTAATATGCAGTAAGCTACCAGACACCGAGTAAAATTAGCAAGCAGCCCTGTCAGCAAAATGACAATTCCTCGGGAGATCTACAAAGATCTGGACGGTTTTTCAGATCTGTACCAACAGAAAAATCTCTGGATGGTGTATAGAAATGAAATAGCAGTAAACGCTTATGTACGTATCTTGCATCTTTAAAACAACAACAATTTTCCACACAAGTTTCAACAATCACTTGCGCATGACACAGATGTTTTTATATTTTCTGGACAATTTCTTTCACGCAACCCAAAGATGTTATACCTCCCCCTGATCCTTGTGTAATGGATTGTATTTACAGCCTTCTCGGACAAAGAGTGAAAAATAGGATGCCTCATAACATGTGTACATCAAAAATACCTCAAGAGTTGGAAATCCCAAGGAGCTTTATTGGCAACTCCTCTGGCAACAAAATTTCAAAATGAGAGAACCTAGCAATAGAATATATACAGTATATGGTGAAGAACGAACGAATAATCTTTATTTTCAAAGGGTTACGAATTGGGCACGCAGGCCTGTCTGACATTCTGCCCTTCTTCTCTATTTCCTCTCCCTGAAGAGGGAAGGTGAGCCTAGTCCTACTGTAACTTAAACAGCCACCATACAACCAACCTTTTCAGGATGAACAAGGTAGAAAATGAATAAGGAATATTTACGGTACTACTACTACTTCAGGCGCATTGTCTGGAGCAGGTATCAGCAATTATGATTCCCCAATTCACATTGCCATTTGATATTTTGATGACATTAGCGTTGCTTTTTTTCTTAATTCACTCACTTTGAACCCAAGCGTAGTCCAAACATGTGCTACTACTTCAAGTGCACTGTGCTGAACTCAAGCGTAGTCCAAACATGTGCTACCACTTCAAGTGCACTGTGCTGAACTCAAGCGTAGTCCAAACATGTGCTACCACTTCAAGTGCACTGTGCTGAACCCAAGCGTAGTCCAAACATGTGCTACTACTTCAAGTGCACTGTGCTGAACTCAAGCATAGTCCAAACATGTGCTACCACTTCAAGTGCACTGTGCTGAACTCAAGCGTAGTCCAAACATGTGCTACCACTTCAAGTGCACTGTGCTGAACTCAAGCGTAGTCCAAACATGTGCTACCACTTCAAGTGCACTGTGCTGAACTCAAGCGTAGTCCAAACATGTGCTACCACTTCAAGTGCACTGTGCTGAACTCAAGCGTAGTCCAAACATGTGCTACCACTTCAAGTGCACTGGGCTGAACTCAAGCATAGTCCAAACATGTGCTACCACTTCAAGTGCACTGTGCTGAACTCAAGCGTAGTCCAAACATGTGCTACCACTTCAAGTGCACTGTGCTGAACGAAATTTGTATATTATCAGTAACTACAAAGGTTTTTTTTTTCATTCTCACTTTGAACTCAAGTGGAGTCCAAATTATGCTACTACTAGGGAGTGTCATATACATGTTTGCATGTGGATTCGCTTTCCCTGTTACCGATGTGCATCGCCATCATGCAAACCCACTCAGACTTTTGAGGTACTCGTAATTTACATCCCCAAGTCAAGGATGCTTATATTGTTATTTGGAAGCGTTGATATAATGGATTTGGACGTTTAGCTGACAATGACTTGAGTATGGTCAGAGAAGAATTTGAAGATAGCTCTCACCATTCACTACAGGAGGTAAAGACTATCCATCTATTCCTATGCACTCAGGTCTACAAACTGTTCTTGTCCTAACATTTTAGACACCACAGCATGGCACTTTTTAAAATTATTGTTTGTTGTCCTGCCATTTAACCCTTTACAGGGCAGAGCGGCCATTAGCGGCCGATCGCTTAAACGAGCGGATCGGCCGATTATGTCCGATACTATTATGCATTGTAAAAACGCGATCTCTCGGCTTTCAGACACTTCCGACGGCTACTTTCGCCGATAGCTTGACAACGTGGCCGCCATTTGTAAACGCGCTACTATGAATTTGAACCGACTTTTACGGATTTTTTTTGATAGTTTTTGGGATTTTTACGCTGTTTTTCAAAATGGATTTCGGCGATTCTTCAAGTGATAGCCGAGATTTCGCTAGGTTCAACTTAAATGACATTAAAGGGCACGAAGTTGACTATTAATCGGAGCTAGATATCAGTGCAAAGCGTTACTTTGCATTATCAGTCTGAGTCGGACTTTAAAGAAAGTGATTATGATTCTGAAAATGTGTTTGTAAATTGCTGTATAGATGACGGAAAATCACAAACAACATGCTGTATTTCGTAAATATTTGTGTTCATATATGGATTACCGGCAACAATCACGTGAGTAACATATTCTGCATGCTTTTCCCCTCATTGTGTTGTTTATTTAACTAAAATCGGTTGACTAACACCTTATTTATGATGTTTTTACTAACGCGACCCGAAATTTTACCAAACCTGAAAACATCTTCCCCGTTCAGGGCTAAAAAACGGACAAGCGTCTGCCCTGTAAAGGGTTAAGCTTTCAATGTTGACATCAGGCAAACCCAGCAAAATTACCTAGTCACATCAGCCAACCACTGGACAGTCAGACTTGGCCACTCCAAGGCATGGGTCATCACAAGGTCATACAGGAATGGTGTGTTCTTCTTCCATATTTTGTATTCTTCATTAATAACTCGTTCTTCTGCAGCCTCATCATAGTTTTCTGAATAAGAAGAAAATCAGCACAAACAATTATGATCAAAGTCGCTTGTGAACTCAATATCATGACCATCGGGCTGGCAGGACATTGTGCTAGCTACTGTGCTAGAGCGGGTCCCACCCTACGGCATAAAAATGAAAGACTTCACTTTTTTGGTTTACATTTCTTTTAGTGACATTTCATGCACAATTCACAAAAATTAGAATTAACGAAGTGGCTTCAATACATGCACACATCTTGACCTTATTACTTTATGGCCAGTGATAGAAAAAAACAAGGCACCTGAAAATGTTTACCTGGTGCTTCATTTTTAATCATTTTCCTAGCCTGTATTTGCTGGCTCCTGAGAAAAAGGAGCTGGCTCCTGAATTATGTTTAGTTGTTTGTGTACCTCAGCCTATGGCTACAGCATGGAAACATGACTGTTGTTGTTGCTTCTGTTGATCCTTCTTCTTCTTCTTTGCATTCATCCGGAGTGATTTTTTCAGATGTGATTGCGGTGTGTCTGGTTAGGCACCCTCGGGTCGAAACCCTCAGGCCAACACATCCGACTTTTTGCGTGCATTTTTGACCAGGTTAGCAATCCTGGGAGACTCTCACTTTTGTGGTACCGTCCACATCTCAGCTGGTCTAGTTGGAACAGTCGAAGACTACACGGTCATCCCTCAAGTGAAGGCAGGGACAGTCCATAGCATTTTCCGCCATCCTGGGTGACTTCCATAATTGCAGAGCCGGCACATAACGCTCTGGTGCTGGGTTTACCGAGGGAATCGTCACGTCCTGCTCATGGCTGTTTTAATTCCTCACTTCAATATATTGGGCATTTCGCTCGTCCTGGGCCGCTCCTGCACAAATGAGTCAGCTCTGCGGTTGGTTTCCACTAAGCGAGTTTTCGGACATGTGCTTGTCCCTGTACCCATCAGAGCTGTTCCAGGCACGGCGGACATTCGGAAAACTACCTAGTCAGAGCTGTTCCGAACAAGAGCGGCATTCGGAAACTAGGTAGTCAGAGCTGTTCCTAGCACGGGAGACATTCGGACGAGACATTTCACTCGGACGTAAATGCGTATTGTCAATTTTTAGTTTGCCACCCGTAGGACGACACTTCCGACTTCCGGCGGGCATTTTTTTAGTGAGGTTAGCCTTCCTCTGGTTTCGAGACACGTTAGACTGTTGTAATGTCACCCACATCTCAGCTGGTCAAGATAGAACGATCAACGACATCGTGGTCTGCCCTCAAGGGAAGGCAGGGGCAGACCATAGGCATTATCTCGCTATCCAAGGAGGCTTCCATAATTGCAGAGCCGACACATATTGCTCTGAGACTGGGCTCACCCAAGGAGTTTCCACGTCCTGCTCATGGCTGCTTTAGTTCCTCACTTCCATGTGTTGGGCATCCCACTTGCCACTGATCGCTCAATCACACACCAGGAGCGGTCAGACTGCGAGTGACATCCACTCGGTAAGCTTTTGCTTGTGACTTCAGACCACGCAATAGGTTCGCTCGCCGTGCGTTCCATTTCGCGTTGATGAGACATTCTTCCACTTTTGTCTACACTCTCTATGAGTTAGATACAGACAGTTTCCGTAACCCTTCGACTGGGGCACTTTTCTGACTTTTTTTGTACTCGCTCACGAGGTAGGCTACATGTGCTGCCGGCTCAGCATCTTACCTTCGTGCAGCAGTGAACACCTTCATCCGGGAAACTCTCATATCCCCCAGCTGGGAGCCTTCGAACATGTATCCGACCTGAGCGTGTAGCTTGCTCAGTATCATGTTTCTATTTTCCGGTAGACGGGTATCAGCCTGGCTCTAAGATCCGAGGGTTTGTGGCTTAGAGGCGTTCAGCCACAGCCCTCGACAGGGAGCCTTAAGAGTTTTGTCCGGACCAAGAAATTCTGCCTTTGTGCACCTCATTTAAATTTTGACTGCTATCCTCAGTCTATGCCTGCAGAGCAGCAGGTTGTGTCTCTCTTAGTCTGGTCCCTATCCCATAAGCTGTCCGATATGTAATTTTCCACCCATCGGCAAGCAAATGGGGTCTATGGGACACGCAAGCTCCCCCACCACGTCAAGGTGGAGACACATCGGGGGAGCTTCTGTTGATCCCAATACATGCATAGTTCAGGACTAGTTTCTCTGTGTTCAACTATGCACAACTCATTTACAATATTCAGTGTTCCTTCACTGATGAACATGAGGGTACCAGTAGCAAATGGTTATTTGTAAAAACAATTTGGAAAGGTTTTTATATTGTATGGTATTTTTTTTTGCTTGCTTGCTTTGAACTCAAGCATAGTCCATACACATGCTATGGCTTCTACTACAATGAACTGATTTTTGCATAAAGATTAGCTTTCCCTATTATCACTGTCCCTCACCATCAGGGAAACCCACTCCAACTTCAGCTGTACTTTAATTTACATCCCCAAGTCAAGGACAAGAAGTCAACATTTTAGTCCAACTGACGTGTAGAGGTTGAACTCGCTACCTCTGCATCAGCACACCGGATGTTTAAGAACGAGCTCTCTTAACCATTCAGCCACGCTGACCTTGGTTCTATAACATAAATATTCTTTGTCCACATTGTCAAAGAACATTTCGAGCCAAAATAGGCCTTATCAGCCATCTTAGAACTCACGGCTCCATACTTTCAACCCCACTGGATGAAATGAATGGTCATCATCATTCTTGATGGACAAACAACAACACAACAACAGCATAAATATATACACTTGATTGTTAAGTATTTGACATGATAGAATAACACCAAAAAACATGTTAATTAATAGCAATCACAGCATTAATTTCTAACATGGTTTGTATACAATGTAATAAATTGACACTTAAGGTCCATTTTTCATGCTTTAAGATACAATGAACATATATTGCTAGAACCATAATTTTATAGACCAATCAGCACTCATGGTGATATGGTCAGTAACACGCTGTCTGCATTTATTTCAAGATATTTCCTGGTACCCATTTTAGACTGGTTCGGCCTGGGATCCCAGGTCAAATTGTAAAATTCTAATCCACCCCAGCGTGGATCAAACGCTTAACCATTGGGATGGGAGGAAAGTGTCTAGCCACTACACTACTACAGCTCCCTAAATTAGTACTTAGCCACATACCTTTCGGAGCTAGGGTTCATACAATGAGCTTTGTGCACATTTTTTTTTAAAATGGCATCAATATTACTGTGAAACAATTCAATTGTGGGAGGGGTCAGTAAACGAATTTATATGAGAGGAAACAGACTCCTCAATAGACAACTATAGGTGTGATACTGACCACATCACCCAGTTTCAACTGGTCTATAAAAATATGGGTCTAGCATGATATACCCAATGTGCATTATCTTTATGCTAACTGGTCCTTTCTGTTTTTGAGTATGCGATGGCGATCCTGACTCTCAACCATAAGCAGATGGAAAGCATGGAAAGATACAGAATAAAGCTATGCGTATTATTCTTGGATGTAAAAAAGATACAGCATGCAGGGCGATGCGCTATCTTCTTGATTGTTCAACCATGAGGGACAGAATACAATTTTGCCGATCACGCGCCTACCGCAGAGTCAACGCAAACACACAACATCCACTACATAGTGAAATTAAACAAGTAAAGGGCAGCAGGTTAAAGAGGAAAGTAGAGGATGGGTCATGCCGAAGACATTCTTCAACAGGTGTGTTCACTTGAGGACTTAAAACCTGTTAAGAAGTAGGTACAAGTACCACCAGAGTCCGTTTCAGTTTGCATCCAGATAGAAATTGCAGGAAAGAAAAACCAGCTGCTGTAGAGGCGGAAGTACAGGCTTTGATCTCTGAGAATTCTTTAGAGGATGATGCTGTCATTTACACAGATGGATCGATCATTCGACAAGTGAGAAGTTTATGGGCCTTCATGGCTCAGTCAGAGGGAGAATTTTGAAGGAAGATTCTGGTGCTTTTGCCTTGACCACAAGTCTATGGAAGTCATGGCAGTAAGGCAATAACATGGCTCGAGACACAGATCTTCCCTCTGGGATGTGACTCAATGAATATGCTCAGGAAGATAGAGATGGGGTAGGTCCGAAGAGAGTGGTTTTTGTCTCTGGAATGCTCACGGTTGGCAGAGATTAGTTTCTTTTTTATGCCATGCATGCGGGTACAAGGAAATTAGGTAATGCTACTGAGGAGGGTGGATGAGCCACGAACCAGGTGGATATACTGAATACTCTACGAGAAGTAAGTCGTTTGCGAGAACCAAGTGATGATTGTAAATCTACAACCATGGTCAGACAGCTAGAACAAAAATTAAAAATAGATGTGGCCGAACAAGAACACTATGCAGGAAGCCAAAGAAGATTAATAAACAACACAGAACTGGTGTCGTTAACTGCTACACGCTGCGGGATTTACTGAGGAGGGGATCCGAGCACTTTTGGACTGAATGGTTCGATGTACAATGAGGATCTTCTTCTTCTTTTCGTTCATCCGGAGTGTTTTTTCAGATGTGATTGCGGTGTGTCTGTTATGCGCCCTTGGGCCGAAACCCGTAGGCCAACACATCGACTTTAGCGTGCTTTTTTGACCAGGTAGCATTCCTGGGAGACTCTCACTTTTGTGGTGCCATCTTCAACCATGCTGGCCAAGGTTGAACGGTCGAAGACAACGGTCATCCCTCAAAGGAAGGCAGGGACAGTCCATAGCATTTTCCGCCATCCAAGGTTGCTTCCATAGTTGCAGGGCCGACACATAACGCCCTGGATCTGGGCTCACCGAGGGAGATCGTCACGTCCTGCTTTAAATCCTCACTTCAATATATTGGTCACTTCGTTTCCCCAGGTCATTCCCGCACAAACCAGACAGGTTTGCAGACGGCATCCACTCAGCGAGTTTTCGGACATGTGCTTGTCGTTGCGCCCATCAGAGCTTTTCCAGGCACAACAGACATTCGGAAAACTACCCAGTCAGAGCTGTTCCGAACAAGAGCGGCATTCGGAAACTAGGTAGTCAGAGCTGTTCCTAGCACGAGAGACATTCGGACGAGACATTTCACTCGGACGTAATTGCGTAGTGTCAATTTTTAGTTTGCCACCCGTAGGACGACACTTCCGACTTCAGCGGGCATTTTTTAATGAGGTTAGCCTTCCTCTGGTTTCGGGCACGTTGGTCTGTTGTGATGTCGCTAACATCTCAGCTGGTCAAGATAGAACGATGAACGACATCGTGGTCGGCCCTCAAGGGAAGGCAGGGGCAGACCATGAGCATTCCCTCGCTATCCAAGGAGGCTTCCATAATTGCAGAGCCGGCACATATTGCTCTGTGACTGGGCTCACCCGAGGAGTTGCCACGTCCTGCTCATGGCTGCTTTAGTTCCTCACTTCCATGTGTTGGGCAACACGTTTGCATCTGATCGCTCAAGCACACACCAGGGACGGTCAGAATGCGAGCGACACCCACTCGGTAAGCTTTTGCTTTTTGACTTCGGACCACGCAATAGGTTCGCTCGCCGTGCGTTCCATTTTGCGTCATTGAGACGGTCTTCCTCTTTTGTCTACTCTCTATGAGTTAGATACAGTTTTCGCAGCCATTTTCTTCGGCTGGGGCACTTTTTTCGACTTTTTGTACTCGCTCACGAGGTAGGCTACTTGTGCTGCCGGCTCAGCACCTTACCTTCGTGCAGCGGTGAGCGAGAACCGGTCTGGCCCTCTCATCCGGGAATCTCTCATATCCCCTAGCTGAGAGCCTTCGTACTTGTATCAGACCTGAGCATGTAGCTTGCTCAGTATCACGCCTTTAATTTTTCGTAAGGTGGATATCGGCCCGGCTCTCCGGTCCGAGGGTTTGTGGCTTAGAGGCGTTCAGCCACAGCCCTCGACAGGGAGCCTTTAGTGTTTTGTCCGGACCAAGATATTCTGCCTTCGTGCGCCTGATTTAGATTTTAGACTGCTATCCTCAGTCTCACCTGCAGAGCAGCAGGTTGTGTCTCTCTTAGTCTGGTCCCTATCCCATGAGCCGTTCGATATGTAGTTTTCACCCATCGGCAAGCACATGGGGTCAATGGGACACGCAAGCTCCCCCACCACGGCAAGGTGGAGACACATCGGGGGAGCAATGAGGATGATCTGTCGACTAACTACGGCGTGTAAAAGAGTATTTACTTTAACTGTTACAGGTGTTACAAGCAAACTTAAATAACACCCAAAAAAAACTAATATTGCTGCTTAGTATACACTGCTCATGATGACAGTGAAATCCCGCCATTGCAGCGCAGCACTAAGCTTGTGGGAAGCAAGAAGAGGCAATCCAAGCCTATGTATAAAAAGGCAGACGAGTGTGATCGGCCTTTTTCACAACCATAGAGTCAGATAGGCAACAATACCTATAGTCAGATCGTGTATGACCCAGATCAGCATTTGTTGTTTATCTTTGTGATAATTTTCAATCTGATATTAGCCATGTGTTTAAGTACTTGAATTGCTGTGCTTCAGCTTTAAATGGGTTGCAAAGTAGGCAGCATGGCTGCAAAGGCATCCATCATGGTGTAACAAACAGGAGATGCGGAAGCACTGAGAGAGGCAAAACAGTCAGGGTAAAGAAGCTGACATTCTCACAGCCACTTAAAGGTGCAGACAGAAGTAGTCTGACCACAATGCACTGTGTATTTGACGTTCACTTTTCCAAGGAAGGGTGGCATTAGAGTAAGCATGCACAGCGGCAAATGTGTGGGACAAGTGCAGTCAGCAGTAAAAATATCTTTACGCTCACAGGCAGGGTGTGAATGCACAACAAGGGGGAAAAAACGCGGCAGTAATGACCTGAGCGGCCACCCCTTCAAGAATGTAAAGAAGTTCAAAAGCCAAAATATTCATACAAGGGGTACAGTTTTTGACAATCATATAAGCCGCCAGGTATATATATTTGCTGCACCACAACACCCTCTGCTAGAAAATAAGCCTGGATAAGTTAAAGAGACATAATCTGCCTGATCATAGATGACAATATATCTGTATCCAACATCTTTTTCACTATAAATGATGTTAATTTCTTCTGTAACAAGTAACTCTTCCTTCTTGTGCCCTTTATTCCCCCACTTTGGGGTACAGGCCCTCAAGCAGCCCACATCAATCTGTCCAATCTTTTGCCATCTACTGCAGTTCCCTCCATGCCCTTCCCACAGTATTCATCTCTGTCTTGAATTCTCTTCTCAAAGTCTTTTAGGTCTCCCACTATATCGTTCACCTTGTGGGTCCAAGACAAGGGAGTGTCTATTAATACTATATCAGACTGTGAATGTGTGTCCTATCCAGCATCGTCATTTCCCTCACTTCTTGATTCACTGGATTTTATTTAGTTCTCTCCAAGAGTTCTACATTGGTAAAACAAGCAACTAATCATGCATTTCTTCTTCTTCTGCGTTCATCCGGAGTTTTTTTTCCGGACGTGATTACATTGTGCCTGTTGTTTACAGCAGAGCTGCGTTCTTGCGCCATTAGGCCAAGACATCCAACTTCTGCGGGCATTTGTTGACCAGGTTAACCTTCCCGGAGGTTAATCATGCATTTAATGTTTACTACTTACAAAATATGCTTTTCTTTATGCCGCACCCAGTTGTTATATTATTCATCATATCCCAGGTTTTACTATCAACTGCTCCTGTCCCACAGTGCAATTAATTTTAACTCTTTTAAGCCAAAGATTTATTTTAAGTTTTAGCTAATAATTTTGTTTAGAATAGATCGAATTAAGGAAATAGACGCCTTGTAGTGTAATGTACTGCTAAAAATCATATTACAAGGTTTATACTTCTCATTTCAGCTAAGAACGTGTGGAAATGCAAATTTATTACAAAGTTTATATTTTGTAAATGAGTACCCGTAAATGAGTACTCAATTATTACACAGAACTAAAAGTACTAACAGAACACATTGTTACATATGGCTGTTCATCCTGGACATTTAGTAAACAAGCAAGAAAGTCGGAAATGCACTTTTAGAGGGTAATGAAATGTTTATATTATTATTTATACACAGCCAAACAAGTAATCTAAACAAAGTCAAATGCTTTAACTTTAGGTTTAGTAAGAGGTCAAGACAGAACACAAGAACAATATAACCTGTCAGTCACATCTCAGAAGACAGCCAATATTTTTTCCACATGAGATGAGGTTGTTAAAGTTAGTTGCATATCCTTTAAATAATTGGGTGTCCAATAAACCCCAGCCATTTTTTTTTGGCTGTTACTGATTTACAAGACAAATTTATGTTCAATAGATTGCTTTCTCGGCGACTGACGCTCATCTCATACCATTGTTAAATTTCAAAACAAGGCAGTCTGCTTTTAAATCTGCAGCTGATTTCAAATGCAGTATGCAGGGCTAAAAATTGTGTTCACTACCCTTCTACCACAGCTCTGGCATGAGAAGAGATAAAAACTGTAATATATATATAGTTAATAGTTATGATATAGTTACAATTGATCAGATTAACGGAAAATTATATTTAATAAATGAAAACTTGGAGAGGTGATTCTTGATATTTATCTTGCGTCATAGAAGTAACTTGAAATAGTATGTAAACTGTCATTTACTGCCAATATAGTACCTTGCGGTGTATGGCAGAGGGGTCTTTGCGCCTGAGGAATAAAGGCCGCCTGGCTAGTGCAGTCGCCGCGAACTGTGCAGGTTAGGATTGTAGGAGAGTGACTGTGAGAGTGTGACAGACTGGAGAAGCATGATGATCGCCCAAACCAGTTGGCAAGATAATAATCTACTTTAACATTTTCACAGAACGAGCAGGATCCTAATTTATTTACTAAATATCAATATATCGCGGCATTGATTGGCCACCAAGAAATAATAATTAATAAAAACAGGAAAAAAGAAGCAGATGGACGACGGACGCTTTATTTTATTTTTAATTTGATTATAAATTGTTTCCTGGGCGAAAATAAAGCTCTAACAGAACGTAACTAAGTAAAAACTATTCTAACAGTAGCTTTTTACGTAATTCGTCTGCTCTATTACAAAATATAAGCATACCGGCTTCTTTGTCTGTCATTTTCAGCAATATTTGTAGTTAACGTGTTTCTATTCCCCTCGTTTCACGTTACCAACTTTGTCCATTTGATCGCGCCAAGCCAGCAACAGTTCAGCACCAAATGCAGGAAACAGTTATGGCGGGCTTCGCTTGGCCCTTTATGTAAATGCTCAGTGGGAAACTTGCTTTTGATTATGTATTAAATATATATATATATTTCCCAGTAGAATATGCGGAACATTATGACAAGCGGAACTAAAATCTATAAATAGGAGATGAATATGGGGAGTGTAAGATGAAATGTTAAAAGCTATTAATTCAAGAGTAAAATTATACTTGTTATCAAAGTATTATTACTCTAGTCACAATATACGATAGACAGAACTTCACTATATGTAAAAATAAAATAGCATAACAAACAACGATATATGTATAAAATTATATTTTGAAACATATGCTTAAATATATATATAACGTTTAATATATATAAAGTAATGGCACACTATAAAATCGCAGTCAGTCACAACAGACAATAGGAGCGGGGGTCATTACAACGTCCTGCAAGAGACATGCAACCTTTTTTTAAAAGACATTCAAATAATAGCCCAGATTAGTTTAAAGGTATATTCGTAAATATTCAGATGTACAGCTGAACTTGTTTTTCGCCGTTTCGTGAAATTATTTTTGTAATGAACACAATGCATGTTCAATTAACACGAAGAAAGGGGTAAGGAAACCAACCCAACGGTATTCGGCGGGAAAACAGGACTGAAAATAAAAACAGACATTAATTTTTCTATCACAGTAAGACGTGAAACAAGCAGAATTGATAGCGTACCTAAGTTCAAAGACGCCATCTTGTGTACGACCCAGCTAAGCATGCTTGGGCAGCTAGAATCTGGTTATGTCCTTCGCGGGGTGACTATCATTGCTCCACAAAACGACAGTCAACCGCATGACGTGATTTTCTGCTCAGGGCATGTGGGTGTGAGAAGAAATCAACAGGCTTATAGACTGGCTGCAGCCGCTCCTTTATGTGACGCTTTACGACAACAAAGAGAAATCACGACTGCAGCATAATGTGACACAGTATATATTTTGAAAATGAAACACGGGTGTGCGTCGATCCGACTGGAAAACGACCAGCACAGACATACAATCTTAGGAACTCCAATCAGGTGAACAGAACTCACAGGGGAATAGTACCTCACAGGCATCTTTTACATGCCTGAATGTGTATTAGACATATCGCTCTAGTCCCACATTTTTATAGACAAATCCAACTCTAGAGGTGATGTGGTCAGCATCACGCCGGCCGGCTTCACTTCCCAGACAGTTCATGGTATCCATGTAGTCTGGATCGACCAGGAGCCAGGATCATTTTTTAAAAACTCTATACACCTCGATGAGCATCCATTGACCTATAAAAAGTGTAGGCTAGCAACATTTATTGACGTTTCAAGGCCTTTACTTACGTTGTTGTCACATACATCTGGATTGGTAGGTACTACATTCTGTGACTTTAGATTTTTATTCTCGCCCCACTCCCCTTGCCCACTGTCACGAGATAAATAAACTTGTTAGTTGCGATCAATGACAACCAAGCCCGACATTGGTTTGCAAACACAATAGACCCTGTGATGTTGAACCAACTGAGGAAAATACGTCGTACAGATTGTCTGCACCTGGTCGACATTTGTGTATGAGATCAAAGTGAGTCACGTCGAGTTGTCTACACACGGTCGACAGTTTGTTGACAGGTTGTTGTTCGAGAGACGTGTACTGGCGACATCTGTCTACGAAGCGGGAGTTGGCCGTTGAAAGTGATGGACAGAGTGTCTGCCAGAGGTCGGAAGGATTCTGTCATATGGGGGAAAGGTCTCTGGCTCACAGACAACCAGGATATTTGTTGGATGAGACAAAGAACTCCCCAGATGAAAGGAAACTTGACAGCTAATTGACTCCGGTTAGTCTGGAAACAGGAGGACAAAGCCAGATTCTGGACTGATTGGCGTCTGGACTTTTTGGTGACGTCACTCAAGCACCCAGATAAAACCCAGTTGCGGTAAACAGGTGGAGGGAGTCGAGAAAAACATTCTGAAGTGTTAGGATTGGGTCATTATTCCGAGTTGTGTTACATGAGAGAAACTAGGGGTGTCAAATTGTTGATAGTTATCGGCGGACATAGATCCAGTCTGTGATCGCCTAGTTTCGATTAGCAACAGGAATAGACATATGGTAGGCAATTAATTATATCTAACTTTAGAGTTTGATTAGGAATAGAGTGCAGTACTGTGCAGTGATAAATGTATTATGATTAGTGATAGAATGTTCTATTAGTGCGGTGCTAGAAAGTATCATAGGAGCGTCGGCACTGGTATCCTATTGTGTGGCTTCAACTAGCTTGTGTGATATATCATTTTACTCAAGGAGTTGAGGACAATATAGTGGAATAATAATTAGAGAGATTAAGGATGGTTGAGAGGGAGAAGAGGTATGTGTAATGGTAGGATCTTCCAGTAGGGCATCTGCTGGGTTTCTACCCGTATCTTTATTCTTTCCTGGTGTTGCCATGTCTCAGATCATATGATTGAGTTATTTGGCCGTATGACAGAGATCGGATCCCTGTTATAGATCTGAGTGCTGTTATTGGCCTACACTTACCTAATTCCGGTCAGGACTGAGTTGCCCTCACCATAGTATTCTCTACTCTACAGGTTCCATTTACAGTTCCCCTTGAGTGTTCCACTGGAGTGTGAGATGATTTATTACGAAGAAGCAGTTTCAAAGTTTTATACAATGATGGCTCATGGAAAGAAGACAGAGGTTACTGAGAGGGTTTTACACAGTGCTCAGAACCTAGCTGTTCCGCAGAAACCTGGCTTCTGCTGAGCAGGATTTGATGAACATTGGTGTTGTGTTTAATGAGTGATAAGCTTCATCACCGAAGATTAATAACTCGCATACTAAGGACATATATATATATATATATATATATATATATATATATATATATATATATATATATATATATATATATATATATATATATATATACACATCTACCTAACAAACATTAATAGGTTGTGTTCTAAATGAGGGGAAAATGTTATAATCAGAGACTTATAAACATTAGATTTTCCCCAAGTGACATTTCAGTTGATTGGAAGATTATCAGTTCAACAAACATTATGAAACAGAGTAACTTCACCGTGTGGTAGAGTGAAGACCAAGAATCAACAGTGTCTATCGGATTACCAGCATCCTGTTTGTTCGAGTGATTGGAGAAAGTCGTCATCTTCTGGGTGAGGTTCACTGTCCGGAAAAAATGGTGCTGTTGTGTGCTAAGCACTATGATGTTACAGACTTTGCTTCTAAATCACTGGTCTACCATTAGAATATTCGACACACATTCTACACCTTATAT
Source organism: Cepaea nemoralis (assembly GCA_014155875.1). Classification (NCBI taxonomy): domain Eukaryota; kingdom Metazoa; phylum Mollusca; class Gastropoda; order Stylommatophora; family Helicidae; genus Cepaea; species Cepaea nemoralis. The sequence continues at coordinate 11,559 of JACEFZ010025191.1, read as the reverse complement.
ACACACACACACTTCTCCTACATATACTCTTTGCTTTAATAAATTTCTTGTTTTTATTTGTTGAGGCTAGAGTTGTCAAGTATGTTATGTTGGGGAAGAATGAGAGGGGGCATAATCCAGGGGTGAGTAAGAGTGAGTGGAAGGTGTCTTCAGATTGAAGGAGTGTGTGGACGGAGTCTGCTGGATATCTCCAGGATAGAGATATTGGAAAAAAAAATAATGTGGGTGTTGATTCCCTTCACTCCAGGGACGGCACTAAAGTGGTAAAGAAGAACAAGTAGCTAATACGACAGTCATTCTTCACACACACGACACCCACCGGCCTCTCGCCTTTTTCTTCTCCAAACTATCACAGCGCTGCCATACAATAGTGTCCCCAAAGACTTGAATGCAATATTCGCACACCATAATTCCTGTTCAATGGCTCCAGAACGGAAGCCCTGTGTTACAGTGTGCTTAAGAAAAGCAAAGAATAATAACACATGCATATCGTAAGAGGATTAAAGAGGGTTGTTGTAAGATTGGCTCTCCTATCTCGTATAAAACTTTAGTTGCAAAATCTGACCAACCATGAACAAGTATGAAGAAGAAAACAAAAGAAATATAATTTAGGCACCAGGTTGAAAGGAAGTTCTTCTAGAAGAGGTTTGACTCATTGCGGAAAATGTATGAAGGAGTCTAGTTCGCTGACATACCTTCTGTCATATAGGAATATATGCAATGTTAGAACTATATGCCTAGACGAATGATATGGGGAATAACGCATTTACCCCCTTTGGACAACAATCACCTTCAAATTAATATCAGAATTGTGGCTGACTTATCTCAGGATTATTAATCTGAGCCAGGCGATGGACCCTAATACAAATTCTTGTCTGAGGTTGAACGGGGTAGGGGAAATGGTAGAATGGGGGAAAATCACAAGGAGTAAGTTGCAGGAGATTGCACAAGACAGAAGGGCATAAGGGGGGGGGGGGGATAAAAGACAGAAAGCAAGAAACAGAAGAAGAATAAGTGTTTGAAGATAACAATTTAATTATCTCTTGTTAACTCTCCCAATGCATTGCATAGATTTTCCAGCTATATAAATACCAGGGACACAGAAGTGTTGACATGGCAGGGTCAGGAATTAAGTTGATAAAGAATCTCTAACATCCTCAAGGGGGATCCTGGAAAAAAATCTAACAAACGAAATGGGGACGGGTTCGAGCTAGGGGTGTAGATGTACCAGGGCATATCAGGACGCCGCCTGTGAACTAATTGTATGGACTAAGGGTGCTCCCTGCCTCACAAAATGACAGTAAATATTTTTAAATTTGCTTTAACATTAATTTGTTATATGTCTATGACACAACATCATCATCATCATCTTCTTCTTCTTCTTCTTCTTCTTCTTCTTCTTCTTCTTCTTCTTCTTCTTCTTCTTCTTCTTCTTCTTCTTCTTCTGCTTCTTCTTCCTCTGTGTTCATCCTGAGAGTATTTTCGAACGTGACTGCGTTGTGCCTGTTTACAGCAGAGCTGTGTTCTTGCGTCGTTAGGCCGACACGTCCGACTTCTGCTGGCATATGTTGACCGGATTAACCTTCCCGGACACATAATCTAATGTAGCACAACGACTGAGGTATCGGTACTTCAATTTTAATTCACCGCAAACAACCGCAAACAAAGAAGAATCCCTTCGAGCCTCATTTGCATCGGTCCGGCAATCATTTTGCGGTTTAGTGTTCGGTGGACTGCTAGACCGATCGATGGATGTGTTTTTAGTTTTGGGCCCTACGGGCCCTCACTGTCGTCGACAGTGAGGGCCCTACGGGCCCAAGAACTTAAAAACATCCATCGATCGGTCTAGCCGTCCACCGAACACTAAACCGCAAAATGATTGCCGGACCGATGCAAATGAGGCTCGAAGGGATTCTTCTTTGTTGCGGTGAATTAAAATTGAAGTACTATCCAGTAGTTAGATGCATCTGACTATAGTCTGTTTACTTTTTTCTGCCCCAATATACAATTCCATATCTCAGTAACCAACTGAGGGAAAATTATGAGATTTAGTATATAACCTTATCATTATGTCCACCCAACAAGAAAATTTTAGTTCTGGAGATTGTACAGCAGATTTCAATGTTTGTTTATATGCGGTATATAATTTACACGTCAGAGATTAAGTCCATAATTTTAAAAGTATTACACCTTCACCAAGACACATCCGCGCTTTTTTTTTTTTTTAAATGTCTCGTGGTTTCCGTTTTGGCACAAACTGCACAATATTCTCTGGGATTGTTCAGAGGTGTCGTAAATGTGGGTTCTTTCATGAAACGTGATTATATCAATAAATATATAAATAAATCTTACCATTAATATAATATTAATAGCTAATATTTGAATGTGTGAATATTGTTTAATGGGATTGAATGTGAAATTTTGTACACTTCAAAGCATCAATATGAAGTTGTACACATATTTTTGTCAAGAAGCTGATCGCAAGAAACTCATACTGTTACAAATCCCGAAAAAAGAACAGTGCATGCATTGGGTTTGAGTAAACGGTAATTTCGTCGATGGGTGCAAGAATCTGGAATGAAACCAACACGCGATAAACAAACGGTAGGTAGAAAGGCAATTGTAGACAGCTTTGACAAGGATGTCATACGGCGAGTTATTATAAAAATGATGGATGCCAAAGAAACAGTGACTGTAAGAAAACTTAGGGTTTGGTTGAGAAAGAACAATAACATAGAGCTATCCAAAACAACTTTGTGGAAAATTATATGGAAATTAGGCTTCACTTTTAGAAAGTACAAGAGAGGTAGAAATATCCTTTGCGAGCAACCGCATTTAGGAGCCATGAGAAGCAGATACCTACGTGAAATAAGGGAAATGCGCAAAGAAAATTATGACACAATGTATTTGGATGAGACGTGGATCAATGCGCACCACACAAGTGAAAAGGAATGGCAATCAGTGGATGGAAAGATAAAGCGTTATGTGCCCAGTAGTAAAGGACAGCGTTTGGTCATAGTCTATGTTGGTAGTACTCATAATGGTGTCAACAACTTAACTGACAGACATCATCGGGTACTTCTCACACACTCGTACAAGACAACTTGCAAGTCGTGTGGGAGGCAAAATGCATGGTCCATTTTATTGCCGTTGGCTCGCTTACAAGCGGTAAACAGTCGCTAATGCAATACACAATATATAGCCACAGAATTATCTAACACAAACTGCTAACCCTATGCTAACTCTATCTACGAGTGAACCCAAAACTCCTAACGTTATTCTAGACGATGTGAACGCCCCAAGTCCAGTCTCCCCTCTGCCGGACATCTCTCCCGTGGTTACACACCCCGCGGGGGTGACCTTCTCCTTCGTGCGTGTTACCTCACATCGCACGCTGCTGGCAAAACGTGGCCTGTTGAGTGTCTACTCAACTGTGCTCTGGCTTCATGAGGTGTGGTGGTATCGTGATTAGAGTGCTAACTCTCTGCACACCGCCTGCGTGTATTCTGAGGGAGTGGCTAACCTTCCACGATTCCCTCATCTCCCCTGCTCTTGCCTCGGGCACCGTATCTCCTCCTGGTCCCTCCAGGATTGACCGCTCTCCCTGGCGGAGGGGACGCGGTTGAGTCTTTGACACACACCCGCCCCCCTTGTGTTGCGTCATCAACTTTCCCTTATTGGTTGTGACGCAAGGAGGTTTCTACACAAAAAATTAGTGTCTCTAATTTTTGTCAAAGACTCTAGATAACCTGGCTCTGGGCTTTCCAATAGACTATTTAACAACTATTGTCACAATGTAGTAAAGCCTCACTTGGCTACTGGCAATCGCCACAAACTTGCCTGGTTGGCGTGAGCCCCTTCTCACATGCTATATTATATTTATCAGAGGTATGTCTGAACCGGACCGTTGTCTTATAAGACCTGCCCTCACATAGTAAATTAACTTACTACCCATACAAAGTTGACTTTATTAGGGTCAACACATGAATTGCTTCATGTCCCCCATATAATATTTAACAACCAATCTACAAGAGTGTGTGCGACAGGCTTTACCTTCTTCGCTTCCGCGCGTAAGACTTCATTTCACTGTTAATTTAGTTCTTCGTTGTCTATTATGTCCCCTGGCCCCAAAGTTATCTGCCTTTGATCTGCAATAGTGTATGCAATTTATATGTTTGTTTTTCTGGTTGTTTGCGTGTTTGGATGTAATAAATCTACTAATCTAACTTCTACCCTATATTTCTAACTTATCTGTGTATGTATGTTAGTTTTTCGAGTGCCATAATTTTGTTCAATGTGGCCACCAACCAGGTGTATAACACTAATTCGTGACTACATCCCATTGTTATGAGACCCAAAATACTGTATTCTAAGTTCTAAACTATATCACAGACAACACATTCACACCAACGTAATTTCCCTAGCGAAAACCAACATTAGCCACCCAATATTAAAAGTCGTTGCAGACAGCAGAAGAATTTGCTGACTGCTTGCATTCTCTCCCGTCTATCTTTCATTCATTCTCACTTTCACACTTCTGTCATACTCCTTTCACCCTTACCTCTGTCACACATCTATTATCCTTCCACACTAATTCTTCTGATCATTTAAAAACCGTTGAGTGACACTGTACACAGTTGGCTCAGTTTGAGATGATTGAGCCTCATGACTGTGCGCTAGTCATTGCACGAGTCATATATGTACATTATATTTACATGGGCGAGACAGGGTTGATGGCTTGTCCCTTTGATCTCATCATCTCGTATGTTACACTAACCTAAGGTATCATATTTTATATTATCATTAACTATTCTCCTTTTATACCTAAGTATTTAATGTGTTACCTAAGTTCTATTATGTTAATTATATTATCTGTTTATCCTACTCGTTATGTTTATCTAAACTAAGGGATGTAATGTAACTATTTAAATGTAATTAGTGTGATATGAGTTATGTACCTTAATTACCTGGATGATGTGAACATAAATTATGTACTTTTCTAATACTATACTATTTATTGTTGTTAGATTGGAAATGAATCATATAATTAATGTTCTTAATCTAAATTATGTAGATGATGTATGTAAACTGATAATACTAATTACTGGTAATGTTTGATCGATGGTATGGTTTCCTTAATATGGAATAAACTAACGTAAACTGAAGCTAAATGAAATGTAACCCTCTAAATGGTACTATTTCTATTAAAATTTTACTTTAGCTTGTAATTACCTATTTTTTTACGTCTAACCTAATATTTTAATTTAATTCTAAGTTAAGTAAATGGGTTAATTACTGTACTAATTATCCTATTAAAATAAATGAGAACTATTATATTACCTAATTCTACCTCTAATTTATAACTATTTTTAAAAAAAAATTATTATTTTACATATCACATTAAGTTTATATACATGGTATTCAGTTTCCACAGGTTAGTATTTGCCTTCATGTTTGTACTTCGGTTGTATAGGCATAATATATCTACACACTTTGCCTGGGTATCTGAAATACATTACACAGTCATCATAGTGTTCTCTCGGTAGTGCACGTGTAGAGATTCGCTGGTGTCGTAGCTTATTCTTTATGTGTCTGAAATCTAGCACTGTTCTGACACTGTTTTCTACATTTCACACAAATGATACACCGGCCTGGAGCTTAGTTGGAAAATGAGCTGTCCTGATTCACACGGTAGTATCTAAGTTCTGTAGCACAGTTCTTAAGTTAATGTCTACGGACACATGATAGTTCGTTGTACTTGGTACACTCTTAAGCACACCATGGGTGTATATGTAACCTATTTTACATAGCATATTGTACTGTATTCATGTACTAACTATCACTCTACATTATTATGTGGGATTTCAGGTATTATTACCTCAGATGGTCTACTGAGGGTATCAGCCAGAATGTTGTCTTTACCCTTGATATGTTCTATACTAAATGTATAGTTCTGAAGTATCAGAGACCACCTGTATATCCGGTCGTTTCTGTGCACCCCAGTTTGGATGACCGTAATGGGAGAATTATCTGTCTGGACAATGAAGTGTACACCCGCCAGAAATCGATGGAGCTTCCTCACTGAATAGATGACGCTGAGGGCTTCCAGTTCTGCTATCGAATATCTGGACTCGGCAGGTGTGATCTTACGGCTCACATAACAAATCGGATGGAAGATGCCCTCATAAAATTGGCCTAGGACTGCAGCGATGGAGATCCTGCTGGCATCTGTCCTAAGATAATAAACGAGCCCAGGATTAGGCAAGCGAAGGATGGGAACATCACTAAAAAGAATTTTCAATTTTGACAATGCAGAAATTAATAATGCATCTTTCACATCCAATTTCACTGATGCTTTTAATACATTAGAAAACACACTAGTTATTTCAGCTAGGTTTGGAATAAATTTACTATAGTAATTAACTAATCCCAAAAGACTTCTAACCTGCTTTTTTCGTAGTAGGCATGGTTAGATTCATAATTTTTGTAATAATCCTATTGTCAGTCTTCAGCTGACCTTGAGAGATGACATGACCCAAAAATTCAATTTCTTTTAGGCCTAATTCAACTTTACTCGGTTTGACAGTGAGACCGAAGAGTCGCACCCTATCAAAGACATGTCTCAGTTTCAGTAAGTGTGTCGTCCAGTCTTCCGTATGGACACATATATCATCTATATAGGTCACTGTATTCGTCACTCCATGTAATAGATCTCTAGTTAAGCGCACGAAAGTGGCAGGAGCATTTCGAAGTCCGAAAGGAAGAAATCGCCACTCGTATAGTCCTAAAGGTGTTGAAAACGCAGTAAGATGCATAGATTGAGCTTGCATCGGAACCTGCCAGTATCCTTTAGTAAGATCTAGTTTTGAAAAGATTTTAGAAGTAGACATGTCCAGGATAAGATCTTCGCAGGAAGGAATTGGTTCTGCGTCGATCTTAGTGATGTTATTAAGTTTTCGATAGTCCACACAGAGTCGAATTGTGGAATCCTTCTTCTTAACTAGGACGATTGGAAATGAGTACTCAGATGTAGACTTTTGAATAATCCCGCTAGCCTCTAAATTGAGAATTTCCTTATTTAGATTTTCCCTATAGCTAAGTGGGATAGAGTACGGCCTGCATTTAATAGGCTTGAGGTCCGAAAGAAGAATGGAGTGTTCGATTCTGTCCGTTCTACCTGGGATGTCAGAGAATAGGTCTTTGTATTCAGTTACTAACTCAACTAATTGTCTTCGTTGAATGTCTGTTAGTCCCTGATCTATATGTATACTGTCCAATGTCGCCGTTTTGTCTACAATGGGAACGGGTAGTTCCATTCCGTCGTCGTCTACCTGATTTAGTACAGTAGTGGTGCTAAGTGTGTATTCTGTGCACTCACTAGATGTATTGCCATTGTCGGAACTGCCAGTCTCGCTAACTAGTGTAGTTGCGTTATGTATGTCTGTCGTCTGATCACTTGGTGTTGTTGCAATCTGTTCGTCTGTCTCTACTTCTGTCTCTTGTCTTGAAAAGTACGGTTTCAAGCATGTTGACATGGAATATCTTTAAGTGTCCGTTTATCGATATTTCATAGTCAACATCTGAGATTTTGCGTATCACCTTGAATGGCCCTTGCCATGAGGTAAGTAATAAATTTCTTTTGTCTGGAAGAAGCAAGAGTATGTCTTGATCTGGTTCAAGCTCGATTGTTCTTGCCCCTTTGTTGGCATATTGGCGGTAGATTTGACCCTTCCTCTCCAAAGCTGCCTTAGCTATGACACACGATTTCATGATCTTGTCTCGTGTTTCTGTCACCATTTCATAAGGTGTTTTTGGGGTAGGAATTTCTATCGAATTCGTTACTATCTGATGGTAGATAGTTAGGGGTCCACGTGGGTTAGCCCCGTAAACTAATTCAAACGGCGAGAAACCCGTGCTTGAATGGGGAATCTCCCGATAGGCGAACAGCACTGTTGGTAACAGTGTATCCCAGTCAGCTGGGTTTTCTGCTGTCACCTTAGCCAGCATGTGCTTTAGGTCACCATTAATTTTTTCTACTATTCCGTTGCTGGCTGGATGGTATGCTGTCGTAAAATGTTGCTTAATGCCTAGCATTTTTGTAAGGGCTTGCGTTGCAGCCGATATGAACTGAGTTCCACGATCGGATAAAATGGTCCGTGGGAATCCGAATCGTGAGAACAGATGTAGAAATACATTGGCAACGTCTTTGGAGGTGATGTATTTCAAAGCTACTGCCTCAACCCACCTTGAACATAGGTCGACCATTGTCAATATGAAGCGATTTCCTTTGCTGGACACCTGGTTCAGGGGTCCAACAATATCTACCGCCACACTTTCAAATGGCCTAGAAGCCAGTGTAGAAGGTTGTACTTCAGCTGTAGGATGTTTACCCTTGCGTACTAATTGTTGACAGACATTACACGAACGACAAAATAATTTAATATCATTGCAAAAACCTGGCCAATAGAAATGAGCCTGAATTCTGGCCCTGGTCTTATCATATGCAAGATGACCAGCAAACGGTGACTCATGTGCAATCTTTAGCACAGTTAGACGGTGTTGTTCAGGTAACACCGTTTGCTGAATCTCATGGTTACCAGTAGTATAATATCTAGTTAAAATGCCATTATTCAGTCTAAAAAACCAAGATGCATTTTTGGTTATTTTTGCTTTTTCTTTAGCAATTTTAAGTATGGAGACACACTTGGGTCAGCTTTTTGCTGTTTTATAAATTCTTGTCTGCTGTTGTCGTCGGTGCCAGTTGGAGAAAGCAACAGTAGTCTCTCCTCTTGAAGTGTGTCTTGATGTTTCACACTGTCTGCCCTTGTTGTTGCATTAGCTGCATTTAATTTCTCCCATGCAACTATTTCTTCATTAGTACATTGTTTCAGTTGGGGTAAGCACCCCAAAATTAAGTCAGTACAAGGGTTGTTTAGTATTGCACAAGTAAAGGTACCAGAGAGAAAAGGAGAATCAATATGGGCTTTTGCCAAAGGGTAAATTTCAATGTTACCCGAGAAGGTACGGCATTTGACAGTATCACCTGTGTAATCACCCGGATTAACCAGTTCTTTCCGAAGACCAATAAGGGTGCTGCCGCTGTCCAGCAAACACTGGCATGGTACATCATTGACCAATGCATTGTGGAACACAAGATTGCCTCTGGAGGCTAGTGCTGCGTTTACATTCTCAGATGAGAATGGTACTGTATGTCCACATTCTAGTTTTACGTCTGTATGGAATTGGTGACATCGTTCACAGCTGTCGAAGCTCAACATATCGTATGCACCACAAACATTTCTGCTTGGTTATTAGGTAAGTCACTTTCACTCTCAGACTCATTCTCACTACCACCATCTGAAGAGGTGTCAATCAAAATGGCATTATTGGCTTTCATACGCTGCCGGCCAAGGCACTTATTACTATAATGGCCATAACAGGAACAAAAAAAAACATTTGATTGCACGCCTGTATGCAGATCTTTTACTTTGCTGTTTCTTGATCACATTTTCAAGATGCGCCGGATAATTTGGCGATTTGTCACACATAGCATAGGTGTCATGTAAAGGTGACAATGGATACATCTTTCCATTTTCCTATCTTTCTTATCGTATTTCTGATAAGGTTTCCTATTACTTTGGTAGTTTTTTAGTTTGGTCTTTGACAAAGGACACTATTTCAGAGTCATTTGAGGTCTTAAACACATCTCTGTTAGAAGAAAAATATGCTGAGCCTTTTTTTCTCGAATTGCTGGATGTTCTCAATGTCTGACTGCTGCAAAAATTTGGCAAAAGGAGAAGGTATGGTAGATATAACCTTGTCCATAGCAATTAAGTTTTTTAATCTATCAAAGTCTTTTCCTATGTTAGCTGCTTTCAGCCACCTGTCTAGTACACTCTGTACATTTGAAACATAATCAATAAAGGTTTCACTAGGTTTAGGTTTTAGATTTGAGAACTGAACTTGATACCCAGGGGCATCAAGTAAAAAGTGCTGCATAATCCTATCATGGATGTATTGATAGCTAGATCTAAGTTCAATAGGAATAGACTCTATTACTTTAAGGGGCTCACCACTTAGATTCTTCATGTAAATAGGAGCCCACATATCTAAAGGAACTTGGTGATATTTAAATTGATACTCTACGTTCTCTGTCCAGGCTGATATGGAGTCATCTTTACAATATGGTTTAGATAATATTTTTGTATTTGTTGAACTTATTTTCCTCTTGTTGACTTCTTAGTTTAGTGGCAGAGACTTCTGCGTGTGAGTCTACCTCCATGCCTTTCATCTTTAATTGTGTCTCTGATTCTACTTGGATTTGTTTTTCCTTAACATCTATTTCTTTTTGCTTTAGATCTAATTCCTTTTGTTTAATTCTTTCCTCTTGATCTAATTGCTTTAGCTTAATCTCCTTATCATGTTCTCTATCTCGTTCTTCTTTTCCTTTTGTTGTTGTAATTGCTGTTGCTTAATTTGTTTTCATCTTCTAGCTGTTTTTTGTTTTGTTATCTCAGCTAGTTGAGGCAATGTCCTCTCTTGTTGTAACTGTTGTTGTTTAAGTCTCTAACTCTTTTTGCTTATTATTTCAGCTAGTTCTTTTGGTGTTCTCTTTCTTGTGCACGTTCCGTCCCTCTCCGCATTCTCTTTCGTGTTTGTTTCTTCTTTTGCTTCTTTAAATTTCTGATCTGCATATTGTTGTAGCTCTTTTCCTGTTATTCTAGATTTCTTTGCCTGCTTTTATGAAATCTGATAAAAGTTGCCATCTAATTTAGTACTTGGCTACAGTGATAGGCAATGATGACTTTTTTAATCATTTATTTATCTTTGATATGTTATGTTTGTTCTTATCTGACTCACTATCATTTGTGCTTTCGTTTATACCCTGCCCAGATTTACTGCAGAAAAAACAGAGTATACAAATATGTCCAATGCTTAAAGCTGAAAAAGAGATGCACTATCTCAAATTGCATGCCAAATATATAAGTGTACTCAGCTTTAACGTTTCCCGAGGATCGGGGACGGAACTCCGTTGCCACAGTCACCTTGGTACTTTCGGGGTGGGCACGTGGTCGTTACGAGCAAACTATATTTGGTACACAAGTTCCGTAATCAGGTGTAGTTCGCCCTTTGATATGCAGGGCCGTAGTAATCAGGCCTATTACACGATATGTTAACCCACCCCCTATGGACAATGACTTAGACAATGACAGACAGGTTTACGAACAACTAGAATATTATTAATAAATTAAATAGTCAATGTCCTGTCTTTGCTCTATCAGTTATTGCCTTACGTTCTAATCTATTTATTTCTGTACGTGTTGTGCAGGCAAGTATCATCGCCGGCAAAAAATAGTTCATCGTGACGTAAAACACAGAGAAAAATATCACCAAAAATATTCATATTGGTTTAAAAACGAAATAAAAATTAACACATAATGTTTAAATAATCAATATGTTCCTTTAGTAGTTGAAAAATAATAATAAATGATATAACGTACCGATTCAGGCGAGCAGCTTGTTTAGCCAATTCTACACACTCCGTTGCTGTTGCTAAAA